>JAILWY010000013.1:3405000-3747500 GCA_022113835.1 Atopsyche davidsoni | reverse complement strand
CAATAGGATTCACGGAACTCGGAGTTCACATTACTTGCTCACGTTGCTGTCCTCTAGCGACTGGTCATCCAGGCGGGCCACATACAACGAGGGATCGATGATCTTGGGAATCGGCTTGATCTCCGTACCGAGCTCCTGCTCGATGCGATGGAGAGCGAAGCGATCTTCGTATGTGATAAGATTGATCGCAATACCTATATCCGAGAAATACTAACATGAGATAGTGCCTTCCGAATATCAATATTTATTAATATCCAAATTTAAAATACTTACCCAGGTGTCCAAATCTACCAGACCTGCCGATTCTGTGTAGGTAAGTTTCTGCCATCTTTGGGAAATCAAAATTGATTACAACGTTCACAGCCTGGACATCGATACCTCTGGTGAAGAGATCTGAACACACAAGGTTGCGGCATAAGCCAGAGCGGAAGTCGTGAAACACACGGTTACGGTGGGCCTGAGCCATCTTGGCGTGAATGTAGTAACAGCAATAGCCCAGCTCCGTGATCTTCTTAGCCAGCAGCTCAACTCGCTGTGTCGAATTGCAGAAGATTATGGATTGATTTATCTGGAGCTAGGATTAGAAGCAATCAAATCATTATAAAACTGCAAATAACACTTTGTATAAAAATAACTTTAGTAGAGCACAAAATAATATGAAATACTTACCTTAGAAAACAAAGTGTTCAGGCAATGAACCTTTTGACGTTCTTGTACAAAGGCGTAATATTGCGTGACACCTTTTAATGTTAACTCCTCCATGAGATTAATTTCATATGGATCCTTCAAGTGCTTTTCCATGAACTGCTTCACACTCAGTGGGAATGTAGCAGAAAACAGAAGGATCTGTCTTTCCCGGGGTAACCTGCAATATATGCACATTCAATAAATACAATATATGTACAGAAAACCTTCAGTCTTCATCGCTGATTGATTTTATAATCTCTCTTTCAAATAATATATTATCTTCTACCGGCGAAGCCTTTAAGCCAACAAAAAAGATGAGCTAAAGTTATTGTCTATCGACAAATAAAAATTATTTATATTATTTAGATAAGTATGTACTCATCAGGAATCATAATAACTATAAATAATAATCAACTATAAATTTTAATATCTCATTTTCTTTTTAAAAGTAGACAATTAAATGGTAGGTATTAAGAAACTCAGTTCATTATGAACTACAATGTGAATAATTATAAGTATTTAGATATTGTTGGTGTAATTAACATCCAAGAGAACCGGTTCATCCCACGTCAAAAAAATTGTCAGTAAATAAATGTGAAGACCCCAATATAAACATCCAAAAATGAAATGAGAAAATATGCAAGTAGCATTCAAACCACATTGATATAACAAAGCTGTAAATAAAGGAAAAGAAACGCCTCTAAGCTATAAAAATACACACTTTGAAGATGATTAATCTATTCTTTTATCGAACAAAACATTGTTTTGATCTGCATCTGATGATCACCAAGTCTGTTGGTCGAAACTAGTCATGCAAAAACTATAATAAACTCAAAGTGAAGAAAGAATACAAAGTTACCCTTATCATTAATAAATTTTTTTTTAAGAAATAGATTTTTTAAAAAAACTTATTTAATAAAATAAGATTTTTTGTGGTTTTCTCTATATATTATTTATCAATTATAAACAATTATAAATAATATTTTTAATTTAAAAAAAGGTGAGCAAGCTCTTGCTACCTTTGCTAAATTCAACAACCAGTGAGAACTAAAAATCATCAGATTTGGTGTCACTGCTTCGACCTAGCATTCGAATCACTCTTTCCTTCTAATAATACACTACAATCAAAACAAAATCAAACTTGAAATGAAAAGAATAAATTACCTTGAAATCACCATGGCCAACATTCCTTTGAAATCTTGTGACAGAAGTTTGTCTGCCTCATCCAGGACTAGCATCCGGCACTGATCAGTTTTTGCCACTTGTTTATCCATTAAATCCAAGATTCTTCCTGGTGTCGCTATTATTACATGTACTGGAAAATAAATTGTAAAAAATTGTTGAAGTAATTGTTGTTTTAGTTATCGAGCTATCTCAACTCTCAACAATGTGAATATTCAAGTGATAAGGCTTGCGGTGTTATCACTGTGAACACAACCGTACAATATGAGTAAGAGCAGACAGCACTATTGTATAGTAAACAAAGGGCAATACACTGATGTGAAATGAGGTATGCATACACAACGATATGAATGCCAGTGTTTGTTAATAATTGTGAATAAATCATCAATATACGAGAATTGGATGGTAATCCAGGATGAACATTTCATTTTCAATTGATATATCAGTGGTCACAGTGAATTTTAAATATGAACAAGCAGATATATCCAAATAAGTTACAAAATACACACTACGGAAAAACTATAAATCTCACCATCAAATTGTTTACATATTTTAATAGGATAAGTTATTCTTAAAATATTATAAATAAATAAAATCTTTATATTTGAAGTGATTGAAAAAAGTAAAATTGCCATACCATTTTGGTAGATGCGCATAATGTCGTCTCTGAGATCAGTTCCTCCCGTGGTAACCATGACACGGATGTCTGTGTGCTTGGCTAGCTCTATGCAAATTTGGGATGTTTGTAGAGCTAGCTCTCTTGTGGGTACGATTACCAATGCTTGAATATAATCTTTCTTTGGGTCAACCTGTTCCAAAACTGGAATGCAGTAAGCTCCTGTTTTCCCTGTGCCATTCTTAGCTCTCGCCAGAACGTCTTTGCCGCTCAGGGCGATGGGTATTGAGGCTTCTTGGATGGGAGAGGGCTTTTCCCACCCCTTCTCAAAAATGCCCATCAGCAACTCTCGCTTTAAACAAAATTCTTCAAACTCATTTCCTCTTGTATCGGTCACATCCTGCAATTATTAAAATATGATGTGATAATAGTGAGAAATTTTACAGTAAACAAAAATGGTCTCAATACGAGCTTCTGTACTACTTGCATCATCTAATTATGTTAGAAGACCTAAACTTAGTCCTTCCCACATAAAATATTTACGCAAGAGAACAAACTCACATGAATAAAAAAAATTAAGGGACTTAAGATCATACATGAATGTAATGTAATTTAAGAAAAACGTACAAAACAATTTGAATCATTGAAAATGAAATATTTTACTGTAAAAAAAATAATTTTCAGAGCTACAGTACGGTACTGATTTGGAAAGAGGCATCAACTTAATGGTTGCATGATTTTACACTGGAGCATTATAAATAACTCAATTCATGAACACATTATGATCAAGTTATGCGATATCAACTCTGATGCTCAAGTGTTGGTCCTTTTGTCTAAAATAATCTCTCTGTTTATGCATTAATTCGTGTCACTCTGCTATTTGATCTTAAATGAATTTTATTTTTAATTTCTATAGCTAGGAAAATCTTTCCTGAAAAAAAAGTTTTTATAACTTTCAAAACAATAAACTTGCTCCGTCAAAGTAATTTTTTTCTAATACACAAAATCCTACATTCAAACAAACCATTCAAATATAGTCAGTTTTTAAATAATAACTAATTTATAATACATTTGGTTCAGAAATATGTATTCAGATAATAGATATAAACAAGTGAAAGGAAGAAGAGGGGGGAGGTTTATCTGAAATGAAGAATACAGATAAGTCAGCAACTCGGATGACTTACATATTTAAGTGCATTGTGCATGCCAACAAGCTTATGTGCTATTTATAACATCACTCGGTACTTACACTTGTTTTTACTCTCAAATCCTTCGGCGGAATCTTCAATTTCGCTTTCCATCCTATGTCTTCCACTTTCTCCAGCTCCCTGTATTGAAAAAATACTTTTAATTACTTTATAAAAAATCACCATTAATCTTCTATCAACACAATTCAGCAAATAAATATGAAACATACATCAAACATATAAACAGTAACAACTGACATACCCCTTATTTTGGCTGACGCTGATAACATGATTATTAGAGTTTAGTCTGTCAGTCATCATTTTTGCGAATTGTTGGGGGGCACTAAAGTATTTATATTAAAAATGTCACTGCACTAGTATTGTTTATAGTTTTATTTTAGTCACTAATGTCAAACGCTATTGAACTTCTTGAACTAGTTCGAACTCACACACTGCATGTTGCAAGCAAATCGTCTTTTCACTGATACATTTATTTTTGTCACTCCGCACATAGGTAAATACTGGTAATCTGCAACAGAAAGAAAGGCATTATTGACATGGGAGACAAAATATACACTCGATACACGGCTAAATCGCTACGTGTCAAATTCTGTAGCAATTGCCCGGTATGCTGACTGCATAAGATTATTTAAAATAGGGTAGTTTGCGTGTAAACCGTTACTTTGGATGTCGACGGCACAGAGTACAATAATAATAGGCTTATTGAATTCTCGTAAATTATTGTTAAAGAAAAAAATATTATTCAGTTACTGCGCAGAAATATGCATTAAGTACAAATTCAACCAAATGTACGTCTTACGGACTCCAAACGAGCCGGATGATGGCAGATTAGTAAAAAATAAATATACTAAGTTATCTCTATAAAAATGGCGGCTTCGGGGAGAATAACATCTTCGCGTACGAAAATATTTTACTACATATATATATATAGAGGTTTGTCAGCGCAGAGTACGTTTAGAGGAAATCAAAATTATATACTTACTATAACTTTTTAACGGTAAAGATCACCATTTACGAAGAACGATGCTTTTGTTTCCGACCGCAAAAGTAGGAAAATGGTGCGTACAAAGCTGGCCACAATTTTTTTGACTGGCGCTCAAAGACAACTTCCAACATTGCATAGTCTATAATCAGACCGATGACCACCATAGACTATTTTGCTTATATTTTTTAATTATTTATACAAACCTCGATTAAAAATAATAATAAAATTAAAGCAGATATCTTGCTTGATTTTTTAAATTTTATTTTTCTACTGAGAGATGAAAGTAAAAAGTAATTACGGAGTGATTAATTTTGTCACACGACTTTAATAAAACAATTTTCAAATTTAATCAATTTATAGAATTGATGAAACCGCTCATAATTATTCAAAACTTTGAGGAAATAATTTTTGAATTTTTAAACATCTTTTATTTTTTATTTTTATATATAATTTTTTAAACTTAGACATTGGTATTGTAATACTTATCTATGATGTCAAAAATATTTACCTAAATGCAATAATGTTAGTAATTACTAAAATTACTCTGTAATTTGTCAAATATATTCGAAGTAAAAATTTTGACCTGCAGGATAACAACTTTCTAAGTAAGTATCATTTTTTTATGTTATGAAACGATATTATCTAAATAAGAAGTTAAATGTTTCAATTGTTAATTGAAAGATTATTCAAAAATATTGTTACACTTTTAGATTGAAATGGGTTGGATTTATTTATTAAATCAATAGAGACAGTGTTAAATCAATCGTTTGATTTCTATTTTTAATTATAAATTTGATAATGTGGCAAATTATGTCAATTTATTCTTAATATCTTTCGAAATGACGATTTTATAGTTCTTCTCAATAGGTAATAAGATACCAATTTTTATAACAATTGGAAACCTCTCCTCTTAGCCCTTCATTTTTACACAATCGTATTTTTAGATTTTTTAAGTAGAATTAATCTCACAAACCAAATAAATTATTTTTGGATGTGCTCCAGCATACTATCAGACTTTCAGCATCCTGGTTGGCTGGAGATAGTCTCGAGATAGTGTACATACTCTTTGCAATTATAATGTGTGTATTGCTTGACCCATCTTTTCAAACTGCAATGTGACCTTAGATCAAGAAAGATACTTTTATCTCTACAACAGAGTCTAACCCATTTTTTTAAATCACCCACTAAAAACATGAAAATATTTACAATAACCATAGGACTTATTCCTTGATTAGATTTATATATATATTGAATCTCAATTCAAACTCAAACACTCACACTTTACATTCAATCATCAACTCAACTTGAACATCAGACATTTTTAGTGATGGAATATTTTTAGTGTTGTTACAACTTTTTATTTTTTGACGTGACTTGTTTCCGTACTTTCAGTCAAAAATATAAAATATATTCATTATAGATATCGCAAATGACTGGATTTTTACATAGGTACCAAAGTGAATAAATATTACTTTTATTAGGTTTTGGCAACTGTTTTTAATAGATGATTTGATTTCTTGTGTGTTAAGCTACTTGAAGTTTCCAGTTCTCCGACGTTTTTGTGTTCATACTGAGATCATCTTCGATCTGTCACAAAATGATTCTTCAAGTACGCAATTGATGAATGTCCTTCAAAAAGCTGTATAGCCAAATCATCTAATCACTTCTCTAAAGTTTGTTGTAGCTTCCCACTTCATCCTGATATTGTGGTCTATTCACTGTCTCAGAAAAAGATTTCTATTGTAGAATTAGCCATCCTTTGGAAATCAAATATTGTTTTGATCATCAGATAAATGATAACAAATGTATAGATGTTTCAAATTCCAGCCTGAAGAACGGCTTGAAGTTGATATTTCCTGAAAAATCTTTTAAGGATCTGAGTTTGACAAGAAGGCCGATGGTCTTATTTCTTCGAAAAAGCATCAAAGACTGATCATATTTTATATTTTTTTAACTTTTATTTCTTATACAACTGAAAAGCATGGGAATAATTGTTATTTTGTTTTTGCACGTCTAACTCATTTGTTTGGTTGTATGATTGATTAGTTATTAGTTTACTTACTGTTGCTACTCGATAACCAGAGATACTAGACTACTCAATTACGGTAATTCTTCAATGGTCTAACACAATATAGACATTGCAATTTTTTTATTTTTATTTGTCAGATTATTATCAACAATTCCTTTTTTTCCAAGACTTAGTAATAATTACACTATAGCTTACATAATTTATAGCAGGTAGGCAATAACATTTTATTTTATTTTCAATAGCTTAGAAAAGAATTCTATCACACGAGTTGATAAGTCGGCTTGAAGTCTGCAACGCAAAACCAGATATGCAAGAAATCTGAAAAATATTGTGAAGATGAGAAGTCCTAAAATTTCTGTCTTATAACTTGCATCTTGCAATCCCAAATCCCTTAGTAGAACTGCGGGATCAGCATGAAGGCAGAATATATCTTCCACACAATCCATTTTAGCTCTATTTTTATAAATCGCTGCAGACATGCTTGTAGCTCCAAATCTTACAAAAGAGAGATTCATAAATAATTTCATCAGTGGTTCAATTTTTGGACCAAACCCCATCCCATATATAGATATGGCTAAAGATGGAGCAGCTAATGCTGGGCCAATCACAGATCCATTCTGAAATATATATCGAATTAATATAGTTGTACTTTTTAAAATATTTAATATTTATTCTACATAAAAGTACTCATAGTTAAGTAAGTTCTGATTTATATTCATATGATTATTAATATTATGTGAATCAGTACCGTTGCATCAAACATAGATCCAATTACAAGCCCAAATCCTTCTGAACAAACTCCAATAAGTAAGGCAGAAAGGCTAAATAACAAAAATCTCTCAATCTCTAGTAGTTGTCCTGACATTGTGTAAGTAATTGAGATAGGTATGAAGCCCAAAGCTACCTTAAAAAGATCAAGGAAAAAACAATTATAACAATTCAATGATTTTGCGGTTTCTTGGGTTAGGTGAGGTGAGCTGCATGGTCAGAGGTTTTCGAAACATCGGAAGACAAAAAAAAACAACAAACAGCTTTACATCCAAGAAACCCCAAAATCAAAATTTTACAAGTAAATTAGGACTTTAGTAAATGAATAATAAGGATGGAAAAAATATACGAGCATCATATCACACACATTTTAAAGTTTTTTTTCAAGTTGAAAATAATAAGTGCTATTTGCTTTACTATTTAAAACGACAATTCAACTAACTGCAGTGGCCTTTAAGTTTTTGCCAGTAGGATCTTTTGTAAAGTTGGTCTTGCTCTTTCACAAAGAAATGGTAAATTTAAAAATCACATTTCTCGTAAGCACCTGCACCTGCATAATGTCGAACACTTGAATTTTATGTGGCCTAGATAAATAAGAGCAGCCTATATTTTTGTTCCGAGTTTTGATAAAAACGTTTTATTTATATATTTCTTACCATAATTGGAATTCCGGAAAGTGTTATGGCAGCGTAATATGCTTTCAAGCCATACCACCTATTGAAATACTCTCTCTTTAAATTTATTACTTCTGTAGGAACTGCAAATAATATTGTATTCCTTATTTTGTTATTAGAGGCTGTTTAATAATATTTCAAAAATGAAATAACACCAGTGCCTAATAGTACACACTATTATTATTATTTCAATATATTTATTTTTCCTTACATATGAGGATGGGAATCATCAGATAGGTGTACATGAAGAACACAACTGTGCTAATAATAAACTTGAAGTTTGTTATTGGATAGTAACCATTATTTCCGATCCCATAGAAGATTCCTCCCAAAAGTAAGCCTGATGCAATATGATGCATCAATTGTATCCACAAAGATGACTAAAATAAAGAAAAATGTATTAGTTGCTAATGAAGCAGTTTCAAGAGATTTTATATTTGGCAGCTTATCTTTGACGTCATCACGAGAATTTATGATTTTAAAGAAAGTTATGATGTGACAAATACCAGAAAATTGAGCAAAGTACATGACAATTCTCATTAATAAATATCAACTTTAATCATGAATACACATGAGTATTGCTTAAATGAATGTAAATATATATATATATATATATATATATATATATTATTCCGTTAATACATGAATAGGTATAACTAAGTGACTACCCAATAATGGGATGCAGTAGTTTTGAAATCAAACCAGACAATCTAGCTAGCAAAATTTAATAAAATAAAAGTAAGTATACTTACACTATTTCTTATTTTTTGCAATAACATTCTTTTAATTAAAATCCTAAATTGTGTTAAAAATGAAGTTGGAAAGTCGACACTTATAAGATTTTTAATTGATTCTTTTTCTATAATGCCTTTTTCAGAATTCATTCTCTGATCAGTGTTACTAAGGAATTCTTTTCGAGAACAATACATCCCAGTCTCTCCATTTTTTATAGAGTGGGATAATGTTTTGAGGCTCTCTGGAACAGCCTGTAAGGTCTCTAGGATAAAATCTGCGGGATTGTGAGAAGTTGGACAAGGGAATCCCAAATTTCCCAAAAATGGTACAAGAAGAGGTGCATTTCCTTGATAAATACAGCGCCCCTCTGCTACGAAATACACATTATCAAACAAGGAGAACACAGAAGCTGAGGGCTGGTGTATTGTACATACTATAGTTCTTCCGTAGTTAGCCAGTATTTTTAGTAGAAATATGCATTGTTTTATTGAAACAATATCCAAGCCCCTGTAAAATAAAATAGAACATATAATGAGTATATTTATCATATATGCTATATAATGTTGAGCTGAAATATATGAGATACTCATAAAGACTCATTTTTCTCTCTTTATTATTCATCCAGCTCAGTGATAAGATAATCCAATGTTTGCAAAAAAACTTACGATGTTGGTTCATCGAGGAAAATTAAAGGTGGGTTATTGACAAGTTCCAGTGCAACTGCAAGCCGCTTCCTTTGTCCTCCAGACAGTTCCTCGGTCCGAGTATGTCGACATACTATCAGGCCCAATGTAGTGAGGACTTCTTCCACCTGCAAAAAATAATGTTTCACTTTAATAATTAATATGTAATTTCTTTGCGGAAATCTTAGCAAAGCAAAGATCTTAAAATAATCTATTCAAAATACTGTAATTTAAAAAAATAAATCTTTTATCTGTAATTTTGTTTAAAAATCAATATTAACTGTTATATTTTAGAGAAATATGCGAGGTAGATTACTTTGTATTATTTATTAATAATGAAGGAAGTGAAATAAACATTATTTATTTTCAATGCCAACATAATCAATTTCTTTATTTTATTAAGGCCATATATGCTTATAATATTTAATTAAAAATACAACAATAATTTCCAATAGTAAAGTCTTAGAGTGTAGATTGTTAGCAAATCGTTAATTAATGGTGATTTATTATGTATGTTTAAAAACAGCTTCATTATTTCAGTATATATTTGTCAATCGTAGGGTGTATTTCAATTCACAAGTCAAACAGGATTTTAATCTTGTCAATAATTTGGTTGCAAAATTCAATAAAAATATCACTCACCACTAGAAGTTTTTCATTGTGCCCGAGCTCTGACCCCAGCTTAAGGTGAGCGGCTACTTCCATGGCTTCCTGGACAGTAATCCTCGTATGCGTGAGATCGTCTTGCATAATATAGCTGGACAGTTTGTGGTAGAGCCGCATTTCACGTGGGCGGCCATTTACCGAAATGTCCCCTGTTACACCGGCCGTCCTAGGAAAATAACCAGCTCCATCAAAATCCACAAAAATGCTGCTTCTAATTCTGTAAATTTTTGGAGCCTGCTTAGATCGGCCATAATGCATAAATAACTATTATAAAAAGATTTGAAATAAAACACCTTTTGCTTTATTGTGATTATCTGAATTTGAGATACTCTGAATTAATATAAAATAACATCCAAATGGATCGGTGTTTTCTTAAATATTTTGAAATGAGCTCGGCTTTCAGGATTTCATCAGACTTGGTGTATAACAATCCCCTTGAAGGTTACTCCATAAATATGAAGTCATCTTTTAGACATTTGGGTAATCATATCTATCACATTCATTGATTCACAATGAGAAGAGTGTTAATTTCCAATAATTTTAATTTTGAGATAGTTTTAATAAAATAGTGTGCAATAAGTATGGCATACATGATATTGGATCTTGGGAATTTCATGTGTACATTTCACAAGCACGAATTTTGAAGGTGTATTATTGAAATTCACAAACAATATTGCAGTGCCCAAGATATGTATAGTAATATAAAATTATAATTTTCATGTTGTGCTAGACTTATCGAACTTTAATCCTATTATAATGCAGCTGACCGGGAAAATGAATATGAGTGCTCCCTTTATTTGAATAATTTATATTTTAACATACGTATAGCCTACTAGAACATTCATGAGTGAGCTTTTGCCTGCCCCAGAAGGGCCCAGTATAGCAGTCAACTCTCCAGACTTGAATTTGCCAGATAATCCCTTAAGAATTTGACGCCTTTCTGTAACAAAAATAATAATGTGATTGGCTTTGCATTACTTATATTATAAAATATGAAATTTTCAAATAAATACATTTTGAACACAATTCTTAATCTTTGTAGTCCCATTGCTTTGTGAAAAATGAAATATTCAGTGATTCTTGTAAATTACATAAATCCTATGGTAATTATAAAATTATACCATGTGAGTGCGCATCGGGTATATTTTTAAATAACAGACACCTATTAAATATCCACCGATGGCATTGAAAATAGTTTTTAAAAAGCTATCACTGAACGAAATTTCCTCATATAATAGCATGATTAATTATCAATAATTTACTCGTATAGTTTGGAATTCCGTGTATGTGCAACGACCAGAGCTGGACTGGTCCACAAGAATTTCATAAAAGCTTCGATCATAAATTTTTTTGATATTCGGAAACTATATGAAAATTGATAATGTAAAATTTATATATTTGATGTATCAAAACCTTTTTTTTTTTGGGAACACGCAGAGCTTTATTTAATTTTTTTTTTGTTTATATTGTATTATCTACAAACAATGAAGTTCAACTAGTTTAATAATGTAGACAAAATATTCAATAATCACTTAGGTGTATTATATTATTGCTACATTAAATAACGATAATAATTTATATTTTAATAATAATAATAATATTTTAGGTACGTATAATAGAAATTAATTAAAAGTTTAATATATATACATATATATATATATATATATATATATATATATATATATATATATATATATATATATATATATATATATATATATATATGTATATATACTTATATTCTTATATATATATTTTTTTAATTTTGGAGTCAACTTTCTGGCTTTGTTATTTTGTACCTATTTTTATTTTATACTCGAGATCCAATGGGTTAGGTTATGTTAGATTAGGTTTACTATTTGGTAACTCTGTTTTTCGGATATCCAAATAATTCGACCTTATTGTTGAGCTTCTCTCGCTGCAGTTCTTGGACGACGTCTTCACTCCACGGAATATTACAATAAATTACGAAACTGAGAGAACTACGAAACTTTATGCTGAGACATAATCTCGACTTCCTCTGATCTAATTGATAGTTCAGATCAATGTAAGAAAAAAAAAATTATATATATATATATACGATATCCCGCCCGGTATAGGGGGCTACCGATTACTGGTAAGTGTTCGGGGGATTTATTTTGGGTTAGGTTAGGTTAGGTTAGGTTCATTTTGGGGCGAGTCCAGCCCTGGCTCGAGCGAGGTGCGGCGGCCCAGAAACCACCTGTGAAACGCCAAATATCAATTCCTTATGCCTCACCTGTGCTCCCGAGCCGACGGGCGGCGGCGATTGTGCACTGACGAAGGGCACAGCCGTGCTCGCGAATCGTCGAGCTGCAAAACCCGCCTTAATTATTTAACACAAACCATTATTTCATTATAATTTGGAGTTAAAAACTAAGATCAATTAATCTCAAATACTAAATAAATATGCTTGAAGGTTTTGGCGACGCTCTTGTGTGTGTGTGTTTTTTTTGAGAATCCCGATATTTCAGTTGGGTCTGGAGTCTTATATCTTTGGGAATGGCCTGAGTACAAGGATCGAAACGTCGGAATCTCAAAATACAACGTAACGTGACACCATAATATCTAATATGTATTCAATAAAGCTTTTGCGACTAAATCAAAATCAAGAGAGAATTTTGTAAAAGGTTTTGCAATTCGACGACTCAAAATACGTATAAACGTATAGACGTTAAATATTTCACAGATAATTTTTTTTTTTTTGGGTACGGAAGCGTTTTATAAACTAATAGTTTTTTTGATAATTAAGATTATTGAGTGTTGGGCTGCTTGAATTTTGGAGTCGGGAAGCGTCGGGAATTGAAAACTACAAACAGCTCAACACTCAAGAAACCAAATGACCTAACAACAATATTTGCTATAACTATGAACAAACCTAATGGTTACGTTTTTTTAAAACATTATAATATAAACGTGCTTTGGATCATCGTGGACTGTCCTTCGCCAATTATTACAATCCTGTGACAATAATGATTTTTATATAGTGGGTAATAGTAAATGTTAGTAGCAGAAACAATACGATATTGAATTTAAAATAAGCAGTTTGTAAAGAAATGTAATGTGATGGTTAAACTTAAAAAAACTCGCATACTTATCAAAATAAGTTTTTATTAATCGCGGTAACTATTTTGGACTTGACAAAAAAATTTCATGCTAAAATTCTTGTTATTCGGAGATTTGTGAGATTCTCGTCGGTTGCTGTAATTTTTTTTTCGCCTTTAATTTCGAGGCCCGTTTGCCATTGTAAGCGATGCTCAAAAGTAATATATGGACTGAGATCGAAATAATAAGGGAATTAACTATGGGATGAGTTTTTTCAATTATTTTGTTTGCCAGTGCACATCACTAATGTGCAACCAATAAGTCGTATTTGAGTTACACAAGTTGTCGTATCCATCCAACTCAGAATCAACTCTTCACTACCTCACCTTAATTAGTCTGAAGAATTTTGCAAACGATTCTACAAAATGAAAAAATGTAATTTCTTAAACGAGCAAAATTTATTTCTTGGGCTGAGCAAAACCTTTAGCGTTTCCCAATATGTATTAAATAATTCATCGGAATGCAAGTAAACCTAAAAGAAAACCATGTCCCATGGTAAAGAAACCGTCGTGCGACTTACAGAGTTAAAATAATACTAAGTAGAGCAGCAAAAACATTCCGCAAACCGGGTTTTATTCAAGGCTTTTTTGAAATTTGTGCAATTTTATTAATTAAAAATGTAATGTCTGCAGTGCCAATTATTTAAAACGCTTTATATAGCATGATTATTTTTTTTATCTACACAATATGAAACAATATAAAAATCCCGAGACTGTAGGTCAAACGGTCAAGTAAAAATAGCTCAAGTTCTTTTATAAAGCAACATTAACGATGCAATCTCAGATATATGAGCTATATATCGATATTCGAGCTCAATATTCGTGTATGAAAACCGATATAATTGGAAATGCAGTACTTTCGAGGCCAGCGAGGTGTTGATAACCCAAAGCCACAAAATAAAACGAGAACTTGAAAATTTTATCGTCGCCATAAAATTCGCAATTGCTTAAATTAATTTCGCAACTTTCGTTGCAGGTCCAAAGTGCATTCATTTTGGTTTAATTTATGTAATTTTTGTATTCACGAAATTTGCATGCCAAATCGGCGGCCAATTTTGCAATTAAATGAACTTTAAATAAAATCTTTATTCTGTGAACCCCCAAAGAAATAATATATAAATGCAATACTTTGAAATAGTCGGAAATAATTGCATGCTACTCCGGCATGTTTGGCGAAATAATGGTGCTAGAACAATGAAGAGGCAATGTCGATTATTAGAATTTTAGACATCCTTGCATAGACGATGTTTTGTTTTAATATTTGTTTATTGGTAAGACCGAAAAGACTCCATTAGACTTTGCTGAAGTTCACCTGAGCAGCGAGATCTTTGGCCTACCTTGAACCAGAACCAATGAATGTGAGTTTGCAAACATGTGAAGTAAAGTGTTTTAGCATACTTATTAAAGTTGTGTCGGTTTTGTATACGTCTGCGAAGTCAGTGAATATATTTTTTTTGCTAGTAATAATTTTTAAAATCATATCTGCATATAAGATTCAGTGGCGAGCAACCAATCAAAAGTATAGCATACAGCATATTAAAAATATTATTTAACCTTTCTGCATTAAGTTTGGCCGCATTCTCAAGCTTGTTCAATCCTTTAATTTTTAAGAGCTGTATAAATTAATTAGAAGCTATCATGTGTATGTTGTGTGAAGTAGTAGTTTGATAGAAAGCTAAACATGTTTCTCTGGAGAAATTATTATATTTCTATTTAATATATATGAGACATGCTTACTACTTTTCTGTTTAATCTCACTTACTGAGCTTGTCCAATATGTATGTACATATATTGTAGCTTTATATAATAAATGCTGTACTTGGCTCACAGGTACACACACAGTCCAATACCAATAATGACCACACACAGTCCAATACCAATAATGACCAATAACGATTAATAATAATCCATAATTCAATTAATCGACGCAGACAGATCAAAGATAATAAATTGCACTTAAACTTTTCGGTTTAAACCTCTATAGCCTTTGCATCACTGATTTTTCAATCGCTAAATATTTAAGATGATGATATTTGTTTATGGGTATGAAGCCGCTTCAAATGATACAATGATACTGAAATCATCTTCAGGAAGAATATTAACTAGAATCGAAGCATTAAAACAGAATACAATCGTTGGGAAGCAAATCACTCAATCAACATATTTAATTTGATATAACCTTCGTATTCTAAGAAAAAAATTATTTATAATATCTATGTATAAATATCTCTACCAGTGGCGTGCGGTTCAAACGAGCAATAAATAATTAATACTTGTAAAATCTTTTTATATATAATACTGAATGTATTTTTTTAATACAAATCATAAACATGTAAAGTCAAAGTCTGAAAAACCCTTTGAAAGTCGAAAGCGCTCACAAACAAAAACGTTGGTCATCTTCTAACCATTTGGCTATTCGTATTTGTTATGGTGGTTTTTAAATCGTGTAGAGGTAACGATGCTCTAAGTAGGTGAGGCTAGCTGTGCCTATAAGTGAGCGAGTTTCACTTTTTGCACTGCACTTAGTTACCGCTTTCGGAGTAATCGCGAGACGAAGAGAAAGAAAATGTGCCAACGGCTGGTTCTGCCATTCAGTCAAGCTAAATAATGTATAATATCTATTTTATTCAAAATATTGAAATGGATTATATCAGTGGATAAATAAAAAAAAGTACAAGAACATTGCAAACTCACTACAGTGCATGATACACGTAAAATATTCAAATTCACGAGCCTGGTATTTCATAGTAGAAATTAAACGCTTTATAATTATTAAATATATATTAAAATAAACTTAAATGTTTCAGAGTTCTCGCATGTTGTCTTTTAAATTTTTATTAACATATTATTAATGTATTCAAACTAAATTTGTTGTATATTCAGATACGCTTACTCTATCGTCCCACACCAATTATACAACACACCATTAAAGCAATGTTATCCATAAATACAACAATAGGATTATTTTTATTGTTGTTTTCATGCAGTAGCATTTTATATAATTTTAATATAATATATATATTTATATATTAGAATCTATACTGACAATCTTCATCATCCGACATATTTTATCTAAATCAAAACAAATGCGAAAAACATCGTAATAGAACATGTTTACCAGATTGAGGAAATAAGCCTCTAATAATAACAAATCGATAAAATACAAATAAATTAAGGGTAAATATCAGGTTTCAATAAAATAAACATTTTCAGAAAGAAAAAAAACTTCTTAAAATGTGATGTTTTGCAGCTGAAATTTTTTGAAATTAAGTATTCACCAATCAAAAACCACTTTTTGTTTAGATTTAAATTTTTATTTAATTACAAAAATACGGTAAATTATGCAATGATTTAAATAATCGTTTTTTTTTTCAAATCAAAATTGAAATGTTCAAATGTTAACATAATCCTGCATTTTATTCACGTAAAAAGCTTAAATTTTATATTATGGTTGAAATTTTCTCATAAAATATATACTTTGTAAAACATAATTTCAGCGTGGTTTTTTTTCACTGTTTTTGTGTATTTAATGATTATATTTTTAAACGGTTTATTTCAGCCGGAATCGAGGGGGCGCTTCTGGGCGCGAGCCACAGTTTCGGAAGCGCGGGTCTAGCCTACATACAAGAGGCCTTGGGAACGCCGCGCGGATGAAAATCAACCAGTTTTCGTGCAATTTTCGCAGCGGCGTCCATTTACCCACCAGGCCTTGACTATCCCAACATTTGCGGGTCTTAGACACGACATCTGCTGCGGCAGGCAGCCCGTGACTGCTTTGTGTATTTTCCGCAATACCTGCCCAGGTAGACTCATGATTGACGCTGCGCTCTGAGAGGGAATACGCAAGTCGATTCAATTATCATAGGAATCGTGACATTCATGCTATATGAAGATTGCTTAGAAATTTATTCAAGTGAATTCGAGAAAATAGTATGATCACGGATCTAGGCAGGTCCAGCAAGCTTGGGTCAGAGAGGGTTTTCTTCCTTTTTAATATTAATTTGAATCCAGGACAAGTGATCTGGCTGAGCGCTGAACCACCGGGTTTTTTTATGTCGACCGATAATCTTTTAACGTTGAGTTTTTTTTAAACAGTTATAGAAATATTAAATAAATACAAAACAAGACCTGTTTCAGTCAAGGAGTTCAATAAACGATTTAATAAGCCATGAATAATAAATATGATTGCTTATTTTCTGTGTCAAGTTTTTATCGCATCTCTAACGATTCGGCACAACATAATAAAAATAAAATAAAATGGTTAAAATCAATTCTTGTATTGAAAAATCAAACATTTCTACTTGATTCCTTTTAATCTAATTTAATATTATGTTATTATTTTGCATTAGGTTTGTGCTAAAAATCAGGCACAGGAGTCATCAGGCATCAGGCTCAGAAGTGATTACTGCTTCGACCTTTTCGGTTCATACTTCATAAATATAAAATATTTATTGTAGGTTTGTCCTTCGAAATTGAATGTCCACCAAAAAATTATTGGCATTAAATAAAATAGCAGCTTGCTCCGAACAACAAATGGGGGGGATTTTTCCCTGCCGGGTCTACAGCTGATAGCTACAAATGCAGCCGTACCAGTTTCTTCAAAATGACCTCCCTCAATTCAAAAAGAAAAATACACTTTTCTATATGAAATCTGCACACAGTCTGACACCCAGACCCAGATAATGTGAATGAAAACCGAAATAAACCACCTTGTTAATTAAAAGTAAGAAAATGCAGGCAGACCTTTTCTTCTGCTTGTGCCGCACAAAGTAATTTCAAAACTTTTCATTTAGTAACATAAAAGAAAGCAAGTGAACTAGAAGCTAGAAGCAGTAAGAAGCAAGCACGCGAATTGCAAGCTTTATGATTGGTAACGACACACGATTTTGCTTTGAAATCAACGAATACCTGTAAGGTGTTTTTAACCATTTCAAAATTATAATTGCTTTGAATTTTTTAATGTAAGCAAAGAATTCGTTCGCTAAAATGACTTATAGTTAAAATGTCACATTACTGAGTAATTGGCTCATTGAATATTCGTTAATTACTACTTTTAAAGGAAAACCACAGAAAACCAGTATTAGAGAGGGTTTTATCATTATAAGAGTTTTCTTTTCTTTGAACTCGAAGGTTGTTTATAATATAATAGCAATAAAATATTTGTAAATCGCCCCACCAGGAAGTCCAATCAAGGAGCATCACGCTAACCACGCATTGTTTCATATCAATAGTTTCTGAAGACGATGTATAACTTGTAAAGCTGCATGATTGGCCTTTAAATATAATATATTGCAAGTTTTAATATTAACTGGTTCAAGCTCTATTACAGGTAATGTCACTATTTCTAACGAAAACACAATCCGGTTTCACTAAACACGTTATTGTTTTTAACTTTATTTAATTTTCCGGTTGATAATATGCACAATAGCACAACTACAACCGTGTAATTAAATAATATGAAACAAATTTTTACAGTTTATAAAATTACATGCATGTTTAGAGTTTGCAATACTTTTTACTTGTGGGGACTTCTTGCGACGCGATTAACACCAATACAACGAACCAGACTTGTAACTCTCAAAATACTTATTTAATATAAAAAAACCAATATTTTTTTTAAATATGATAAAATGTATATATACTTCATAATAAAATATTGTTTAATAAATTTTAAATAATTATTTTCGATGATGGGTATAAAAATGCACTCGAAGTATTGAGAACTATACGGAGCTTAACGTTTCAATAAAAAACAAAAATATGAATATTAAATATTGAATAAATTTGTATTTTCAACCATACGTATGAATAAATTGGGTATTTCATTTGCATTAAAGTAATAAATTCATAATTAAATAAATTAAAAAAACTACATGCAAAACAACTGCTACGACATTTAAATCAAAAGTGTTGTTCAATATAACATGGAAAAATCCAACGCCTCGCCTTGCATGGGATAATGATACTTTTAAAAATACCAACGGTTATTAATTACTTATTAAATCAATTTTCATCCACTTGTATGTACTTGCATACAACGATTCAAATTTTCGATTAGTTGCAGAGCCACAATAATTCAATTAGCTCGAGCCCGGGCTGCTATAGTCTGATTTTTCGTGTCGTAAACTATTGCAATAATAATTATTTGGATTTCTAAAATATCATTAATTAATTACCGATATTTTTTGAGCTAAATAATTGCTTATTTTTTGTTTTGAAATACAAAAATACAAAGCTTTTTCTTTTGGTCAGATTATCTTCATCCATTGTGGATTTTGGACCTTACCAAATTTCGGACTTAAGCAAGCTAATACTACAATTAAAGAAAAAAATACAAGTTTATTTCAATAATTAACAAGTAAATTGCTAAGCGTATAAAAATACAAATTTTAATAATGAGAATAATCCATGAAATATATTTTTACGACAAATTTGTGATCAGATCAGTGGCGTGCGGTAAGTGTGTATTTATAGGGGCTCAGTAATGATATTAATAACTTGAAACCCTGTCTTATGCTGTAAGAAAGAAACAGCCTTGCATGCATTGCATGTCCTCACCGCACACCAATAACACCCACAAATGGTAGAGATTAACAAACTATAAGCCTACAGGGACGAGAGACACTTCTTCATCAAGCAGTACAAGTTATGGATATGGGTATCGTCAAATCCTGGATATGTGATCATTTTTTCTGAGTGATATTTCGATTTGATTTTAATAATACACGGAAGAACTCGCCGTAGCCTTCGTCATTTCCGATAATTTTATTCTGTTAGGTATATCATCAATGTAACCGATCAAAATGTCAACCTGCCTCTTAATGTATGTTATTTGTCACCATCCCGCTGCAGTGTACTAAGAATTTGCATCACTGAGAATTTGTAATCTGTCTTTAAAATACAGTTATTTGTATTCTGTATTAATTACTGTGACTTTATTATTGCAGTAAATTCTAGAAGCTTCTGCAGGTAGGAGTTCCCAGGTGTGGACCGTCTCGTCTCGTGAATACATACGGTATAATTAATATACCATCATTCATAAATTAAACAGTCATTTAATGATTTGTGATTACTCCAAGCGCTGAATAAATGATTACGAATTAATAGATATTTAAGTGATTATTGTAATATTATTGTAGTAACATTGCGTTCGTGCTAAGCTTTGAATTAATGCCATTGTGTATGATCACAAGATCGTATAAAAATTTTGTAAAATTCCATTTTGATATTATTTATTTAAATAGAAGTAGTACTTCCTTGTAAATAAAAAAATAGCAATTATATTGCTTCATTTAATAATTGAATTGTTAGTTAAGCATCGTAATAGATGTTTATTGCGATGCTTAAATGTTTTTTTTTACTAAGACTTGTCTGTAAGCCATGGCAAACATTGTTTCTTTTCAAACAATAGGTTTGTAATATTTAATTTCAGTATCGATGACTCAAGTGCGAATATTATATTTACAGTTGATTGTTTCAAGTTAAAATAGTGTTGTATAAATATTTTCTATCAAACAATCATTTACAAGAAATAATATTGACGGCGCTTAACAAATAAAATTACTTTGTCTACAGTTATAAATTATAAAAAATAAAACCCAATAATTATAAAAACAGAAAAATAAATCAACATTGATAGACACTAAAATAATAAATACAAATCAAAGGTTTTAAATATTGAAATTATTTGTTTAGTAAATAAAAAATATATAATTACATAAACCAGTATCGATGTGTAATTTTCAAAGTAAATATTATGAATGCAAGATAACTCGCGTTGAATTTCTCTGTCAACTCCTTAAATAAATAATTTATTTGTGTACCTCTGACTATCCAGTGTTTTGAGAAACTTTAACGTTAGTTAAGATAATTAGCTTTTCAAATAAGTGCTCGCTTATTGTAAACAAATTTCAGTATTTCTCGATACTGCCTTTAACTGAAACACCTATCGGATTGGATTTAAATTTCCGTGTTACATAATTCTACTGAAAAAGGTTTATTGATTTCTTATTAGTTACATCACAATGCACAGTACGTTAACTACAAAACTGATTTAAAAATAATTACGGGAATTGAGTTTAAACCAAACTTCAATAAAAGATGGATATATATATAGTAAAAATTACAAACCCCTCAATCATAATTTATACATTATATATTTTTTTTGCATTACATTTAAATTTAAAAAAATTGTTTTCCTTTTATTTGGATTTTTATCAAATATGAACCCTGCATTTATGGTATACGAAATCGGGTTTTTTATCGGTTCTTATTTTTTATGAACCCTAATTTATTATTGAGGAAAATAATATGTTTATTTTGAACTATTTTTGTTAGAACCCTGACTTGGGTCGATGGTTAAACCGTTTTGTTTTTTTTGTTGTTTTGGTGTTAAATAAACCTAAATTAGCAACTTGTCAACGAACCACTGAGTGCACGTAAATATATTATTCTACTTTTTAATAATAAAACTTTTTCTTTTAGTAGAAATACAAAAAACCGTTCAAGAAAAAAAATTCTCAAAACAATGCTTTCTTAAAAAATAACCATATTTTTTAAATTAATAAAAAAATGATTTTTTTTAATATCTAAATATGATACACAGTTTTTTTATGATAATACGATGAGTTGTATTTGCACTTTATTAAGTCAAAAGTTGCCAAACCTGCACTATTAAAGTTACGCCATAACAATTGAAATACAATGGAAAATAGGCAACGTCAAATATTTGTTTTTAGAGAAAAATAACAACAAACATGCTTTGAATTACCATTTTTTAAATTGTGTCTTGAGTAATTCATGCATAAAATTTAATGATCATGTTCATTTTTCAGATAATTAATTTTTGAGATTGAAGTGATGTGACGTATATAATAACCCAACTGAACTTTGGTAAACATTGTAGAATGATGACTGCGAGAACATTGTGGAAAAGTAATCGAAGCATGCAATATAAATATCTACTTCGTTGATAATAAACGTGCACGTAAATAAAGAAGTGCGATTCCTTGAACTACAACACGCGCAGGTATGAGTAAGTGCTCAGTCATCAAATCACTGATAATAATTGCAAAGAAAGAAAATTATTTATCCACGAGTGATTATGTGTAATCAGAGAAACTAAATTGCATAAGAAAAAACAAATTCGAAGAAGAAACGAACGAACGCAAGATAGTAATTAAAATTTTTTTTTTTTTTTTTATAAATGTTGAAAAAAATAAAATTCACTTTAAGATGTGCTGAAAAATCTTCAGTCAATTCTTTGTCACAATTATTGAATTTAAAAAGAAAAACAAAGACATTATAAAAATATTTGTTTGTCAGCTGCCGTTGTCCGGCATAAATCTACAGAGGATCTCGATTTTATTCTCGAAATTAAATTAAGAAATACTTTAAATTGATCAGAATAATATCATAAATAGCAATGCAAAGGACATGGAAACCGAATTTATTAATCTTTCCAATTTTTACATTAGGTATTGAATTCCATTCACAGCTGCATTATTTTTAACAATGACAAATGTCACCTTTAATATACATTGATTTATATACGATAGACTGGTTTAATTTGTAAACAACAACTATGAATAGCCAAATAGCTAGAAGATTACTTTTCTTGTGAAAGCTTTCAGCGGCTTCTTCAGACTAGTAAGGTGATTTTTTTTAATTCAAAACGAAGGTCTTAAGAATTAATGAGGAATTAAGAAATAATATCTTGTCGTAGTCTGAAGAAGCCATTGAAAGACAAAAGTTCTTTCAAGCAAACATATTTGTAGTCTCTTAACCACTCGACTATTCATACTTTTTACAAAAAAAAAAAATATACGCACACACACAAAACTCAAATCTATGAGAATCATTAACACTTTTAGTAGCATTTCACTATAAACTGTGTTTCTAAAACGATACCATAAAAAACAAATTACACAAATTTATTAATAAGATTTGGTGTTTCTTATGTTTGAAAGCCTTCAAGCGGATATAAAATGTGAAAGCTGCGCAGGAAGAGAAAAACTAATATTTTAATACAACTATGCCTTGTTGAGGGACAAGGCATTTGATTCGTGAAGATCCATTATTATAATGATTAAAGTACCTTTAAATTTTGTCTTCACTTTGAGTTTATTAAAATTATTT
This sequence comes from Atopsyche davidsoni, assembly GCA_022113835.1. NCBI lineage: Eukaryota > Metazoa > Arthropoda > Insecta > Trichoptera > Hydrobiosidae > Atopsyche > Atopsyche davidsoni. The sequence continues at coordinate 3,724,008 of JAILWY010000013.1, read as the reverse complement.
GCATTACTAGTTTCGACCCAATACACTGGGTCATCATTAGATGCTTAACTAAACTCATTTTAGTTAAGTTAAGTTAAGTATCTGATGATGACCCAGTGTATTGGGTCGAAACTAGTAATGCAAATAATTTTAATAAACTCAAAGTGAAGACAAAATACAAAGGTACTTTTATCATTATAACTATGCCTTATTTGAAACGTAAAATAAACAGTTAAACTAAAACTTGTAAGCACTCGTCGAAATATATTTTATGTGGAATCTACTATAATAATATGCATTGTGTGCATTATGTTTCATTTTAATATTTTAAAAGATACAACGCTTGTTTTTTGCATGTAAGTTCAGTAAGTTTTTCCGCAGCTATGTGCCGAATTTCAAGACGATAGGATAATATTTTCATTGATAAACTAATTTAATAAAACTATAAAATATGCTTTAGCGAGTTTCAATATGGGATTTTGTTGTTCACCGCGAGAATTTCAAATTTAGAACTTTTACAAAAAAAAAACAAATTTTGATGCTTCTTAGAAATTTCCAGTTTATGTCAGCTTGACACAAGTACCAATTTTATTTTTTTATCGAAATTGCGTTCGAAATTATCAATCACATCATTAATAACTCAAAATGTGACAGGCAACATTTCTAGTTACAAATATTTTTGGCCGTTTTACAATTTTATTAAGTATTTTTTTTTACCTGAAAATCCTCGGTTTCTGACCGTGTACGTCACATTCTGGAACTCGATATCTACCTTCGGCCGCTTAGCCATCGCGTTCAGAGTTTTCAGCGAGGATCCGATCCTCTCCACCGACAGGGCGGCGTCCTTCCCCGAGCTTTCGATGAGCGACAAGTCCTCGAGCCCGCCGAGGGGACACTTCTCGCCATCGTTCACCACTTCACCACAACTCTTGGCCACTGACGGATCGGCCATCGTACCAGAAACCGACTACAGTGTATCGGAAAATCGACCTCGGATTTGACTTGGGATTTTCCACGGAGACGCGCAAAGCGTCCGTCGCGGATCGCAGCTCGGGCAGTTGTAACTTAAACGCTTGAAAACGCCCCCGGCTTGTCGCACCGAAGCTTCAAAACACCTGAAAACAATCACAATCGACACTTCGATACCTACTGCGATATATTTACCTGTTCGCATATTATTTATTAAATAACGTATCAGGAATCGCCTCGACTTAACGTGCCTTGAATTTGTACTGTGCATCATTTGAATGCGTAATGAGTGTCGGGTTAAAAGGTGAATCAATGCCTTTTGCTTTTATTTATATGTTATACAAAATATCTTGTTTTTTCAGTTGTTATTATTTGTCTCCTGGTATATTTTTATATCTGCAAGCTCTTCGGTTTGCAGTAACACACTTAAAGGCGTTTACGATTTGGAAAGTTGTTCCCATTCTTAAACGTCTACCCACTTTAATAGTGAGAATACATATATGTAAAAAATGAGACGAATATTCAATATTTATGATGCAGTACAATACTTACTACAATATTTATGTTTAAATTATTAAGTATATTTTATACAGCTACGGATTTTATGGAAAATCCCGTTAGATTGTAAGACTGAGTATTTTATTTATTTAATATTTAAAATAGTTGACGGTTGCTGTGATATGTATTTTTTTTGTCGGTGCTTGCAATATTTTTTTAATATTTGATATGGTCGTTCCCCCTTTTATAGAGCACTGAATCACTTACGTAGGTACAGGTCTAAATTAATACATACAAACTGAATCCGGAAATATATATACAGAGTGATTTATAACTCACGGCATCAACTGAATATATAGTTTTAATCTTTAAAATAATAAAAATACACAAAATAACATCGATTTAAAATAACCTTAACTTCGTTTATATAGTTTTAATCTTTGTTAAATTTTAGCTTTAACTTGCCCGCCTTAAACATATTTAGTGGAATATATAACTAAAAGGGTGGGAACATCCTTCAAGAAAAAACCCGCTCAGGTAAAAGCATTGGATGATTTTCCTCAAATGCTGAAAACAAATCATAGCCAGAATGTGACAAGTGCCAAGAAATTCTTTCAATTTCTCACCTCACTCCTTGCGATCCACACTCTTATAGAGTAGTGCGGTCATAGATTCCTGGGTCCCAGACCATCTGAGCTTGGATGCCTCACACTCGAGAAATGAATACATCAAGAACGAACAGTAAACTCTGACGAAAGAACAGCCTAGCTCACAAAATATTGTGCAGGCGGAAGACTGCTCTAAAGTCTTCGCAGACTTCTACCATACAGGTTCATTTGCCCCGACAGTCTATTAATTTCCATATGCATAAGCCATGACGCACCGGTAACGGCACAAACAAACATAAATATAGGTACTTTAAATAAAATATCAAATATCAAACTGAGACTCAGTTTGAGTGCCAACGTGAAAAGTTGGCGAAACCGGTCACCAATAAAAAAATACATGTGGAAAAATCACTCAAGTATTTTATTTAAAGTATTAAAATGGAATTCCACCAAGTACTCTCTGTCATAGATATTGAATATACTAACGTTTTAAGTAAAGTTGTTTAAGTAAAGTGACACTCAAATATTAATAAAAATTTGTATATTTTTGAAACGAAGTGTATAAAACAGATTGTTGCAGACAAACACACAGAAATACTGTGAACAAAATGATTCATATCTCAAAAACTGTATTTTTTATAAAAATGCACAAATATACATTCATGGTTAATAAATGTATTTTGAGACATATCAATCGCAGTCAAAAAGTATTTTCACGATTTTTAAAATTTCTTTTTACAGTACTTTTGTTTTTTTTTTTTTAACGAAAAGCTAACGAGCTAAAAATCAAATCAAAATGAGACGTATTATTAGTCATACTATTTGAAATCTCGATACTGATTTTATTTTCAACATCTTCGGAGAAAAGTATCTCAAAAACGGCAATGGTTTCGGATGATTTTAAATATATGCGCATGCTCTTGAATACATTTGTTTCATAGGACTATTCGAAATACAGCCTTTTTCTATGGTTATTTAAAATCGATATAACAGGAAGGTCTCAAATACTCTGCATATCGTGGGCAACGGAATGCCACAGGCCGTCTTTTGAGCCATGTGTGGGCAAACTCTCAGCCTCACAAATTTAATGATGAAATATTATACCTGAAAATAATCGGAAGTCATATAATTAAAGTAAACAAATAACTTAAAGGAAATGCGCTTCTAGGTCTAATTATTTTTTTAATAATAGTACTAGAAAATCATTCGATGTGATTAAAGTCTATTCAACAACAACTCGGTAATAAAACATTACGCACGCTATAATAAATGTGTTATTGTTCTAAAGAGGTTCTATTTAATTAACTGAAAATAACTTAGTATTAAAAAAAAAAACTTTGTCGTTTCAACAACAAAATAGTTGTGTGTTATTTAAATGAAAGCAGAACGTATTATTTTTTTTATTTTTTTATTTGTGTATTATTGTAAATTAATAAGTTTCAAGACCCAAAGTGATATCCCATTTCATCGCAAATGGATTGAAACACCATTTGATTGAAATTTTTCCACCTAGCTGGATAACCCGAAATAGCAACTGTACGTGATGCTCTTGAAGCTGGTATTGGTAATGGACACGAAAACAGCCTAATCGCATACTACTTGCGATTGTTCAAATTGCCTGCTGGCGGCCCATTAGGACCTATTAGTTCCCAACTATTAAAACTGGTTTACAGTTTTGGCCACAAGAAAGGTTTAAATAATTGATTTTATTAAATGTATAATTTATCTTGTTATATTGTTGTGCTTCTCTCGCCGCGGTGTTGTTGCCCTGAGTGAGACGCCGCAGTTCTTGGACAATAAATTACGAAACTATCACACATTTTATGCTGAGACATAATCTCGACTTCCTCTGATCTGATTGATAATTCAGATCAATGTAAGAAAAAAAAAATTATTTATATATATATTTATATACATATATATATATATATATATGTATATATGTATGTATATATATGTATGTATATATATATTGGGGTAGCCAAAACGTCGACAGTGGTCAGCTGATCAACCGAGTAACTATTTCTAATCGCCCTCCTGTCCGATATGCACACATCTCTGATGCCCGTCCTGCATGAACTAATTACTTTTCTCCTATAATCTATGGATTTCAATTACTGCTTTTCTTACGATCACTTAACACATGCGATGCTGGTAGACCGTCAGTCACCCGTAGATATCAAAAGTTTGGCCTCCCCTGATATGTATTCAGAAAAGTACTTGATCCGCTTTAATATTCTCACATTCTTTCTCATTTAATATTGTGGTATTTCAAAAATTACCATGTATAAGAAATGAAAATATTGTTAATTGTTTCGGCCAATGAAAGATCAATATCTATAAAATTTGTGTGTCTTAATAAATATTCCAAATTATCACTCACGTTTGGAATTTTCCATGAATTAGAAACATGAAATTTATAATAAATGTGTAGTTACTAATACCCATATATCGTATAGTTAGTAACTGTGTAGGTAGTATTAACTATTTCTCACGGATACAGCAAGGAGGGAATAAATGTAATTCAGTAGGATAGAAGTCAGTACATATTTATCTAAATAAATAAAATAATTTTTTTAATTTTGCTATTTTATTTATATTTGGATGAATTTTATTTCCTCTTATAAAATTAAAAATCTTCAAATGCACTGTAAAATTCTCACATATCAAAATTACTACCTCAAAAATAATTCATAATTATAGCTTATAATAGGCACAATTAGATCATCATCAATAAATCATATCAATATTAACAAAAAAAACTTCAGAAATTTCATATCAACATCTCCAACGTTGCGTCATATATAAACATTCACGGCAAAGATCAGTTGATTTTTTGAAAAATAAAAGTTGAAGTTTTTAAGCAGTTTATAATGCGATTTTTGTTATATCCCAAATTGTTTGAAAGTGAATTTGCAAATAGCTTATCAGCATCTTTACTATTGTTTTTGCTGAGCAACCTTTTGGAAACCAAACATGAGAATAAAAAATGTCAAGTAAGTGATTTAGAAAACAAGTAATGCACAAAGAAAAGCTGGAATAATCAATAAATTAATCAAATTCTTCTAGTATAATGCAAATGGATATCTCTAAGATTTATAGCAATTGCTATTGAACCTGACTCTGAACCTTCGTAACCTATTCTTATTTATTTTTTACCATCTCATTTTGAAGGAAAATATACGATAACCTTTTATTTCGATTACACTTATATGTAATTTGAACATAAGCAAACATTCATTGATCTTAAAAAAAATACGTTCTGATGGTGCAAGATATGTTTAGAGATGTTGATATAATTAATTTAAAAACCATCACTAGTAAAAAAATAGTAAAATATTTTGTAAATTTATACCTACATAGATTTCATTATTTGAGAGCAATTGTATAAAAAGTTCAGTAGTCGGTAAGAATTTCTTATAAATACAATTCATTTCAATAAACAGTCAGCATTGCAAAGCGATAGAGAGATTTATAGCCAAAAGTCGTTTTCAACACAATCAATAATAAATTTAAAACAAATATAAATACAAATTAATATTAGTTTGGATATCACAAAGTATTTTTATTACTGTTAGCTAAATTTAAATTGTAATTGTTCGATTATTAACTTCCTGTACATAATAAGTTTGTCATGTTTATATTTAATTGCTATATTTTTAAATAAAAAATGGGAAATACCTTAATTTCATTATAAACAAATTATTTTCAGACCATCTTGCATCCAAAGTATGTAGCAATTTAAGTACTCGGTCGGTTATTATAATCGGTAATTATTTATAGAATAATTTTTTTTGCCCCTATTAGATTAAGTCACGCTTTATTTTCTGCTATCAATTTATGATTTCTACTTATCACATCGAGGAATGTGGTTTGTAGGGCAAAGAACATACTGTTATTTACATTATGTGTTACATATTTCTATGCATCACATAATGTAAATATTAACAATTTCAGATTCCCTTCCTGGCAAGAAAATACCATTCCTACAAAAAGCCTTTGTTGGATTTGTGTCAGATATGATAAACACAAACATTAAACATTAACATATAAATTACCCATAGTTACAAGATATAAGAGAAACAACAAATTACATTTATATAAAATAGTAGAAATATGTTACCAATAAAATATTAACAGTTGTGAAAAAGGACTACATTATTTTTTAATGTTACAAAAAAAAATAAAAGAGTTCTCACAGCCTAGCCCATAGTGCGGTGTGGCATAATGTAAAATTTCACAATACCATTAATCCTTAGGTTTACATCTGTGAAGACAGTTGATAAACATAAATAAGTATGTATGTTTAAGTACTAGCAGTAAGCAGTTGGCTAAAAAAATAACCATGCCGTTGAGTGTGCCACATATGTAAAATATTCCTCACACTCGCAATATCCGCAACATTAATAAAATATTTCAAAAGCATTTCATATTTGTGATTAATAACTAATGTCCAAGCAGTGCATGTACACACAAATGCATGGTGCCGGTAAACGTGTAAATAAAAAATTTCCCCACATTTAATTTATATTTACTATTAAGAAACACAGCACTGTACAAAACAATGTATATTCCCATCAAACGATACAACTAATTTACCAAAATATGAGATATACTTACCAGAAGCGCATCATATCAACATTGAATAAGGCAAATTACTAAATAGCCAGTAGATACAATCTATAGAAAATAGCACCGTAACATGTAAACTTGTATAAAACCCACCGTTGCTATATTATGTTTTTTTTTAATATTTTTATTGAACAACATCATTTACCCTTTGTAAAGTTATTGATTAATAAAACGGATAGTGAAAATCAGACATTCGATTTAATGGAAAATTCACAGATAAATATTACCTGTATTATAAACATTATAAGCAAGTCGTAAATATAAAAAGATCTTAATGTACTGACAAAAAAAATTTTGCTAGTGGAAGCTGTGCTGACCAGTGCCATTAATATTATTTCTACCGACAATAATTTGTCTTGATTATTTTAATTTACATCACAGTTACAAAAATATATTCATAAGTTGCTTTGGTAAGTAAATTTAAATTGGAAATATTATACATTGCTCTAATCTTCTAAAAAATACACCTCTTATTTTTATAAGATCCATCATTGCTTAATTATTTTTAACATAACAATAATGTGTGCTTATTAAATAACAAAAAATCTTGTATCCTCAAGGAAACAAATCACTTTAAATTCAAAAGGAAGAAATAAAATGAGTTAGCCAGTTAGTAAAAGATATTAATTATGTAAATTATTCAACTGGCTAGTGAAAAAAATGAAAACAAGATTTAAGATCTAAATAAATAAACATTGTTATGTGTCACAACGCAGGTCCTCTGCTACAATGGATATTCAAATTGATAAATATTGAGATACATACATTCAGTTAATTAAATCGCACAATATTTTATATTGAAATCAAATATATAAAAAAACAGACAAATAGAATAGTGAAAAAAAGAAAATTAAAAGTAAAATAGTAATGTAAGGACAGTACACTTTAAAATAACACACTGTAGATCTAAATATATATTTTTTATATCTGTGTAGTGTTAGTTGATGAAAAGATATTCACATTTACAATATGATCATAGGAAGCTGGCTTTTAAAAGAAACTAACGGTGAAATAAGTAACAAGTAATTGAGTTTCAATTAATAGTTATAAAATCAATAAATACACACTATTAGGATTCTATGACACGCATTAACACAATGATTATCACTATATTATATAAGTGTACAAATATTGTTAATAATCACCATTCAGCTTTTCTTTAGATTTCTTCTCAGAGTCAAGAAGGCAATGATTTTAAACAATATTAAAATGGCACACAATATTTCAACGTTCCGCCAGTAATCACCGTTAGCCATACTCAATTCTTCTAGAAGCTTTGTAGGAAATCTGAAATCAGATTGAAATATTATTTTTTTTTCAATATTGTAATATAATATAGACCGTAATCAAAAATATACTTTTACTTACTTGAGATGACAGTACAGAGTACCCTCTGGACATAGCAAGGGTGGTCGGTTGTATCCGTAGAGAGCCATCAACATTCCCTCGAGAGCGTAACGGAAATAGAATGCAAAGGAAATGAAGTACATCACGCGAGACATGTGAGGGAACAGCACAAGATAGCCGGCAAAGGCCAGCATCGTGCAATTCCAAATGGCGCCCCAAAATGTCCCGTTCTGAAAATATCAATAGTGCATCTTTTGAAATAAATTCACTTTAACGTGTTCCAAGACTTGTTATTGGCAGAGTTTTTCTGATATTGTGAAATAAGCGGTAACTTTCATAAAAATTAAGATGAATACCCGATATTTAGTAAAACATTTCATTGGTTCCAACATTATTATTTCTTACAGAATTTTTTATTTTTAATTACATTTCATATTTAAATTTCTAAGTGTATTTTATTTGATAAAGACTTACAACGGGACTCAAAAGTGTTCCTAAGATATGTCCAGCTGCGTCAGATGTCAATGTAATAAGACACGTCATTCCAAAATACATTGCAAATCTCCATGTCTCTGATGGTTGATCAGTCATATAATATGATGTCATAGTAAAAAACAATGAAAATAATATCTAAAAAAAAAAATCAAGAGATTTATAAAAGTTTATAATGTAAATACAAAGAGTTGAGTGGGTCACAAATGAGAGTATTGCACAGAATGCGCAGATAAATACTCCTGATGATAGAAGAAAGACTCCTGATGATAGAAGAGTGTGTAAGATCTCTAACATTGGCCATATTTTTTAAAATAATAAATAAAGCCCTTTACAGCTAACTGCCCTAAGAAAGAGTAAAAGCAAAGAGGGCATCGAAAGGAGGAAACTACGTCAATAGTAAAGTCGGGAGTACTGCAGAATTAATAAAACTTGCCCAGAATAAATATGTGTTCAGTGAGATGGTCACCGACCTCTTCTGAGAAGAGACACTCGACGAAGAAGATGTAAATTTGGAATAATATAAAAATAACAGATAATGTATTATAATAAAAGTTGCTAAATTTACCTGTACTGGAAAGTTGCAAACCATTACTGCTGCGTAGTATGTTCTCAGTTTGTACCAATTATTAAACGTTTCTTTTTTCAATATAATTAACTCTGAAGGAACTAGAATGAAAAAAATTATTACAAAACAATGTTCAATTCATGCAGAATGTACATACAACTTTTATTATTGCATCTATAAAAACCTCAGGACATTTCACTTTACTGAAAACTAAAATTAAAAAAACTCACATCTAAGAACGGCCGGCATCATAGAGGTATAAGACAAGTAAACGATGCTCACGATGAGGAATCCAACATTACTGATTGATTTTTCTCCAGAAGAACCAGAGTTTGTAAAAACTCCGCCAAGGGCAATTGCAGTTATACAATGCATCAGTGCTTTTAGATGAGTTACAGTCTAGAAATATAAACCCACCACTTTACCTACTGTTCATAAATTAATTAAAGAAAATATGCATAAAAATGTACATGTGATTATTTCCTGTTACATTTTTATTTACTTTGAGTAGTCAGGAGGCGTAATAGTTTAAAACGGTAAATAGTTTTAAGTTTGCTCACCCAATCTCTATACAAAAGTATAGTACAACGTCTGGAAATAACTTTAAATCTAGAGAATTCAGATGGCGTTTCAATGAGAATAGTGGCTTTACAGGAGTCTATCAGACTGGAATTATTGGTCTTAATGGACCGACTTCCAAAAGCAACAACTTCATTTTCTGTGTCCTTGGCATTTGTGCGCCAACATTTTTCATTGGCTGCCAATGAAAGTTGTTGATTGAAATTTCCATATTCGCAATTCGCTATTTCGAGAACTGTAAAAAAATTATTAACATCAATTCAGTAACTAAAGTACTTAAAAACAATATTGCGTGTTATTATTATTAATTGTTAACTCTTGAAAAACGTTATTTTTTATCTATTTAGTAATATTTTTCTGATCGCCTTAATGTTGATTAATATCACATTTGAAAGTATTTTCCTCTGGCAGTATTTTTACTAACTTTTTAACGATTATTAGTTTTTTAAAAAAAAAAAACGTTGGATCTTCAGTGTATATTTTCATTTGAAACATTATACCTGACAACTTACAAAAGATTTGCTAGGTGGGACAAATGATTCTGTTATTGATAAAGTAGTATTAGTATGTATAATGGATAAAATACATAGTCTAATTACCATAATCAGCAGGGTTATGATACTTAGGGCATTGAAAGCCATTGGATTTCAGATAGTCCACAGTATTGGTACTGGCTCCTTGGTACACACACATTCCCTCAGCTAATATGTACACGTGATCAAACATCTCATACACGGTAGCAGACGGCTGATGGATGGTACACACAATAGTCCTTCCCCCTCGAGCTAGCTCTTTAAGCATAGATATGCACTGCAACGTTGATGAACTGTCCAAGCCACTGAAATCAGATAATGTATAATGTGAATCATCCTGTGAAATCCTTTTAAAATTTTAAGGTGCTACTAAATCCTACTTAATTTTTCCAACTTACGTTGTTGGCTCATCGAGGAACATGACAGGGGGGTTATCTATGAGCTCCAAAGCGATTGATAATCGCTTTTTCTGACCACCAGAAAGTCTTCCACATCTTGTCTCTTTAGTTGCCATGAGGTTCAATGTTTCTAAAACATCATCAATCTGAAAATAAATTTAAAACATTATTATAATTTAATATCTGTATGAATTCATTGTGTTTTGCAAATCAACCATCACATATATTACATTAGAAAAATTATCGCTATAGAATCAATATACAAACTATTGCAATATTATAAATGAGTAACTATAAATCAAAGTTTCTTTTAGATTAAATTTAATAGGAAACTATACGAAACTATCTTATCCTTTATTCAAAAAACTTATCTATCAATTATTATCAGATACATTTTTATTGGTTGTTAACAATTACCTTAACAGCAAAAGAATTGATTAACATTGTTAAAAAACCTGAAATTTTACACGATTGAAAAATTAATGATTGCTGACATAAAATTTACAATAATTCTAAAGATTAATCTGTTTTATTTTTGCTTACCACCATCTGCTTGGATATGGGGGACATATTGCTCCCAAGCTTGAGATCTGCGGCAATGTGCATGGTTTCATGCACGGTAAACAAGGGATACAACTGATCATCTTGAAGGATATATGTGGATTCTTTCTTGAATTTATTGTTCTTATTTTTTCCACATTCTCTGTTACTTATGGTGCCTTCAGCTCCGGTTGTTCTGGAAATTCAATTACACACTTAAATCAATTATTAATAAATAAGATTGTGTTGACCAAGTCAATTCGACCTTTTGATATTATTTTATAAGACAAGTGAAAATAAAAAATATATTTTTCTTAGTGCAATTGTTATAAAAATGTTGTTTTTTTTTTTTTTTTTGTTACAAACTATTATTGTAGTAAATAGATAAATCATTTATTTTTTAATTAGATAAATAATCAATCTTAAGTTTTTTTTATACTAGAATATTAATATAGTTATGAATATTAAAACCTTTTTTAATTATAGAAAATAATTAAATGGATTACATATAAAATTTATCCCTATACATTTTATATGTATTGGATATAAATCCATAAGGTTCAAGGGACTGTAAATATAATTTAATAATATACCATAAGCGAGTTGAACATTTATCTATAGCAAATATTGATTAGGTAAGTAAGTTCAATTAGCAGACACATCTTGTATTATACTAAGTCAAGAATAATATTCATCAAACAGAAAACTTTTAACACAAGCTAACTGGCTGTAGGTCTCGGGATTTATTCCACAGATGGCTCAGCTCGTTATTCTTGATGAACAAATCCAATCGAAATCAAACACCTCATAAAATATAATAAAAACAATATATTGTAAATAGCATGTACACATTATATGGTCAACACATAATATACACAGAAACAGTAAAAATGATTGATCACTTGAAACATGCTGTATGCCTACTCACCGTATTTCAGTTTTTAATATTGATTCATTTAAGCACATAATTATTTTTAAAAACATTTGAATATTCAATATAAATATTATATTTCTATAAAACACTTAGAGGTAACGTTACGAGCTGATTTTTTTTAAATTGTACCGCGATGTTTTCAATAAAATCTTGAAATTAATTTATCTGAATATCAATATTTTTTTAATTATTTCAACATCTACCCACACTGCTTGTCAAATGGATAGTGTAATCTACTATAATAATAGCCATTGTGTGTATGTTTGTATGTATGTTTCGTTTTTCCGTTCTGTATAGAATATCTTAAAAGATACAACGCTGATTTTTTGCACATAAGTTAAGTAAATTTTTCCGCAGCTATGTGCCGAATTTCAAGACGATAGGATAATATTTTCATTCATAAACTTTAAAATATGCTTTAGCGAATTTCAATATGTACGAATTATATGATTCACTTCTTCGCCGCGAGATGATGCTTTAGCGAATTTCAATATGTACGAATTATATGATTCAGTTCTTCGCCGCGAGATGTCGTTCACCGCGAGAATTTAGACGCATCGTTCATCAAATACGTCATTTTGTGACGGGCTACATTACTAGTATCATAATAACACATATTTTATGCAAATATAATGTTCAAAGCAGATAACAGTTGGTTGGTTCGATAAATTATTCACTCATTTTTGGGAATGTTAATTGTTTTCATATTTATTAGTCCATAATCCATAAAACCAAACTAGATAAAACTGTTTTTTTTTCTATTTAACAACCAAAAAAAATCTACCTGAATGTTTGTGTGAGCTATGCAGTTTAAAAGTACATAATAAATATAATAAAACAAGTTTCAGTAACTAAATTATAATAAGTGTCATGATGAAAAAAACAATTCTTGCTAAAAAAAAAACACTTGTTTGACTAAAACCAAGCGTAGATTTATTTTGCTACATGTCTCATATTTTTTTAACCTTTGTCAGTGGTAATATTTTATCTAACCCACGTGTTAAGCATTTCTCTAAACAAATAACACGTACAATATCATTTTTCTACAGTCTGGATAAAAAAAACGTGACAATGATATCATTCAACCGTCCTCAGTCCATATATTAAATCAATGAATATATATTACTCTAATCCTTTTATAACGCGTTCCCACTCTTTCCAAACCCACTCGAGACTCTTTGAATATACACAATTTCCTCAAACCACCATGGCTCAATTATAAACCCATGTGCATTTTGTACCCTCATTCAGGTAGATTCCCATAAATATTATTCCCGAACAAACACGTGATTCCCGTTGATCTCGTCTCGTCTTGCCTTGATCCATTGTTAGGATACATACACATTCTCGCATAAATTACGCGACCACTCGTATACTACCCCTAATATAGAAATATTCCCATCCACACATTGTTGAGACACTTGTGTTGTTAGCCATATCACAGAAAATCAATGAATATTATTAAGATAATCAAAAAACAATAAAAATATATTGCTCCACACAAACTTGAACCGTGAGCTCTCCGGTCGCAAATGCTTTCGTAACAAATTACTGATTGCATGATTTTAATATTTTTATTTTTTTCAGAATTTGGGCGTCAGTATTACCAAATGATTTTATTTCTAATAGCATATGTTTAGCTGTAAATACTTGTACATTACGAAAAATGCTGCTCGGTCGATCGGAATAAAAAAGCCCAGATCCTAAACTAATGTGGAGTGCTTTCAAATGTATGTTAAATTGTTAAAAAACATATTCATTTCAAATTATAAAAAATACATTTATTTACTCTTTGTTTTTTAAACCTTATTCACAGTATTCGAGCATCAATTTTTTTTTTGTTTAGTATGAAACATGTTTTTTTAGTTAGTGTGGTACATTTGGTTATTTTGAAATTAAATGGTATATGATTGATTTAGTAGCGCTTTAGCCATTTTCCTTATTCAGAAGAAATAATAAAAAAAAGCAGAGCTATATACGAAAAGGAAAAAGTTACGGAAAAAAAATACTTAATAGTGTTTTCTGTGCGATAAGGATATTCAAGACAGGTGAAACAAATTTCCCCAGCCAACTTTTCCTTATATATATATATATATATATATAATAAATAAGTAGAGATTATGCAGACCATGGTAGGAATGGTAAGTCACTGCCAACATTCCCCATGCAAGTAGGCGTGGGAAGGTCACGATCCGGTTGTGGAAACCGAGTGACTGGTTTCATTCCAACGGATTATATAATTTATTTGAGTACCTGAAAACTAACTGAACCTTTGAAGGGCATTTCAGGGAGTGCACTCCATACCAACGACAAAAATATCATATAAATTTAAAATTACTTTTTATCAAATGATTAAACGCACTAATAATTTTCTTGACACACAAACACACACACACATGCATGTGTATATATTGAAATAAACAATCATCACACCAGCAGTGGGTATATAAAATAAATCCGCGTAAAATGTCTCGTTTCATAAATATTCAGCAGACTGGCCGGGCCCTGGTGGAGTATGAATTGGTAATAAATGGATGGAGATTGCGAAACCAATGCCGTGTCATTGGTTTACAAATCCTTTACTAGTTCAAGACCGAGGAGCTGCGCCGGCGGAGGACCAATTATCCTGACCGACACATGCCTCGGAGAAAAAGCGCAGGAAAGGATGAAATCCCTGTATTATTTTTATTCTATTGAGTTTCATGTTAACATCAAATATTTAAGGAAAAAAAAAACTGTTAGTGTCAGTAGTTGGATGTCGAGAGTACAGCCGGACTAATAATACCGGCTAAGGATAGAGATATGTCCTGTGAGATGGTCACCAACCTCCTCTGAGGAGAGGCACCTGAAGAAGAAGATAACATGCGCTGGTAATTTTTTATACTATCATTCCCATATATTTAAAATATTATTTTGATACAACACTGTACACAATGGATCAAAGAACGAGACACAATATTTTTTAATATATTACTTTTCTATACAACAAAAAATCTTAAGTTTCAGATTAAGTACACATTAAGTTGATCATTTATTCCGAGTATTGTTTTCCAGTCACCTCTTTTCGGTTTCACCTTGATTAAAGGCACGTGTATGGCGTGTTCTGACCTACCTGCGATATACGACACGAGATGTACAGTGTGGTGCTTGACACAGATAATGCCATGGAATGTGAAGTGCCCACATCGCCCTGTACTTAGTGCTTGCAATAACTAAGATCCAACCTGAGCTTATACTGGCATAAAGATGGCAAACTGCTCATTTGTTTTGTAATTAAAATTATCAAATACATTTTGAGAAACATTTCAACTCTCGATAATCACAATGTCAGATTTCAGAAAATATTTGTATCTATTTAAACACTGAGCATTTCGTGAAAATTAAAATAAAGTGAAGAAAACGACAGCGAAATTTCAATATACTTTAAATAATTATTTAAAATATCAGTGGAGTAATGCGACTGAATATTGAAAAGATTATAAACACAAGATTACCTTGTATGACACAGGCCATGGTAAACTATAAGGATTTTTAGAGGACTCAGACTTGCTAAAGTTAGAGCCAGCCAAACTAATTTACTCACGAAACGACCATTAGATCATCATTATCACAATATTTTTTTGTATCCACAGATTTGCATATCACCATTTTTTATCAGGCTACCATTAAATCAGCAAATTCGTACCCCTACAGTGTTATTATTTTATATCGATTTAAAATTTTGTTTCTTGGATCTTCTTAATAAATTTGATTTTATTTTATTTCGTAGGTTGTGTGAAATTTTTATCAGCTGATATTTTTTATTAATATCATAAATTGTAAAATGATCTACTACCTTTTTCGATCTTGGTTTTCAAGGTGATGTTATCAATAACAAGTGCTATCAGTAAAAAGATAATTTTACACACTGAGAAAACCTGCATTGTAGTAGTGTGCCTGCACACATAGCAACACAATCGATAATCCGGTGTTTTCTTTAGAGCTTTGGCTAAGTAAACAACACAAAAGAGAACGCTATTGGCCAATTACCGTTCCGTTGTCGGTTGTGTCGCAACGTGTGTGGGCAACTTGACTCTTTATTAAATGCAAATATTTACCAAAGAACCAAGGTGCGGGAGGGATTGTTGCGGCACTAATCGAATAATGGCACAAGGGTGTTCAGACAAAACATCGTAAGTAAATTAACCTAAGATAACCAAATAGACTTTAGGCAATAAGCAGTCAACCACGAATAATATGATGATGTTACCTTTAACATTGTGATGGTTAAAATCCAACATACGGCTTGAAATACCACTTAAAAAAATATGTTTATATTTTGCATATTTAAATTTGATAAAAATATATTTATCTAATAACAAATCAAAGTTTTGTTTTATTTTTCAGCAATCTTCTTTTCATATTAGATGATCTTTATGATGATAATACTTGATGGAGATATTTTCATATAATCTGCAATGCAAATTTATAGTTTTTATTGCAAATATTTAGAATAGTAAATATATTACATCACTTCATGATATGCTAATGAATAAACAGATAAAACGTGAGCGCCAAAAGTCCGAAATTATGCGATATATACGAGAAGACATAAATATTTATATATTTTTTATGATATCCTTCTTATCCAAATACAGTAAAACATCGATATAACGAACCTCTTTTTAACGGACGTCGGATATAACGGACAAAAAATCCGGTCAAATGTAAAAAAAATTAAAAACGTTTTAAATGCGAAAATGTAAAAAAAAATTTTTTTCGTAATTTTCGAGATTTGATTATTTAGATTAGATTATTTTATTGATTAAAAAAAACCTGCAAACTTCAAAAGTGCAAACAAAAGTTGATTCCTTTTTAGTAGGATTATCGAAAGCAAGCGCGTCGATATCAAAAACCAATTTCACTTCACGACGAGTGTTTTGTATTTTTTATTTATTTCTAAATACATACAGTGTATTTAAAAAAAATGATTTCTTTTAAACATATTTTATATAACGGACTTTCGGCTTTAACGGACACCCCCTCTTTCCAATTGGCCGGTTATATCGAGGTTTTACTGTATCAACTTCACCTGTGAATCCGCCCGGCAAAAGTGGCAGGTTATCAACAATTCCCTCGTGTGGTCAGACGAGAAGATATGAACGTAGCTTATGTGGATGCTTCGAATGTACTCAACGTTAAAGGTGGAGATGTACTCACTGGAAGCCGGTGAGGATGTGCAGGAGAGATGACTTCCCCGCCCCTGAAGGACCCATGATGGCTGTCAGCTCGCCAGACTTGAAGTTTCCGCTCACCGACTTGAGAACTTCTTTCTTTTCTGAAATAATAGAGAAAAATAAACACTAGAGAAAATAACTCATCTAAAAAAATATAATCGATATGCTTAAAAAATAATTATTCTGTTGATTTATTAGTATAGTGGTTATTTTTTTTTTGTGGTACGCACGTGATAATTTTGTATTTTATGACTGGTTGCATTCCGATATGGTGGAGATATTTATATATTTTATTAGCGTTATTAACGAAATACACGATTTGTTTTATTAATCAGTAGAATTTAGCGATGTACGTCGGATGTCGCTCGTGCAAAATATTTAGTTTTCTTATAAACACAATAAATGCATTGTATCTGTAGCAAGTCCGCAAACACGGTTAGAATTTTTTTCCATATAAAGAAACTTTCAGATTTTAAAATGATTTTGATTAAATAATATATCTTTTCCAATATTCGTAGTACTAAGTATTTAAAAACAAAGTTTATTCGTGTATGTTTAATATTAACATATTGCAAATTATTTTTTAGATTTATGAAAAAAATATTTTTTTAAATGTGCTTATCTTAAATTATTTTAAGAAATTTGGTATATTTTCACAATTATTTATTTAAAACGAGTCAGAAGTATATTTATACTATGATAATGTGAAAAAAATACAATGAATATCAATGGTGAAAACGTGTACCAAAATAATAATAAAGGGTGTATGTTTATTTTTGTATTAGTTTATATTGTGTATTTCCTTAAAATATAGATAAACATTATGTTTTAACAATGAAAAATAGCAAAATGATAATATCTTGAATGTTCATAAATAACTTTCTTTTTATTAGGAAAACACATCAGAAATATTCCCCCTTGAAAAGGTATGGGTAATTCTACCTTGTTAAATAAACTGGTAAACACATAAAAAAAACATCAGCTCGGCTCGTAATTTCGCTAAGTAATCAAGTGCGTAGCCTAACATTGAGCTGGATACCTGTCGCTAATTGACTCCGCACACTGGGAGTTCCACAGGTGCGCTAGAATGCCGTTCAATACAAACGACATACCCGGTGACTCAAAACGCATAGTATCACCGGAAAAAAAATTCAGTTCAGCAAGTAATTCCGTTACTTTTGCTTTATAAATAAATAAAAATTCAAACTATCAGCGACGTGCTATAAAGGCATGACGTGTATTATATAAAACCTGATTTATAATATATCACATTTTATAATGCTTTATATTCAGTATATAAATTTAGCTAGGGTTTGTTTATTATAATTTAATCCAAAATTATATCAGGCATGGTGTTTGTTTACATTCTGCTACACTGGATCAAAATACACATTGGATATGTGATAATCTAATTATTCCAGAATCCTTTACAACTTCGCCCCTTGCGGCCTTCTCACACGCAAGAGTGAACATAGTACTGTTTTATTTTTATATTTTCCAAAAATAAACTGTCGTAGCTCTACAAATAATCCCTACACAAGTAGCACAGTTCAGTGAACCATATTAATCACATATTCCCTCAATAGGAAACAGCCTATTTTTAGTCGGAATTTATATTTTCTCCTATCACGATATTTTCTTTTGTACATTTTATTAAAAAACAATACTTCTTGATTAACTGTTTTTTAATTTTACTGTCTAAGTAAAAACTTGTAGAAGAAATTATAGGTCAAAAAATGAATTAATACTAAAAATAAAAACAGCCAACAGGTATAAAATGCATCGATAGTTGTGGGAAAACGGTATCTAAATAAAGATATACCAATCTATAACATTAATCACCAAAAATATAATAATTTGATAAGGTAATAAGTTTTCAGGAATAAAATCTAACCGCATTGAGAATAATAGAAATTGGTGATAATTATTTTATTGGCGTTTTTATTGGTATTTTTTCTTATTTAAATACACATAAAAAATCATATATTGCTATGTAAAATTGTTTTCATTGTGCGTGTTAAAAGTGTAATCCTTATTATCATCGCATAATAGCAGATAAATCAATTGTTAACTGGTTAACAATAAGATTACTTATAACGTAATAAACACGTACGTTGACATAATCAACTAAAGTAATAATTGTTTTCTGAGTATTTTTTATCACAAGTGAATAGAAATAAGCCATTTTTTATTAAATATTCATTTATAATGTTTTATGTTCACACTCATTAATATTTATCAACACTTTATTGGTCGTACAAAAAAATTTACATTTTTATTAATTAATTTAAGTTATTATTATAAAAAAATTTAAATTATTTTCACTAACGTTTTTTTCCATTAATTTCAGTAAAAAAACCAGTAAAAGATTTGGCGTGCCTTAATGGCGTCAGTTATTATAACCGTACCATCTTTTGCCGTTTCGTTTAAAGCTGTGAGACTAATAAAATACCATTAGGTTTTTACTGACGACTTATTTTTTAAAACGCTAGTTTTAATAGCATTAAATAGGTTAGTGGTCATCTTTATTTATTTATTGTCAACTTAACGCTGGATTAGCTACAAATTATTTCAGAACATAACATGGCAATTGAAATTACTTATCTGCATAGCAACTCATTATAAGTGTGGTTTTTATTTATGTCGGTTACACACGTAATGACACAACTTACAACCGAGTTGCAATCAGCAAATAAGGTCTATTTATTTTGGTTAAGTAAGCTATTGGCTTTATTTATATTATAGAATATATTTTCCTTGCGCTGGTCGTTAGACATTATTACTTGCTGTATTACATAAGAAAAACCGCCCTAGGGACACGAATAACCGATTCAGTACGAGCACAAGGTTACTCCACTGCTAACAACCGAGCTAAGTATTATATTATATGCCAATACTGAGCAAGTCATACAGAATCAAAATATCATTACTTCGCATTATTGCGTTAGCAGTTAAAATGTAATACATACATATCTACGCACATAGTAATTTTATCTCGCATTTACTATTAAACTGAAAAAATATATAATTTAGCCTTAGAATGAAAATGTACCCTTGAACTTATTATCGTACTCAAAATCTGTCTGCGTTGGCTTAAATGTACTTGATATATATATTTTTTGTTATTGTTATTAAGTATGGTTTTTAATACATAATAAAAAAATTACAAGGTGTAGAGTGTTCAATAATCTCTGAACCTTGTATTATATTACTGCAATTAATATTTTTGATTAAAATACTTGAGTGATTTTCCACATTTTTATTTTTATTAGTGACCGGTTTCGCCAACCTTTCACGTTGGCATTATCAAACAGAGTTCTCCACCAAGTACTCTCTGTCAAAAATATTGAATTTCTTTACTGTAATTATGTGTAAACCCTCCAACTTCCCTACCCCTTCAGGCGAAAAGCCTGTTAAAGTGCACCACAGTTCAATCGGGTCCTCACTCAATCTAGAAATTACTCTAACAAGAAAACTATGTTTTATCTAACAAATTGGAAAGGATAAAAACTAAAACACACCTCAAAAAGACTCCCTCGAGTTATCCAAGATAAATTTGTAATACATCATATATATATAATATATACTACATAATATGCTATGATACTTTAAAAATAATAATGTATATTACTCATCCTAGAGTCGATCTCTATACCTGTACTGTAAACTGTCAAACCACTGGATCAAAAACAAGGTTTAATATATTATTTTGAATTATAGCAGGTTATAATTAAACATTGTGATTGCCAATTATTTGATATATAATGAATATAAATTATTTCAATATTTATAATAATCCTAATTACTATTGTAGATATTAAAGTAACATAAATGAAACCACTGTCATAATTATATAAATAATATAATTTCATTACATCCGTGATGACCGTTTACATTCATTTTGTTAAATTTTTTAATGTATATACAATCTTTATTTTCTTACGCTCACATAATAAACATTATCTATAATTACCCTGTATTCATTAGCTTAACCAGATATAATAAAAATCATGGATTAATGACTCCTGCAACAGATTATATAACAATGCAACCTTTGCACACGAACAGAAATGACACATCAAATAAAAACCTGTTTATGTTGAATCAAAACGGTTTATTTTCCGGGGGTTTTTAACTTCAAATACCTCAATTAATATCGCAAATGACAGATAATTATATAATATATAAAACATTTTTAATTATTTAAGATTTTATTTTAATGTTTGGCCTTGTAGCGATGCTGCCTCCGGGGTATAATCTACGAATTCATTTGTGTTATAGCATAATATACTCGTTAAACATAAAAAAAAATTAAAACACCACCTGATAATCAGAGATAATGACAGATATAACTTCGACTTTACATATTAATAGTTCAGTACAGTAGACTTGCTGATTCGTCAAGCTTAACTGAATGACTATTTAAAGAAAAAATGCTAGCATTTAATGATATATCACAGTTTTTGAGTTTAAAGGTATATCATCAATTATTTATGAGATATAATAAGTAAAAACATCAATGCTTATAATCTTAAAAAAACACGTAACATGGTTCACCTTTAGAGCACCATATAAATGATACTCTAATGAGTAGGACTGAAACTAAAACAGGGCATCTAGTCTACTCTCACATGGACATGACCAATGACACTGAGTTTACTGCCCTTGTTCGATACGCTAGCCATGACCCAGTATAATAAAGACTCAATGAACTAACAAGCTTTTAAAAAATATTTTTGTTCTTATCTTAACAAGATAATACATATGAAACAGTCCCAATCAAAAAATTGAATCTATTGCTTCGAAAAAAATATATGGTCTCTTTCTCTCAGCCCTGTCTGTAATCTTACTTAAATTCACTGCACTATTTGTGATATGTACTCACAAGGCAAGGATATGTCAATAATCATTAAAACCTAAGTACATATGATTATACGACACAGAATAGACGTGCACATCCACTGACCATATTTATACACGCAACCGTGGATAATAAATAAGTTGTGTTAAAATCGCGAGTTTAAAATATAAGCTTGCTTACGTTCACGTGTCTAAAATGTCTGACTTCATATAATCCGTATAAAATCCATACTAAGCCTCGATATGATTTTCCGATCACTACAGAACAGAGATGTCCTACAGAACAGATAATATGCAAGTTATTAATGCATAGCATTCCCACACAGCACGCTTTGAGGTTACGAAATGAATGATCTCACTTCTAAAAAATATTAAAAAATCTCACACTATTACAATTTTTTATTTCAATGTAAAAAAACACAGTGTATAACAATTAATCTTAATCCATCCCATGTGGAGTTGTTCGCTAATTTTTTACGTATATACTCTATGAATGGGAGTCATTCAAGAGAACATGGAGTTCTCAGCCACATTTCTCTGTAGGAATAGGGAACCTTCCTGGCTCGACATGTATCCGGCATTTACAGTGTTGCATATAGCAAAATAACAGGATACAAATAACACTTTTTTTTTTTTTTTCATTATTATTCATTTCTTTGAACATGGAGAACAGTTAATTAATATTAAAAAAAAAATGAAAACAAAATTGTTTCGCTAATTTTCTTACTCTAGATAAAATATTCAATGACATTCTTTATAAGGTCGCTACTAACTTATCGTCGGAAAAATTATCTGAATAGTTTACAATCTTTATAAATAAGTGCTTTAGCAATTATTTACACTTACATTATCGGATATAATAATACCGATGAATCAACCTATTGTTATAAAAAAAATAAAGTTTGTTGATCTCGTGTCCATAACTTTTATAGCTTTACTAAAATTTGCCTTTTTTCTTTAGCGTTCAGGTAAACTGATTTACCAATGTAATCGTGTGAATAATGATTTTTATTTCAAACGTGAACAAATAATTTTTTCACAAACCGGTTACTCCTTATTGTACTTATCAGACAATAAGTTTTCCGCATGCAGTATGAAATAATATAATTTGTTTCGCATTGTTCTTTGTCACTTGTCGTCTTTGACTGACAATGTTAATACAACAGCTCTTTATTACGCTCTACAGGATCTTTTTGTTCGGCTATTGTCAATTGCAGAAAAATAGAAAAATCGTCTTAAACTGCTCCTGCTATTGTTTCTGTAGCTTTCTACAGAAAGAATATCAGATCTAAACACCAGAGCTTTTTAAGAAAAGGATTATATATTGATGCTATTGGGGAGCAGCAATACGAAGGTTTTCCTTTCAATATAAAACCGAGGACCAAATACACTATTTTCTCCTTAGAAAACCACGAACACTGGTTAGCATGAGTATTTGCTGAGTGAAATGGTTGCCAACCTCATCTGAGGACAGGCACTTAATGAAGAAGAAGGCACTTGTAAATCAAAACGTAAGTCTGCAATATGTTGTATGTCGTTTACATATAAAACGACAAGAAAAAGCTACAATTTTTATTATTATCCTCACTTAGTGGTTAAGCGCCGTAATATACTTTATTTGCCTCTTTCACTAGTGACTACCGATTATTATTATTAAATAACTTGTATTTTCATGTATTGCCTGCACAAGTTTATTGAATAAACAATACCTTATAAGTCATATAGCAAATTTAATACAACATTATTGTATTGAAAAAAAAATTCTTAAGCAATAAAAAAATAATTCTTAAGTATTGAGAAAAACTAGCATCACATAAATCACATAGCTACATTGTAATAGAAATAACATTACAACCGTGTAATATAATGATAGTTATTTTTTATAAATAATTGCTGCAATTTTTAAGCAAGTATAATATAAGATAATGTATTGCGAATCAATTTCTGATTGTTGGCTTGCGTGTCTCGTCCAGATGCGAGACTGACAGGTAAATTGGGTTCTTGTGTCGCAATTACAGTTCTCAGTGTCCAAGTCTCAAGGAAAACCCTTCTTTATTGGGCTCAAGAGCTCCGTAATGTGTTTTTCCTCCGTCTGTCCGCAGAGAAAAACACATTACGCGGAATTGTCCTAGCACGAGTGTTTCTCGACCACTCTATTCAATTAAGCAACTCGACTTCAATGCAACAGATATTATTATACAATATATGGAACGATGAGCCACCGCTTCCCATGATATTGTATTTTTGTCTGTATGTGAAATATGTAGTCTGCAATAAAGAGGCGGCTGGGGTGTACGAATTTCGAGCTGTTTATTTGAGGCTTCGTTTTGAACCTAGTTTAACCTGTACTAATTGTAATTTTACACTTTTTGTAATAAAAGATAAAAAACAATTAATATAGCCCATGTCATTATATACAATTTGATATATACAATAAAAAAATACTTATTGATGAATTTCAGGAATCATTCACCTTGTTTCTGTCCGATGTATGCAGTTTATTTGATTTGTATATAATTTTTTAAACTTGAAAAGTTCAATATTTAAATTCTCAGTAAGAAACTTATATTTTTACAAAACCTTTACGGTTCCAAGAAGAGCACAATAAATCCCAGCTATCGTCTGATTTTGGGTATGTAGCCTAGTAAGGAGAAGTTTTTGAGGTTAGGAGTTCAGAGTATATCTTTACGTAATATAATATAATATTTTATAATAGAGCGAAATTTCGGTACGACTAAAAATGTGGTTTTTATAACGTTTTGTTTTCAATTACAATATATTTTTTATTTTAGATAATTCAGTACTCAAGTGTAGAAGCAGTCAATACAAATTATAAGTTTTTTGGAAAACCGAAAAAAAACGTTTTGTCGAAAATGATTTGCTCATCCCAAGGTAACTTCCTCGGTTCGTATCTTTATTTTTGCATACTAATATGGCGTGACTCTAAGTAAGTGGATATGCAAAGTGTTCGAATAAAAAAAAAAATACAGTCCTTGAACAAGACAATCGTTGTTCGCGTGGCAGATTCGCACACGGGGGCGAAGGCTCTTCCACACTCCACACGAGGACAAAACTGGTCGTTCTTCTGCTCCTCACTCAGATTGCCTGATCTTGGATGGACCTTGGAATGAATTAAAATAAAAATTAAATCTATATCATTGATAATTATAGAATATATTGTTTAAGGAGAAAAACAGAGTCGAGAAAGGTCGAGTAGAGGCAAATAAGACACGCTAGTGTTCGCACTGTTCGTGTTCAGCTAAAGTATGAACGAGTCACCGCTGAATTTAATATTACTGTCATTAAATTTAATATTATCAGAATTTGATATTACTAATTTAATATTACAGTCACCGCTGAATTTCATGATTCTATTCGTCACGTGCCATCAATCCACCGGCCACTTTGCAATGCAACAACTAATGTCGTTTGTGTAATACAAATCCCATGGTCATTCTTCTGTGCTTACATATTGTAGTTGGTATTACGACAAGAAGCTGTTATAGACATTACACACATGCGTTTTCAAAAAACAAATTACAAAAATATATTCAAAGTGTTTCACTGCAAACGCCCATGTTTCGAAAGACTGGTCTATTGAACAGTGATTAGCAAGCTGTTAGAGACGAGTAACTTAGTTTAATCAATCATTCAAAACAAGTCAAAACAATATAAATATATGCATTCAATTTAAATATGCATATAAGATTTCAAGTACGCATTAGCCTTTTTAGTATAGTAAATTTATATTTAATAACTAATAAAATCTGATTTATTTTTTTTTAGGTAATTAAATTTAAATACTATGTTAAGGTCACATATATAAATATTAACCACCTGTGTTGATATTCATTTAAAAATTAAACATTCAAGAGTTGCACACCCCTACTGTTAATATACTAAAAAAGTGGGTCGTAGGAGAAGTCAAGGTTCCAGAACGAGTTGCGATAGCATGAAGGTGCAAAGGTTCTTCACTTAAAATAAACTAATATAGTAAATATATACATATAAGTTTAGAAAAATCCTGGCACCTGCTACGCCATTTACCCTAAAAAGACCAGTGAGATGGTCACCAAAGCTCTATGAGCAGAGGCGCCTGAAGATGAAGAATTTATAAATATATATACTTGGAGAGAACTCTTCCATAGCTTCTATATATAAATATTGAGCCTAGCAACAACATCCCATGACATAATTCTTCTCTAGCAGTACGATCCAGTGCATAAACTGTTCGCAATAATTAATAAATAACGATTTAATTGCTGCAAAAACCTGTAACTGCCTCTCGTTAATTCTAGTAAGAACCAGATTAGCAAATAACTCCATCAATATAATTTGATCATAGATCGTTAAGAAGTAGTTTAGTGACTTTGTGGCTTACTTTTAAACTGTTGATAATATTTAATAAATAAAAAAACATCATAGATAAAAATATTATAAATATTAAATAAATATTTTTACCTGTACTCGTAAAATTTGTTTTTGCGGGAACGGTTCACACACAAGTCAACAAAAGCAACTAAAAATTTATTTTGAAAACAGTCAGAAGTGCTGCAGATCGTTTATTATTTTTGTTTGCATTACTTACAGACTATCATATAATTATTCGAATTACCAATCAGTCAAAGAGGTGAGAGGTTTATTCGCTGTTCATTTATCATTAAAAAAACAGTATTTGTTTCAATTTCAATGTGATAACGCATGGGTTATTTATTATTTTGGATAGTGAACAGAAATAATAAATTACCTTATTTAATAAGACAAATCCCTCATCAGCGGACTTCTCTTTTATATCAGACCTCTTAATATATTTTTTAAATAACCTTTGCCTAAGCCGCATTATAATACAGAGCTGTGTAAGTCGATCATGTTGTCGTGTCGCTAAACGATTTACTTCACATAAACACCTAAATAAAACACATTCTATCAATATGTTATAAATTAAAATATAAATTGAAAAATAAACAAGATCCTGTTTCGCACCTGTGTAAGTGTCACATCTCGAATACAACATGCTCGGAGAAAACATCATTCAAAATTTCATAAATTTCTAACCCATGAATACGATCTCCGGGTCAAAGATTTTTTGAAGGCGACATATTCAAATGCACGTGACATTAAATGACCTCGACGATTTTGATGTCGCTCCTAAACAATAAGGTTGCTGACCCCTGAGACCCGAGTCATAATAAACAGTGACATCTAATTATGTTTTATCACGAGTTATGCAACGCTCCCAGGGCGACCACAGAGCATCGCAGAAAAGGGTCAACAAATCAGATAACGGACTCAGTTATTCCGCCAGTAAGTCCGGTTCCGGTGTTCAAGACCATTTTTTTTACAGTTGAATGTACAGCAGACGTGCGGGTCAGCTGTCAAAGGCGAATAGAGGCCCTAGACTATTCTGGGAACTGATAATGATTTACAGAAAAATATAGTGCCATTGACACTGTGAACAAACACGAAAATACTTCAGATATAACCCAAGGAAGAGCAACGAACTGCTGCCTTCTCAAAGGCATTACGAAATCGCCCAAGTAGACCTAACGCCTTACTGGCAGTGCTTGTGAGAAACGATAAAAGGAAAATTGCCCTAAATATATATAAGTACACAAATTTAGCAGTTTATTTAATAAAAAAATATATATAAGGCTCATTCGGTAAGCATAGCTACTTGCCTTGATTTTGGACTGACCGCACGCCACTGCTGTACCTAGATGATGCATTTTAATACCTCGTGGTGTCATTTAAAATATCGACGTATTTATTTTATGCCTGGTAGTCAGTTGGGACATTTGATTCTACACAAAAACCATACTAGGTGAAACTTCGTAATAAAAAATCATTTTATATTTATTGATAAACGCATTTTGGAATAAAACATAATTGAAATTATATTTTTAATATGACAGCCATAAATAAAAACACCGTTAAGTTCCTGCAAAAGTAGCTAAAGAGTTGGAACCCTCACCACCTCTAGTCCTCTCCTTGTCAGATAAATCTTAACGTGGTCATTTTATTCCAATGGGATATTAAATTCATCTAGATTTCAAAAATACAAATTGAAAAAAAAATGTATAATAATAAATATATTATATATTTATTTTTTTCCAATGTTATTTGACATTCATCAGTGTAAAAAGAGAGCAGACTAACGACATAATTATGATTGGAACTCGTCTGGATATGTCGAGCCGGATATTGTTAATAGTGCTAAACAAATGTTTAGTCTAAAATATTATTATTAATAATATACGATTTTAAGTACCAAAAAAAAATTTGATTGGTGTTTTATATTTTTAGTGCCGTGTTTTTGATATTATTTATTTATATATTTAGCAGGTGTACTTTTACTTCGACTTTTTTATATACACCATACAATTCTGACCAGATGAACAGAGTGGGATAACATTTAACAATAGATAATTTAAATCAACACAATATCGTAAAATAATATTTAGTAGTTAATAAAATATTTGTAATAAAATAAATTCGGATTAAAGCCAGAGCATCGGTAAATTGGTTTTTTTGCTTGTCAATTGATCGATAGATCATCATAAAATTTTGTTGTATTTATTTTATTTTTACATTAATATAATACTTAATTGTTCTCATGGCATCTTTTCAAATTACAAGTTTTCATGGTGTGCTTATTAAACAATTGAAAATGATTATGAGTTTATCAATAATAAAACTCTTTCACGTCATAAACTTTAGATCAAATAGATTAGATCATTAAAATACATGAATTTCCTTATTTTTGCAAATATAATTATTAGTACCCGTTACGGTTTGAGATGACAGTTATATTGACCTAGATTTAACATTTCCTAGAATTAGTAATATTAATTTATATCTAATACAACCTTAACCCAAGTATACTATTATAAACGACATCGCTTCAAGAGAATTGCATTCCTATTGTTTAGATGTATATTCTTAGTTCTGCATATTTATTTTATTGTCACAATATTATTGTAACCTATAAAATAAAACGAACCAATCATAACCTCGAAGAAAAATAAACTATTTACCAAAAAAATAAATAAATAAACGTATTTACCAAGGTCTCTTCTATTGATAATACAACGTAGTACAAACGTACGTGACTTTCAGTAGAACAAACAAATTGTCAAAATTACTAATATTTCCGAGGACTCACGCATTGCATTAGTAAAATTCTGTATCAACAAGCCCATGGCGAAATCCATGAAGATAATTTTAGATAACATGAGTGGCAAAACACTGAAGAATAAGCTTAGAATGATAGTACAACCCTCCAGTGGTCAGATGCGAATAGTATTGTAAATGCTATTAAATGTTTTGTTGTTAAAAGTTCATGTTATTAATTTTTTTTCTTTGCATCGAAATATACAATTCTCAAACGAATGTCGTGGAGTTTTAATTAATTAACTCGGTTTTATTATCTTACCTACGTTGATGGTGACATCAACTGATCAAATTGTCCTGATTAAATATGCAATCATATTATAGATTATCACAGGTTCTGCATTTGTTACATCACATGTATCAAATACTTTTGCGTCTTCTAATGCATACTAAGTTGACTCATAGCCACCCAACTCTTAGTAATTGTACGAAAACTATATTTACATAAAAAATTACTTACCTTCTCACAACTTCGCAACTTTTGAACATTTTCTTGTGATTCATAACATGGCATCATACCTGAAAGAAAACAAAATCAATATTATTAACACATACAAACATCTATTAAAAAATGTTTGTTAAAAAAAAGTTAATTTGTTTATACAAAATCGGACTAAACAATATTTATGCACACATAATTTATTTATTGATAATGAACATAAATTATTTGAGTAATGAAATTTCCAATTTTTCGTTCAATGCGGAGTTGATAGGGATGAGATTATTTCTGAATCGGCAACAAGATCGTTGATTAATAAATATTATGTCCACAACAAAGTTAAAATGTCCATTCAATCTATTTAAAAAAATTAAAGCCACTTAATTGGTTAGAAAATATAGTTTTCTCATAGAGTTACTATTGCTTTTATAACAGTAGATATTTTTTTAGATGATATCATTTTTTGGTGACGGAATATTTCTACGACGCTTTAAAATGTAATTTGTCACATTTCCGACAGTATATTTACAAAAAAATGCCTAAGCATAAAATATTTCAGTATGGACCATATCTGGTATTTTAAGAACCTGAAGTGGTTTTCAGACAAAACGAGTTTAAAATGCCAATGGGCAAAATGCGATTTGCTAAAATACAAATAAAAGATTAAAAATTTACAACAGGTTATTTTACTCGTAAATTTGGTTTCTCGGCCATGAAAGTTTGCATGTTTTAAAATACAAAAAAATTAATACCTTTAAATTATTTTGAATACGAAATAAATTTTCGATTTTAAATTTTTTGCCTAATTTATGCTTAATGCTCCCCCGGAATGTTGTATTGACTATAAAATGTGTTATGCATCAATGTTGGTTTGTTTTGTTTCAATTGCGAAGAAGCACTTGTAAGGCAAAACCACGCACTAACAAAATTAATCGTTACTAAACTTATTTTAAAATAAAAATAAAAAATTGTAATTAATCGTATAAATATTCAAATTCTCAAAATTACCATTCCAGTAAAAAATAAAAAACATATTATTTCTTGTATATGAATTTCAAAAGGAATTTCAAAAGTATTTCTAGGTTATTTCTATATTTTGCTTCAAGATCCGGAAATATTCATGTTCATATATATACGAAAAACTCATAAACCACACTAATCTATAAAAGTAGTATAAAATTATCATCAAAACTATCAGATGTTATTTTGGATAAGACCGGAAATTTTAATTTTTTTTATCGAGTTGTTTGCCATCTCATTAAGCTTGGAAATATATTCTAGCTGGCACGAAATTAAAAAGAGATTAATTATGAACCCGATACTCCACGATCGGCGAGCAGCCATGCTGACCACTGAACCACAATGCGGCTTACGGCTTACGGCATACGGTGCAAATATTAATATTAATAAGAAATGACGGAGACGGTGTGTCTTGCATAATTCGCAGCGATTGCGAATCCGCCGTTATGCAATGTGACACAATCTTGGGTGTAAGCAAAAATTACAAAAGTATTCTCAATCACCGACTGCTCCTGTCGACAATAATGACCTCCAAGAACTAATAAGCGGTTTCTGTGCGCCATTAGGCACACATGCAATTATATATCTTCAATCAAGGATGAAATATGACCGTAAATTATGTCGATGCCCAATAGAAATACTCAAGCCCTGATTGTATTTCTTTTCTGTAGGAGGTCTCACCGTCGCGTAGTCCGGTAAATAGAGAGACCACGAAATCGTGGGCTCGAATTATGGTAAAGCAATGATATATTTATTGGTTTATTCCCAAGGCATGCATCATATTTTAACGTTTTTTAGGTTAGCAAGAAGATCCAAAGGAAGAAAGAAAAGCTGGAGAGGGCTCAGCAAGCGAGACCCTCTCTTCCACAGTGACTCCGTCTTCATGTCTTATCCCCTTTACAGGAAGCATGAAGACAGAAGATATATTTATTTATTGTAGAACTTATTATGTAGCCTGTGATACTACCTCTTTCCCTTTACAGGAATACAGCATATATAAATGAAATGCCTGCGGGGATCTTCTCCGCAGGGACCGATGCTTCTTACACCTTGTTTTTGTTTTAAATTCTTATTTTCATGGCTGATCTGGAAGATTACCTGACAGTTTCCAAACTCCGGTGGAATAAAAAATATATAAAAAAATATCCCAACACAACCATCAATCGCCCGATAAATCATATTAAGTGTGCTGTAATCTAACTTCATTCAACTTTGCTTCCCGAATGGACGACAAATTCGCAGGAAGCCAGTGATAGCATTACACACAATACAATTAGTCCGTCGGTCGGAGGCTGTACTAGGCCGCAGCCTTGCTATCGTCTCGATAAACAAAGTAACGGAATTATAAAAGAGTTTCTCATCGCGTCCATAAAACTCGATCCGATCGTAAAAATTAATTCCACCAACGGCAATAAGCCGACACCCCCTCGGAGGCTGAACCGCGACCGCGTCATACTTTGCAACCTTATTTCATGAAGAGGCATACATGGTTGTATTAGGCAACGTGCCACTTTAATTGCTATGTTTAAATTATGTAAATGGGTGGCTTCTTCTGTTATGGCACACGCGGTGCTTCAAGGTGGCCGCACTCAGCAATCACTCCAGCACAATGAAGACAACGTCATTTATCCAAGCTCATGTCTGCTACTTTAATTGCTATATTTAAACTATATAAATGGATGGTGTCTTCTTGGCGGTGAAGTAATAAATAGAGATGCAATATCAAGCAGCGTCTATACTGAGTTAAAAAAAATAATGTTTTTAGCAATCACAGATAGCAATCGTGATATTATGGAATAGAAAGACGCTAGCTCGTCCATACACTTACTTTATCGTCATCGTTTTGACACAAATGGTCAATATTTTGCCCATGACAATAGTTGTAAAATCAACATAAACGGGTATCAATTACATTAACAACATGTCTTAAAGCTGTAAGCTCGGTCTATAGAAATTATCAGTACAGAAAAATGAATATGGACTAAATATTTATTATGAACTCTTATTAATATTAGAAAATAATATTTTTAACGCATGGCGTATATTATTGAAAGATAAAAAATGATATCTTAGAATGATTGGTTTTAAAACAAAAACACTCATATTATGACAAAAAATAAGATACCTGCTATCAGAGTTGTTATAGGTATATTTTATTAATGAAAACATGGAATGCTTTGGTATCGATAAAGTACACTTTAATTTCAAGGATATGATAATATCTTTTTTCAAGTACTTACTCAAGATTATCCGGAATTCATTTAATGATCCAACTGACCTAGTTACTTTCTTTAATTAATTCCTCACGATAAGAGCATTAGACGCTTATCCTGTATTTAGTTTAAGTTTGAAGGTGTTGAATATTAATGAAATTATTTACTTAAATTTTCTATAGGTAAAAAATGCTCTTATGGATGATTAAATGAGTTTTTTTGTAATGTTGTACTATTTTTCGCGTTGGTCAATTGAAATGCTTAGATTTTCTCATTTTTATGGCGACGCAGGCAAAGATTTTATAACTATGTATTTAAAACCAGTTTTAATGCCAATTCCCATAGTCAAAGTGGCAAGGCGATCTTCTTTTAATGTACCTCAGACGAGAAACACGACATTTCACAGTCTTTGTCAACACAACCAGTCCGTATTATTATGAAGGATTTTGCAAGAGAAAAAGAGTCACGACCGGTTGAGTGACCTTAAGGCTTCTAGCAGAGTGAGAAGCAAAAGCTATCGCAACAATCACAACTAAGGCAAAACTATTTTTCAGTTGGTATCAGTTCGCAGGATACTAAAGATGAGCATAATCGAGCATTAATAATCGATTAAACGATTCTTTACTAATAAAATTAATGAAATACATTTAAAGAATCAATTTTTTCGTTTTAATAAAATATCTCAAAGCCTTTTTGAATAACGATTTGTTTATTTCAGATGTAAGATTAATCTTATATTTACAAGAAAAAAAAACGTTTAAATTTATTATTCGGATGATTGCATACTCATATAGTTGGATTTGAATTAAAAATATAAATATCCGGTTAATCGATTAGATTTGAGGCTTTTCAAGCATCCATCGCCCACTGCAAAAAAAATTTATAAAGTATCTCCGATATTTATTGCAGTTTAGAATATCTCAGTCCATATTACAATAAATCAAGTGACTCACCAATTCTGACATTTAAGAAAAATATTTGACCGTTCGGTTTTCTTTTTTTTAAGTCGTGAGTACCAATTTGCATTTGAGATTTACCATTTGGAAATATTGAAAACCTCTACGACTTAAGTCAAGTATCTCGAATGCTTGAAAAGCTAAAGACAAGTGCATGATTTTAAAAAATCCAACAGCATTTTAAAATACACTCGTCCGCTATTAAAACTACATAATTATCTTCACCTCCTTAAGCCATTCCCGTGTTTGCATACGTGGATCTTAAATGTATGAGTAAATAAAACTTTTAATTTAAGCAAGATAAGATATTAACATTCGTGTTCTTTCGAGAATATATTAATTGTGAAATTATTATTATTTACCACCAGTGCACGATAGTTGAAATTATATTAATTATTGAATATGTATTAAGTGATTTGTAAAAATGTCAATAGGTCAATATACATACTGTCGCTTTATAAATTTGATATTAGAAAACATAAATATTTAAATCGATAATTTCGATTGAAATTAAATACAACTTTAACCTTTGATTGTGTAAATAGCAGCAAGCCGAGTGCAAGGCAGAGGCGTGCCGTAGCATTAGCGGCAGGGAAAGCCGCCACAATGACTCCGTAATATAAAAAAAGAATAGATTTATTTTATTATATATAGGTGCTATTATTTACTACACACTATACAAGACAAAAAACCGAATAATGAATCACAAAAATACATGCTCACGACATAATTATAGATAAACATCTGCACATATAATGAATGGGCTAACACCACACGGCTGTTAGTAAATTAAACAGTTTTTTTATAGTTAGACATTAGAGTATATATTATGCTAGGTTTATAAAAAAAGAAGCAAAAACAAGATTTTTTTATTATAATTATTGATGTGAAAAGCCTTAATGAATCAGCGGGCTTAGGGAACAATTTGGATTAAACGTGACTTTAGGTCCCTATTTGTGAAATTTATGTAAACAAAGGTCGATACATTAACTTCTGATTATTTTAAAATACTGTTTTTTTTATTTCAACACAAACCTCCACCAAATTGGTAAACAAACATATTTATTGTATTTCAAATCAATTTTGCAAAAAAAAAATTTGCATTAAAATATACGTATATGTATTCAATCTGCAATTCAATGCAGAAAGTAAAATAATTTATTTATATTATATGTGCTGGTTATTTTATAAAATGGTGAACCCAAAATAATGTTTTAGGCAGATAGAATAAAGCGATGGTATTTTAAGTATATCTTATTGTTTATCAATATTAATATTGAACTGGAAACTTTTCAAGTTGCTGAAATTTTTTGCAGTTTTTGCAGTGCAATCCTTAGTTTAAATCCCAGTGCAATCACTATTGAAAAGATTAAACTAATTTTGGCGTTGGATTAAACAGCTAGGAGATAACGATCATTATAGTTTGTAGGCGCATTAGGCTTTCCAGGGTTTTTCAGACAAAAAAAAAGTGGTCATCGTAATCTGCTAGCCAATATCCTTGATATTTATTGATTAAATATCAAGGATATAGTAAGACTTGTTGAATTGTTACTAGCGACTCTGTCTGTACAATAGCAGCTTTGATTGCGTATTTCCTGAGTATGCATCGCAAATAATACAGCGGGTGATATTTTCTGCATACTAGTGAGGCAATCAAAGATAATTATTTCCATATTGTATTCAAGCTATTATCTCAGAGACCAGAGGAAGTAATTTGTGCACGTCTTTTCTCTCTGATGTCCGGTTACTCGTTCATAAAAAGGGAGATTTCCTATATTACTCGCAATAAGGTAAACACATTTCGTTTGATATTTGTTAGTACAAGAGTTCTTATTCCTATTACATATATTTTCTTCCCATAATGTATCAAAAATTTATATGAAACAACAATTTTTTTTTTTACAGTAACATAACAAATATAACATTAACAACTTTGTTATTAAATTTTAAATGAATTCATATTTATCACGCAAGTAATCATTTTCTTATACATGATAACGCATCAGTTAGAGCCACTAAGTTTGATTTAGAAACACAGGTTTTTCTCTCCGTTTCGCATATGAATTAATTAATTAAAATATGTTGTTTTTTTTGTTATAAAATATGAAAATTAAAATAAAAAAGCAGAAAGGAAACAAGTATCTTTTATGTTAAAAAGGAAAGAATTTTAAGGATCTGATTCATGGATATTGTGAAACACCTACTTCATGGTAAGAATGTACTTTATCATGTTATGAAAATGACTTGTTTTCATATCATGTTGATTCTTAATAGTCTATGTTAATTAAATTAAGTATACACAAACATAACTTCATCTATAAATTATATAAATAAAATATTACCTGCATATGCAATACTAAACTTAGCAACATTTAATTTTCAAGAAATAAACATGTCGAATTTTATTTAATCCGAAGTATACTATAAAAATGTAAATTTGGATTATAATGGATACACAATAAATAAAAAACTGCACAAACTAAATCCGGTACAAGTAACGACAATTATGAGATAAATGACTATTGCCGATTTATGCAGGGAC
Source organism: Atopsyche davidsoni (assembly GCA_022113835.1). Lineage (NCBI taxonomy): Eukaryota > Metazoa > Arthropoda > Insecta > Trichoptera > Hydrobiosidae > Atopsyche > Atopsyche davidsoni. The sequence goes on along the minus strand of JAILWY010000013.1, from coordinate 3,687,515 downwards.
GTTCTCCGAATTGAGGCTTAACGACGTTATATTCCACTTTTTTTACACGTATTTACCATTAATTTTATTACAAAGTCGTGAGTATAACATAAACATATATATCACAAAATAAAACTTGACTTTTAGAATGCAACTGAAAAAATATCATACTAATTTTTTTTTTAAACAAATGTATTTTTAATTTAATAACTATGTGTACAAGATTATCAATATCTTAATATTGTTTTGATATTTTTGTATTATGTATAGTTTCAAGGGCACACAGAGCACTTTTAAGTTAACTTTTAAACTTTTCACAATAACAAAACAATATTTTTTAAATTAATTTTAAATGAAAATCTTTATTGCCTGTTTTTTAATTTTTCCAAAATTCATTGGACTTTTGAACGTAGCAATAATGTAAATTTTTAAGTTAACTATGTATTCAATACATCCATACTTTTTATAATACCCGTTTTTTTATTGAGTATTTCAAGTTCATTATTTTGCATTGAAAAAATATGTAAAATCCCCGAAAACAATTTTGCGTTAATAATCTAACAAAAACTTGTTTTTGCACATTTACAGTTGTACGGTAGTTTAATAATAAAAAAATACTGGAGCGGATTTTTTCGGTGTTTATGTAAGAATCGAATACTTAAGAAAATAAAGTATGATAAATAAAATTCAAGTCAAGGCGACAACGATATCGTTAAGCGTCGCATTGTATTTAAAATATTTTCAATACTGTTAACATTGAACAGCTGTTGACATTTTTTTTTTTAGTAGCTGCCATAAAATTTACTACTACGCACATATTCCAAATAATAAAACGATTATTACAATCACGGACATGGCCATTTTACGAAATACATTATGTATCTCATGATTATATTTTTTTTATCGATCATCATTTTCTTAATCAATTTATTTTTCATGCATAATTATTTTATGTTTTCAATATTTTTACCCAAATATATTTTGATTTACACAATAGCATCTCAAAACTCGTCGTTTATATATAAATTTTATTTTTTATTTTTTATTCATTGTAATGCTCCAATCAAGTTATCACGAATTATTTTTTTAAATATGATATAAAACAATGTAAACACTTTTAATGCACTAAAAATACAATTATTGAAAAACGAAATGCAATACAATGAAAAAACAATTATTTTTATAATTTTTACACCCAAAATCTTAGAATTTAATTTTGGTCCTTTTATTTACTGAAGTTCTGGGTATATTTTTTATTTCCTCTTGTTTGAGACACCGTGAGTAAAGAAGTTGTTATGTATCTTAAATATATTAAATTATGTGGATTTAAGATTTCCGTTTTAATAAAAGATTCAATTAACTTTTATATTTAAAAAAATGCAATCATACTTTGAACTTTAATCGTATTATAAAATAGAATCGACTGAAAATGTTATAAACAGGTGTTTTTATTAATAAAATTATGAACTACACTATTTACCTTAAGAAAACCAACAGACAAATGTTTTCAGTAAGAAAGCCACTGAAGAAGAAGAAAAAACTGCTGTTCATCGATTAAAATTACAGTTTAGCAAAAAAGTCTTCATTTCAAACAAATATGTAACTAATTGCGCACTGCTGTTATCTAAGATCTAATTAATAACTCAATCTACTTAAAAAAAAAAACACTAATAAATTATTTTCAGTAGTCGTTTTGAATACATGAATACATTTTTTATTTAATGAAGACAAATACCCACAGAAACTCGCATCAAATAATCGTCATCCCACAATTAAAAATGTCATTGTAATTTAAAATAAAAATGCAATAACTGAAAGCATGGTTTTATCCCAAACACAAAAAACCAGAGAAGGGATTTATGACTCTGTATGTTTCACTTAAAATATAATTATGATACAAATCACAATGCAAATTTCTGCCTTTTAATTATTCAAAGCTTTTATTACTATCTTGAAGTCTTGCACTTTTTGTCCAGTAAAAGATCAAACTGCGCAGCGGAAGTCGTGAAGTCGTAATAAAGAGTCATTCACTTTACCCGAACACACAGAAAAAGTCTAGAATATATTGAATCATAACTGTAATACTGGCGTTGCATAAACAAATTTAGTTTTTAAAAATCAATCAATTAAAAAATTGTTTAGCCTATGAAGCATTTTACTGGCAATGACAAGCCATAACTTTTATTCTGTCGGGTGAAATCGCACAATTGATATACAGGTTTGGGTCTGATACGCAGTTTTATTGTTGTATATTAGAAAGTTTTTGCTTTGTCGTTAGTAAAAATATAATAAAGTTTATCCAGCATTGGGTTGCATCACAATTGGACTCAAAAGCGGTTAGCTGGGAGCGTCGCCACGGAAGTGGTCAGAAAGCAACAGATCGGTGACAAAAACGAAAGTATTCCCGCAACTGGTCATAGCGAGGCATAGTCACGAGCTCGATACTTGGGCGACACTCGCCAAACGCTCAATTAAAAAACCGTGATAAACAATCTAACAAACACGGATTTCGTTCGTGTTTACTAAATATATATACAAAGATAAAGCTGGTGCGATGTCTGCTGATCTATGACTCTTGATCCTTTTTTTATCATTTATATCAGTCATCTTTTTTGACTCATGTGCAGATTTAAGCCAGCTACACAACTTGTAACCGATTCTGAATAAGACAATGGCGTCCCTTTATTATGGGTATTTTTTATCAGTTTTTTTTGTTGTCAGTTGTGTTGCAGCGTGTGTAGAAGGCTGGCACGAAATAGTACCTTATTTTAAACAAACAGACCTCAATCGTGATAGATGCGACACCACCAGCAACTGAATGATTACTAGCCAACAGCGTCATCTTTTGCGTTGTTTACCTAGAAATTCAATATTTTTGACAGAGAGTACTTGGTGGAATTCCATTTTAATATTTTTGAATAAAATACTTGAGTGATTTTCCACATTTTCGTTTTTATTAGTGACCGGTTTCGCCAACCTTTCGCGTTGGCAAACATTTGTTCACAAAAATTTGCAATTATATAGAATCCTCCACTTGTCAGGTACATTAAAATCACACTAGCCCTTACCACCTGATAATCATTCTCTCTCTTTCCAACAACCTCTCCCTCTAACAATTGTTAACCTAATTGCTTATTATTATATAAAATCTCACTCTGTTTGATAATGCCAACGTGAAAGGTTGGCGAAACCGGTCACTAATAAAAACGAAAATGTGGTAAATCACTCAAGTATTTTATTCAAAAATATTGCTTACCTAGGCTAAATAAATAGTAAGTAAATCGTGTCACTGCGTGTGTAGGCGGCTTTACTCGTGAAAAGTATCCCGCAAGAACTACGCAGACTTTTTACGCAGCCATTTAAGCCCTTTTACTTTACACGTAAAGACCAAAGGCGAAGCAATTATATTTTTCATTAGAAATATTTATTTTTAATGAATCTGTATAAAATTGGACACGCTGTGTGTGTACAGTTGAGATGAGCGACGTGTTTCCGCGAATGCGACTTCGCACATGTCTGCAGTAACGACGAGCGTGCAAACCGGTCCAGCATGAATGGACCACAACTAAACCCACAAGACCCCGATCCACACCCGAAGCTTCATGTTTCACCTCGCAGCACTTTCTTTTCTATGCCAATTCTTCCTGGTTCTATCTATCAGATCAAACCAGCTAAAAATCCTAAAATCAAACCCAATGACTTAACTGTATACAGGATGATCGGTAACCACTACGTTTACATAATAAAATATTCAATTAATAAATAGTCGTTATTAAAATAATATTTACCGCAGTCGAATAAAAAAAGTTGTGGTGACTCGTAAATTTTTGTTTTCATGTGATACTGAAAATAAAATAAAATTATTTTTATTGTATTTTGATTGCTTGGTGTTTATATGCCAATGCCCGAGGTGATTAACACCACGAATGTAAAAAAAAAACATTTATTTTACACTTGATACACGTCATAAGATAAACCGTCGTGATCTTATAATGAAATTACAAAAGCTGTTATAATGCTTGTGCTTTATAGTAGTCATGCTACAAAACGAAACTTATAATTAATTAAAGAAAAAAAATCTTCCGTGTTATATCGTAACGGCTCTAATTATGCTAGATAAAAAATTTAAAATCCTGGTTCAATAACGTGTCAATTTTTTGCATTGCTATTGGAGGAGTGTAAAATTGAAATAAATAACATAATCACTTTTAAGAAAATAAATTTTTATTTATATGACATCTTTTAAGATTTTTTACTTACTAAGTACTCCGAATGATTATTACTGTGCAAGTCGTAAAGACTTAATATTTTACTATCGTATAGATAGTACAATATTCAATTGAGATGATGTAGGTTGTCTTTTTTTCAGATGATGTCGATTGATTAATACTTCACACAAAGCGTTGGTTTAATTTTTTTTTTTAAGTAGCGAGTTCAATAAGCACTCGTACATAATTTTTAATCATTTCTAATCATATATTGTCGACTATGAACAGTAATTTACGAGTAAATAACTGCCTTGTTTATTGACAGATTATAATATTTATGTGAGACCCAACTTGCCGATAATGCCTTGATCGAGTACTGTCCATTTAAACACAAATACAAAAATTGTACGTGTATGATTATTATCCACCATTTTCTTTATAAAGTATCACTTTTAATACATACTTTATTTTAACGTTTGCTTAATTGTTACTACTACCAAAAATGCTAGTCATTTTTTTGTTCAACATTATTTTTTTGACGCTGAAACATTAGATTTAAAACTGACAGTGATTAAAACAATATTTACATTTTTATTGTGTTTGAACATAAATTGTATTTAAATACAAGTCTCTGCGTTTTGTATTTTAAATAATGTAAGATACTTGATTAACAGATGCTTCGATCTGCATTTGAGTTAAATTTTTAACCTAAGTAAGCTATAAACATAACCGAGTAAAATATATTCATAAAAGTGTACAGTTAAACGAAATGTTTCTTGCATTTATGACGTGTCCTAAATTATATGATCCTAAATTAGTTTATATACAAATGTATTTTCTTTTAGACTCAGCATAATTATTAGTTTTTCAACACCTGTAAAGTAAATTAAAATGATATCTCCTCGAATTGCAAGTGTGATACGAGAATGTGGCTATTTATAAGAACTAGATTATACGATACATTTATGAGTTTTATGAATAATATCTCATTTCTATTTATATAAATATAAGTATAATATACATTATTATAATAATTTGCAATATTATTTTAAAATATTACAAAATTATGAAGTGAGGTATCCGGTTGATAAAATTGATGAAACACTTGAAAATTTAAAATGACTGATCATTTATTTAAATCTTTGCAAATGTTATATGCAATATTATGATTAGTTAAAATGAATGTGCATAAACAACGAATACGAACAATACATTATTAATATTAAACAGATGTGACTCGTAAACGGGAACACCAGAGAGTCACGAAGCGTAACACCAGAATGATAAACTCAAGCCAATATAAGCAAAATGTGAGCGAAAACGAGAGTAAGCTTCAAACACGAAGTGATGACAAATTAATTACTACCAAAACACTACCAGCTTTTTATTTTTTTTTATAAGATTTATTATATTATATATTTTTATCTATTATAATTCCTATTTGTTGGTGTTTTCCGTGGCAATTGGTTTATTAACACTTTTTATAAGTAACGATGATATTTTTAGTATCAATTATAATATTAATGGTTTACTGGTTTTAATTGTTAATTTACTATTGAGATATTTTGTTTCTAAGGTTTAGGCTTTTCCCACTTCTATTAGTATTTCTTTGGGTCTAAGTGTGATTTTTTTTTTGATGACCCTAACATGATTGTGCCATTTTCAAATTGATTAAATTTTAAAAAAATCAGTGAAAATAGCTCCAGAGACTATAAATAAGAATAGCCTGCAAGCTGAAATACCCCGATAGAGCCTCAGTAATGACCAGGCAAGCCTTCGCATTCAGTTCATAGCAAATTAAATTTTTTATTATTTTCTATTGAAAATAATTATCACAGCATTCTTACATTGATTGCTGTTATGAAAATATTGATATGATTACAATAAATATTCTTTAATAAAGTGAACACGGAAATATATTTTAATATCTGATTTCAGAAGAGTAACATGTCTGAAATCCTGTTATTGGTCATAATAACAGACTAGGTATCATATAATAAAATTAAAAAAATATTTTGGAATTGTATGTTTGATCTCATTACCAATTACATAAGTGAAAGAGGCAAATTAAGAGCTCGACTGCCATAAATGTTCCTGGCCTGTAGAAAAATAATTATGACCGGTGCAAATATACGAATGGAGCTCAAATGCTTGCGATCCCATTGAGATATTTGATTTCATCAAAAACTATGAATTGCAGATCTAAATGAGTTTATTTTCTGGTCTAGAAAACTATGTACAGTTTATGTATATTAACTAGCACTTGGACGTCATCTAAATTGATATCGTAATTATTTTCGTAATTAAATAATTTAAATATAGTATATACTCTTTATTGAGTGCAAAAATAATTTAATTAAATACATAATAGCACGAGGTTAGTTACTAAGTTGTTATTCCTATAAACAAAGTCCATAAGCCAGATTAAAATTTATATGTTATAAAACGAAGCTAATTGAACAATTTAAAACACACTTAAAGAAACATAGTAACATAACATATTATAATAAATATGTTTATCTTTTTTTAAAGATGCAGTTTCCAACGTTTTAAGATATTTTTTAATTCTAATTTTAGAGGTTCTAGTCTGGAGGTTGGTGAACTTTACAATATCATGTTTAATTTGGTATTGCAGTTGCAAAATGTTAAGAATAAAATAATGTTTGATTGGTAAATTTAATTTACTCTTCCTTCTGTGCTTTTAAATATAAATTAGAAATAAACCAAGTCGCATTGGCGTTGTGCAAAATTAACCTCAGGTTGCGTTATTAAATAGGAAGTTTAATCTCCGCGTACATTTTACTTCTTACTGATTATGATTTCTTGCTATTAGAAAGCGGTTGTGGAAATAAGCTGCTGAGTACTTCTGTACGTAGCAGCAATGCTACGTAGCCTCAGCTCAGCAGCTTCTCTAATCGCTTCTTCTTTTGGCAACGCCATTCCCGGCGACTAAATAATTGTGCGCATGCAGATACACGAGGAAAGTGATGAATATTAATTAAATTGAATTCATCCGACTTTCCTACGAACGTTTTACACTGGAGAAAGTGCTGCTAGTATTCAAACCGAGTTACTTGCTTTACGACAAATTGATAACTCACAACGAAACAGGTAAAGACACTCAACCTCAGGTAATCAGGTAATCTGCATGAAAAAACTACTGCCAGGTATGATAGCGTTCGGTAGCAGTTGCGGCTGTGTTCAAGTTTCCTAAGTAATCTTGAATAATGTGTTATCGTGTCTGTGCCACGTAAACTAAAATAATCTTAAAATTATATATGAATTGGATATAACTTGTATTTTACTTGTCAACTGCCATTGTTTTTGGATTTTTATTTAATTTAAATTGCTGCCATTTAAATAAAATTTGATTCTATGCTGAACCAATATAAATGACAATTTTAATCAAATTCATTTAAACAAACAAGTATATAAAATAAAAAAAAGTGCAAGTTTACAAGAATGCAAGAGACACAAGTTTGTATCGCATAGAAAGCAGACATCAGAAACAAATTATTTATATTTATTTTTAAAATTTACATTTTTGTGATTACATTATTTACTGAATAAATATTTAGGTCGTCATCAAAAAATGATATGCGAATATGAAAATAATATTTATTTTTAAAATTTACATTTTTGTGATTACATTTTTTACTGAATAAATATTTAGGTCGTCATCAAAAAATGATATGCGAATATGAAAATATTAAAAGTACTGTCGCTGCTCGAATTTGTGACTGGAATGTGTCGATCGCGTGATCCCCGAATCGGATTCGGTTCACAAGTGAGATACACTGCTGATAAATCACCATATTCCTTGAGCCATTACAATTTGACTACCTCGACTGGCGCAAATTTGCGTCCAGCGTATGAAGAGTAATCGATAGCAGAAAATCAAGTAATCAACCCCCTGTAAACGATAACTAATAATTAAATTTAAAACTGGCTTTATTTTAAAGTTGTAGTCTTGTTGACATCCGTATGTGCATGTTTCATGGTAATGTCTACAAAAAATTTAATAGTGAAAAGTTCATTATCAAGCCTAGATCAGTCGTTACCATTAGAATAATAAGTGGCTTAACAAGTGGATTATAATGAAGCAACAAAACCACTTTTCAACCTATTGAACCGCTTACGGAGAAATTCAAATTAGTAAGCTGGCCTTTTTTAGTTTTGATGAATACGAACATTGGCTCATCGTCTTTCACGATTGCCAAGTTCACAGTTGGGAATTCCGCCTATCGACCTTCTCGCAGAGGTACGAAAGGCCATGTCCGAGGACGCCGACGAACGCGAGGGCAACGACCGTGCGAAAGTGGCAGGATCGCTGGAGCGAGTCACTTAAGGGGCGATGGACGCAGTGGTTGATCCCGTTGATCGCCCTTTGGATCTACCGCACCCACGGTCAGGTTACCTACCTGCTGACCCAACTTCTCACCGGGCAAAGCTGCCTCGGCGGCTACCTGGTCAGGATAGCCCGGTCAGCGAGCGACAACAAGACATGAGACATGGCATCGCATGGACGGTATAGGGACTAGTCCCGTCCATGTTGGAACTCAAAACAGCCTGGGACGCAGTCACGGACTTCTGCGAGAAGGTCCAGCGCAAGAGAAAAGAGCTGGAGAGGGCTCGACAACCGACCCCTTCCGTGACCAAGCCTCCGTCTTCATGACTCGCCCCCCTCTACAGGAAGCATGAAGACGGAAGATTATCTACACCTTGTTTTTCCATGTATTATTATATCATGTAATGTATGTGTAATATCCTGCCTCTTCCCCCTTTACAGGAATGCAGGGTATGTTGATGATATGCCTGCGAGGATCCCCCCCAGCAGGGACCGATGATCCCAATTTTCAGCTCTTTTTTTTGTTAATATAAATTTTAATTTTTTGGCTGTGAAGGTGGAAAAAAGAGACGCCCTCGTAGCCTAAAGCAATGCTCGGTACAGGAAAAAAAATTCACAGTGGTCAAGAACCGGAGATTCCAGAATACATTGCCTGTCGCAGTATTTTATTTTTTTAACACAAACAATGCATTTTTAGCGATTAACATATCAATTATTGAAAATCAATATTTTATAAGCCAAAGTGCTATATTTGTAAGGTGTTTCCAGACTTTTGCACATCACGGATTCCATTTCATCCTCCAAAATAAAAAAATGTCCCATCTTCTATATTATATTATTATTGCATGCATTATTAAAAGCTATAAATAACAAATATCTAATAAAAATTCTATTAATACCAGTGGTTTTATTTTTTGTATCAGTGTTTAGATATAATGCTTATAAATTCTTCAATGCTTTTTTACAATGATAACCGTACATTATAACGTTTGCCTCATTGATCACCAGAAAAAAATCGCATACGTGACATAATTAACATGTTTAGTAAATGTTTTTTTTTGTAATACAACGTTTAAACAAATGTGTTTTTATTATACTATATCTGATTTTCTCTTGGATGTTGTACTGCATACTTATTTGTGTCTTCCGGTGTTTCGATTACCTCAAAATGACCCTGGTGCCGAGACTGAAACGTCGGATTAGAAAATCCCAAAAAATAAATACACCTTATATCAACAGTCCATAATTAAAAGAATATCTATTACTCTAATGGCCTAGCACTCATTGAAATGCCTCTTTTTTTAAAAAAATAACTTTTATTTTTAGCTTGAATAAGTCATTATCTTAAAAAAATTGCGCTTAGATCATATTTGTTAAATTATTCATATCACAAAGTACATATCAAAATCACATAATGAATGACTTATCTGTTTGTGACCTAGATCTGTTTTTTGTATCTCGTTTTCTCTGGATTTAATTGCTTGTTGAGGATATAGTTTTATATCTAATGAGCTCACGTGTTTTCATAAACATTGGTCAATAATTTGCCTTGCACTTTTCATATTTGTCTGCGTTTTAAATTATCACACGTGATTTTGCGTTGTCCACTTTCGTACGTACTGCAAAAATTTCAATTTACACGAAAACTTTCTCTAAGCGTTGTTACAAAATAAGCAAAGCGGCTGAAAAGTGACAGTGAATCCGTTGAATATAAATTGTAAAAACTCACAGTTAAAAACGGCACGCATTCTCAACCAAAGCAGCCGCGGCCGATATTTTAGTTCACGTACCTGCCCGGCACTGCCAAAAGTATAAACCGGTTTCTTTGGATATTTATACAAAGGCAGACTTTTAGAAAGGTGTTTGCGGCATTTTCAATTTTGAATCGTGAATCCGCACATTATCCTCTGATAACTGCATTTGTGGGTATTTCGCAACTCCAACTGACCGGAAACCACCGAGAAGTGAACACATGCATATCTACGCAAAGCGACAACTGTTTTTCTGCGGCAAAAAGATGCTGTATATTTAAATGTCTTTTAGTAATCTATGATGAGCTTTTCAGGCAAATGGTCAATGGAAGACACTTCTTCACAAACTTTTATAGACATGGCGATGGTGTCTTCCATTGAAATTCGTGTACGACTTCATGTCGGCCTTGAGCGCTGTCTTGTACATGCAACGGGTATGCATAAACGGAGGGATCAAGTTCGACTCTTGTCTGGGTCATTGTCAATGTATTTTTTTTATTGGTGTATAAAAAAGTGTTCATTCATATTAAAAGTTTATTACGCGACGTTTTTTTTAGTTACTTACTACGTAAGCCGTATATACTTTTTAAATATAACATGTTTCAGTATGAGTGGTATCTTACAATAATATTATCTATATACTAAACAATTCAATTGAAATTTATGAAATCATTTATTTATTCATTGGAGTCAGGTCGCTTTATGCATGATTCGAGTGAGTAATTTATCTTGAAAGGAGTTTGTATTATATAGAAGAAGGTATACATGTATGCCGTTACAATGAAACCATCTGAAAACATGAAAGGGTGAATAGTTTTTTGAAAGTTTTTCATAGTTGATTGATGGCTTGGTAAATTCTTTTGACCTAGACGGACAATGATTTGTATGCTTCAACTGATTATGCCAAAAGATTGATGATTCTCAATCCTCTTTCGTGCCATATCAATAAAAAATATATATTGTACAATTATTTGTATAAACTGATTTATTTAAACAGCGCGTGTAAGCCCCGCTCTCGATTTTTCAATGCGCGCACACTCGGTGTTAACAGTTCATGACATATTCAAACCTATGCATTTAATCAAAATATAAAGGTTACTGTGAAAACAAAGCAAAGCAAATGGTATTCACAAGAACTGTGCGTGGTGATGATGAAAAATGAAATATCATTGACCCCGTTGCGACCGCGCGGCGGATTTGCGTACATTACCATGCGAGGAGTCGCTCGCCCCGCGGACCGCTTTCTCGGGCGAGCTGACGTGCCGAGAACCTGCCCGAATCTCTTCTACGTGAGCAGCTATTGTGCAATTGCACTCTACACGCTGGTATACCTTGCAAATATCTGTAGAATATCATTATCTTCTTCTCCTCACATATTTCTAACCTGGGCCGGTCTCTTTCGACCTCCAGCCACTGCCGCAAATTCTCTCAGCTTCCTCCTCTCAATGTCTTTTTTTCCATCGATTTTTCATTGGACAGCTGTAGGATGCTATATTTACTGTTACGAAAAATGGTATCCATCCAGATTCTCTCAGCTTCCTCCTCTCGATGCCTTTTTTTCCATCGATTTTTCATTGGACAGCTGTAGGATGCTATATTTACTGGAAAATGGTATCCATCCAAGTACCCATGATATTTTAAGTCACATTTCTGCTGCCTCAATTCTTTGCATAGTAGCTGTCTTGAGTGTCCACACTTGATAAATATCCAGCGAGATTTCAGTGTTATATCTTTTGAGCATGTCTCAATTCTTACTTTAATTCCCTGGTCGAGTTTCAGTTCTCATTTATTTAATTTTTTTAACTCTCTCCACTACTTTGTTGTTTATGTTGATATCAAAATAGTCAATCAACTCTCTGGTGACAGCCATTATTTTCATTTTTTTATGTTCATAGAGGCAGTATTTGCGACTAGCATCGTTGACTTGTCATCAGCATAACGTTTATTATTTAGTGGCCTACCATTTATTTTGATACCGATTTCACAATCATCAAGAGCTTCGGAATAAAGATTAAATAACATCGGAGACAGTTTATATCCTTGTCTATAATTGCTGTCACTTGCTTGTAATTTGCAAAATTAACTGAGCCTTATAACATTGACCTGTTTGTACTCGGAGCAAAGTAACCACGATGCTTTTTGATTACAAATTATTAGGTCTGTGTTAATTTTTATATATTTTTAAGTATTACTTATATATAAATATATATGTACATTTCTTCGAGTACCTCTCCTTAGAGGAGGTTGATGAATATTTCATTGAATACATATTTATCATGGGCCAGTCCTACCAATTCGCCTGTACTTCCACGTAAGTTTCCTCCTTCCAATGCTCCATGTTTCCTTCGCATTGATCGAATCAATTAAAAAGTTGCGTTTATTGTTATGCCTATCAATTTCAATAGACTTCATTCTTGCGAAACTTAATTTTTAATAGAGCATCACATCTGGGCTCCTTTTGATGAGCACATCAAAATTCTTTAAGTTATTAGCTTCGGCGCGGCCTTCGTCCAAGGGTCAAGACTCAGTAATGTATATTCGTGCACACAGTATTATGTCTGTAAAAAGTGATATTTGAATATGCAGTTTAATGAAAAAAAATAATAAAAAATTTAATAAACAGTCAACATCATAACCAACTGATTTGATACTTGACCATGCAACTAAAAATTGCGTTTAATATCAATCAAATATGAATAGCCAAGGGGTTTTGATAGTAAGTGCTTTTGTATTTCAAGGGCTTGATCACACTGCCTCGAGGTGTGGTGAGGTTTTCGAAACCCAAATCCTTAATATTATAAAATGATTGTAATTTCCAAGCTGTTTGGCTATCATTTTTATATAGAGGATTAAAAATTGGTCCAGTCTTTTATATATATATAAAAAAATAAAATAAATATTGTCCACCAATAAAATAAGCGTATGTGTGAAATATGTAAAAAAAACAAATTTTATTAACATGTGCTTTTTTTTCTTCAAACTCTCTGGTGTCAGTAGATGGAGATTAAATTATTTAAATTACGTGTTGACATGATAAATGAATGGTTGATGTAATTTCGGTCATATTTGCTATTAATGCTCACCTCTACAAAAAACTTAAGTGATAAAAAAACAAATCGCTGTCGTGATCTCAAGCATTTAATAATACAAAGCTTTTTTCCAGTCAAAATACACAGATGGGACCGATTAGTCAAACATGCTGTGATTAAAATATTAAAAATAAATATACATCAACAAAAAATATTATATCACATAAACCGTCTATCATTTTGTGTTGTAAAACAGGTAGTTTTATTGATAGGAAACATCTGAGCCCTGATACTATAAAAAAAAGTAAGCATTCAGAAACACTTGATTTGATACGTCTCCGGTATATGCATTGTTGTATGCTATGAAATCATTAAAAACCTACACCAAAGAAGGTAATATAATTTGAAATCTTGAAACAGTTAGTTATTGTAACCGGTTACAAAGCGGGTCTAATTACATGTATTTCTTTGATTGGAGGATGTATGCAAAATAAAAATAATATTTTCCTAAGGGATTTTTACCAAAATATAATGAAAAAAACCTTTTCAATAAATGTAAATTATTTTTTTAAATAATTACAATTCAACAACAACCTTAACTAAAACTGGCCACTGTATATGTTTAAAATACACAGTTATTCACTGTTTAATCTATAGTAAGTAGTATTTTCCTATATAAAACTCAATGGATCAAAATTTTACTGAGCATCGGTATTAAATACAAAAGGCATCAGAGTGTCTGTTACTTTCATTTTTTGTGAAAATTTCACATCTGCCAAATCACTCTACGCTAACCTAATTCCACACAGCAAAAACCAGAATCTCTTTGTAACTATTCTTACCTCAGAAACATTACCATTACAAAACAGATAATAACTCACATGAAATTTCATTAACTATTTAGCTTTTACCACCTACAAAAACCAAACTTATATATATTTTCTAAGAAAATCAAGTATTTTATTACTTATTGTACATTATACCATCACAAATCATAAACTACGTTAAAAATGTCAGTAGTAAAACATCAATTTTTTACCGAACAATAAATATCAGACATTGTAAATTCGCTACACAAATAGTGCAGCGAATTTGTACAACAGTGGAATTTTATTGCTTTTTTGCACCCAAGTATCTACAATATGTGGTAAGAGTACAGTAAGTTTTAGATCACACTGTATTTTAAAAATACAATTAATTAGAATAGATTGTTATTGTCATACAATGATCTTCATAAATATTTATGTACCTTAATGATTCACGTGAGTTTTACTACGTATCAAATACACTTTTCAGAAAAACATCTTACCGGCAAGTCTGTTGTTTGTTTGCGACTTAAATTACTTATTAAATAGTTTAAGTAGACAATGCTTTAAATCACATAACAATAAATAATGAATGCATCACAATTGTTATTCTAGGATCTATATAAATTATTCAACCGTATTGATGATTCACGAGTGTTTAACTACGTTTAAGAATGCAACGTGATATTTCCCATACACAAAACAAGCAACAAGATTAATTTTATTAGCATCACAGACTTAGTCCTGAGATAAACAACTTCTAGAATTAAAATAAGCTGCTGATCAATCATAACCGTAGCTAATACAAATTACTACAGTTTTGACGGACAGAATCAGCTATAAGTTGATTTGGTTTCTTGGGTGTTGAACTGCTCAAGGTTTTCACTCAAGACCTTAGAAACCTAATCAACTCATAACAGTAGCTGCCAAAACCTACTAACATAGAATCAACTATAATTATTTATGAAATTTAAAATTACTTGCTTGGCTTGCAAAATTCAATAAATCGGTTACCTAATGTGGAAATCCTTTAATTATCCAATTGAGTACTTACATGTGTTCATTTAACCTTTCGAAAAGTAAGTTGTCGAGGTTTACAGATTAAAAAACAATGTTCGTGAAATTAAACAATTAAATTAATTGATATGTAAGTAGATACAACATTTTACGAAAATCAGGATGATGTGATACTACTTTATTCTTCCGGCCTTATGTGGAGATAACTTTGGCTTCAACCAATAATAGTATAAGGCAATAACCAGATACACGTACAATTTATTCACTGTGTTAAAAAAACAGACTTTTTGTTTTTAAAAAGAAGATAATGACAATAGTAATGATGATTGTTTTGAGTTTAATTGTTTACTAATTAAGAGGCACTGTTTTTGGTTGCAATTTGGTCATATGACATCACCGATTGCTCAGTGGTATATTTGTAACTGGTTTATTCTGGTTGCCAGTTGTATGGACCGGGCCAAACAACGAATGCTCAGAATTGTGAAATCAGCTACAAAAGGATAATGATCTTCCTTGTATATTAAGCAAATAGTTAATTTTTAAAAAAAAATTAAATTCATCCAGTCAATCATCGACTCTTGAATGCGCTAACTTTTGAAACAGAACATAATTTTTTTATTATTAATTACGTTCATAGTCGAGTCGTAAATTTATTTAAACGCAATGTTACAAATTTATGCAAAAAAAAATGTATACCGCACACTAGTAACATGTAGTGGCTTGATTTTATAGAATATGAAATATATGTAAATAAATTATACAAAATTACTCATAAAATACGTAAATCGAGTTTAATACCACCACTAGTCGGTCATTTATTCTTTTAGCATAAAACTAGAATTAAAACAATAAAATACGTGTAGAAAATTGCTAACAAGACACTTTAGGACATGTGATGTTTTATATATCGTTATATGCATATCAAAGTACAATCAGAGTCATAAGTATAAAATATAAGGTCCCAGGTAAAGATATAATGCGTTTTTTTTATGTTTCGTAGGTGTTTTTGGTCGAAAAGAATTTAGTAATAGAAAGTAATGTGACAATTCATCAAGTTTTAATTTTTTTTGCATCAGTGGTTAGAATCGAAGTAACTAAGTATTAACAAATACAAGTTGGGATAGTAATAATTGCTCACAATGCTGCTTCGATTTCTTCTAAAATAGATTTAACCTTCCGTGATATATTTATCAGAAAATAATTATTTAATGAACCTACATTAGATGAACACATGACATTAATATCATTATAATATCTATGCGGGCCACTAGTTTATTGCTTTATTGTTGTAATTTGATGTTATTATAATAACACCTTTAAATGACCATTTATAGGCAAAACATCCCGTATAATATATAATAAATATCGCATTGTTATCGAAATTTTATGAACAACGTTTGTTTATTTAAATTAAACACGTGCTTTGACAAAAAAAATATGCATAAAAAATTGAACTAATGTTAAAAAATCAGTAACGATTTCGCGCAAAAAAACACGCGTAATCTTTACAATTTATTACTTTGGCTACATCAAATAGAAAAACATTTCTCTATGAAAGCTAAATGAATAAAATTATTTATTAATTATTTATAAGCTGGTTCTACACGCAGCGACACAATTTATTTACAACCAATTTGCAATCGGTTGCACAGTGTGACAGTCTACACTTTATTGTATTAAAAAAATAGGTAAACCCTTTATGCAGCAGTGGATAAATGCAGAGTGGAGCGGAATAAATCATATGGGAAAATTATTTTTTTACTTTATATTATATACGCAGTATTCGCGACCGTCATGTAGGATTAATCCAACGAAAACAGATTGCATGAGTATTCGCTATTAAAATAATATGTTGTTATCAAAGTCTATCAAACACGTTTTTTAAAATATTTTCCTCATCTGGAAAGCGATTATAACGCGCTGAGTTCGTTCAGGAGAGCTATTTTTAATTTAGTGCGCTGCTGTGCCCGATTCGCACGGAAATGCGAGTATAGCGAATCTCAATCCGGCGAGCGGGTGTCGATTAAAACACGCGAATTGCCAGATAGCAAAAAATAGTTTCTCTTGTAAACAAAAGAGGAATCCGGTTTGATTATTTTGTTGGTGGCTGGGCTGACTGCGTCATCGGCCGGGCTGGACACTCTCCAGGATAATGGGACCATTCCATCGTCACGCGCCCGTGGATCGCTGGAATGGGGTAATACGAAGCGAGGAATGATCATGAGGTCATGTTCATTTTTTCATTGTAATTTAACCGAGCGTATTGCGAGACAGCAATATGACTGGAGCAAGTCAACGCCATAAGCAGTAAACATAATAGGTCGGCCAGAAAGTAATTTTGGTTTTATATTATGAAATAAAACTGATTATTAATATAATTTTTTTTTTAAAATGACTCATGCGTATATAAGGTTTTAGTTTTAAGGCTCTTCCCATTCTGTTGCTTGTGCATTTGGCTGCCATTATGTACCCTGAGCGAGTGTAAAGAATCGGTAATGGAGTGGAGGGATGTACTCTGGAAGTACGTGGGAGAACTGTTTCTGGAGCTTGCTGCAGAAGGAGCATCAGATCTAAACGCATGATCTTTGTAATGCTGATGAGATTGTCTTTGAATATAAAACTGCGGTATAGAAGAACCTTTATCTAGAAAACTATGTATATTAATTGACCATAAATTTATACTCATTGAAATGGTCGCCAACCTCTTTCTAGAAAAGCAACCAATGTTTTTTGTTAATTTCGAAATGAATGGTAATTAGATGGTCAAGGCTGTAAGGAAGGTGTGGCATCACTTCCCAACCAAGGTGGAATAATTTCCCACGAGTATCCAACGATGTGTGAGGTTCCGCGTTGTGATGGTGGATTTGCCAATTCCGACCATTATTTTTTTGCTTCATCCAGCTTTATAAGTTAATTAATCTGAAAGCAGCTCAAAATACACAATACCCTTGCAGTCTCACCGCATAACGTGACTTTTTTGGTGCAATTCTTTCACTCCAACCATACCCAACCCCGATTGATACCTACTCCTATAGATGACTTTTATGGTGTTTTTCTATAACATGCTTTTGAAAAGCTCTTTGAACTTCTTCCAGACCAAATGAGACTGCAGTTTCCGAAACTACTATTATTAACATATTACCATCTTAAGTAATATATTAATAATCGTGACGCTTAGTAACGTACGAGTTTACCCACACTAAGACGTTTATAGTGAATATTATATTGTTGTGGAATCAGCACCATTAAGTAATAATATTAATATAATATTTACAAATGCACCATCGTATCCCAAACATTCATTTTTGCATCACACAATTGATCTGTAAACCGTTTTAGCCCTTTTTAAAATGAAACGTAATATATAACATATTATTTTAATAGGTTGCGTGCTATTTATATTGAATAATTACTAATGACTATTATAAATACATCCGTGTGAAGCAAACATCTTTATGTATTGAAAAACTGTAGACTGCCAATCAAATAACTTATTTTATTACTTTTTACATCATTGCACATCATGCAATCACCTTTTCTGTTTCTGGTTACATCAAACAACTTGTAAAAGTGTAATATACAATTTCATCTTAATAGAAGATTAATATGATTGGTATATTTAAAAACTAATCATACATTAAAGCAATAGGGTATTGGCATTACTAAAAAGTCTCGTGTTCGTTTCTGAGTGGTGCAATAAATTTTTGATATTTTCAAGAATCAAAAGAGATGAAAAGACTTAAAGAAAAAACATTTCTCTGCTGCAGGTTGTGTGTAATTTTCTTGTATAAATCTAAGAAATACATGAACTGCCTGCCTCTCAATGCCTTAATTGCTTGCATGCCTCCTTCTTTCTTTGCGACCTCTTCCTCTAACTGAGTAATTGTATTCGTAGAAATTCTTGGATCTATAAAGTATATTTTAAAAATGATTATAATGATTACATTGTTATGAGAAACCTATAAATTTTTATGTTCATACACTAAAACACGACAACATATTATTAGTACATATTTAGCTTTGCATATAATTCGTATTTATCTTTGAAAAAGGTATAAAAATAACCCCCACATATAAAATCGCTTAAAACGAGTTTTACATGTTTGTTTTTTTTAACTTTGTGAAAATACGAAGGACATAAACTCCATAAATTTTAATAACAAAAATGAACAAAAATCCAGCTCATTAAAATAAAAGTTTTTGGTATTTTATTAAGACTATCAGCGGAGCGTGTGTTTTTTTTTCAATCGGTATTTTGTAAAGCGAAAATAATAAAAATAATGTGACCTTACACCGGGGGTTTGTATTTTTATTTTATTTTCAAATGGTTCAACGGGTCAAAATCTCGATGTGTCTACAGCCCAATTAAATATTTGACGTTTTTTTTTTAATACATTAAATTAATTTATCCAAAGGAAAGGTAGGAATTAAGAGGGGTCATTTTGACCCCCCCCAAGGTAAGACAGGAAAATACACGAAGGTAGTAAACCTTTTTCATACACAACAGACCCGTACAGATGAGAAATATTTAATAGTAGGCATTGCTTAATTGTGCTACTTGAAAAATCTATTAATTTTGAAAATATCACAAACTTATCAACTGTTATCAGTAATTTTGTATCGTCATTGTTTTTTACTGAGTAGAAATAATTCCTTGAAACTTTATAGATATAAGCATATTTTTACGATAAACAATGCAGCTCTTTATTTATGACTCCACATTACCTGCATATATGAAGCAACTCATTATAAATTTTTATTCATTAATTTACTATTAATAGCAAGTTTATTGTCGCATTAAACATCACATTTATTCTTAGGGCAATAAATATGAGAAATAAAGCAATTAACTTTTTAACAAAACAGCACGTTTTAATTGGGTTTGACGTGTCCTTGCTTGTGTGTTATCGTCTGACAGGACAGATTTTCCGCTTTGTGAAACTAGAAGTCACTTACAACCGACTTGGCGGTTTTTAAATCTCCTGAAAAATTGAAGAACCGTTTCAGGTTGCGACTCTTTTTTTGCAATAGTTAACAAATATTTTATCAACTTTTATCTCGTCTCGATACGAAGGTGTAGCCATCGGTTCTGAAATATCTTCATTTTAGGTATTTGTTGAATATGGCATCTTGGTGATTTAAAGAATCCCCTATTCAATTTAACACTCATCCTTATTGAAAGATCCAGCGAGGGGATGATAAAACTGTGGTGGACGTAAATGCGATTTTCGATTGTTGAAGCTCTCGTGGTCTGGCTTTTTTCCACTGTATGTGTGGAGACTTGAAATGACAATCCCAGATCGACAATGTTCAATTTTCTTGCGGTTAGATATGATGAACCTGGTTCTATTGTTTCAAGCAATTTTAAAAACTTGATTTGCGCCTCGGTGGTTTCAACTTTCTACCTAGACAAAACTAAACTGTACCATTGTACTTTTTAACTTACATGACTGAAGATACTACCTAATAATGGTTGTTTCTTATAACTCGGTGTTTTTATCTGCAAACAGTATCTAATACTTTACACACAATCCAAATTTCATTTCTGCAAAGTAAATCCATGTTGTTATTATAGTTGCTGATTCAAAATCATAATCGGTTTTTTATAGTTTCATATTATTTTATTGTATTTTGTTCTTTAGTGGCTATATTCGATCGAAAAAGAGCAAAATCACTTTTCATATTTTAACACCGATTTTAAAAGGATATTAATAAGACGTGTATTATGTTAATACGGAAAAACACTTGAAAAACTGTAACTTGATTGACTATGAAATATCGTGAATTATACTATATATTTGTTTTATTTATACCGTCCAATTACTTTTTACGTAAATAAAAACACACGAAAACATTAAAATCACAACGATAGCAATAATTATTTATTATACTATTATATATAAGTTATAGCCAGCATCGCAGAAATTAGTTTTCCCAAAAAATCAATTAAATAAATTGATCAAAACATAATAAAAAATGTAGTCTTTTTAAGTAATAAAAATCATAAAAGTATTTGAACAACTTTTTAACGAATGAATAACATATCAAAAAAAAAGTGGCAAACAACATTCGAAGACTGCAAGCGAAAGATCTTAGGCAGGGGTTCCCAAAGTGGTCAGGGGGTCCGCGCAAGGTTTAATATATAATAAAATTGTGACACATTTTTATTAATGTTTAAGTTAAAATAAATAAAATAGAAATTTTGAAAAGCGATTTTTACGTCCTAATTAAAATATAAATATAGACAGGTGCATAAAATACAAGTAATAACAGGCATCGCGGTGAGTCAGGTAGGTTAATAAGAGTCGATACTTGCACCAACTAGTCTATAATATATTTATGTAGTTTTTCACCCAGGGTCTGTAGGCAAGTTTTGACTATGAAAGGGGGTCCGTAGGCAAGTTTTGAGTTCCCAAAAGAGTTTGGGAACCCCTGATCTAAGGTAATTAAGCAGTTAAAATAGATTGGACGTACCTGTAAGTATACCCACTTTATCTGCAGTATATTCACATTGTCAAAATAATAAAATAAAAAAAACCCGTATCTGAGTGGAATTTATTCTCCAATGATTTCCTTTGCCCTCGAACCTGAAAGCTATTTATATTTTTTATAGAATTCAAAATCATAAATAGCTCCAGCCCATTTCGAGCCCGTGGCCTCAAAGTTAGTAAACAACCATCGCAGTATCAAAAAAGCTTTATAAATAACGATAAATTTTTTTTTTTCTATTGGAAAAAAATCATAATCCTTGATAGTTGTTTTCATGACAATAGTTGCCTAGTACAAAATATCAGATAAATTCAAAGGCAGCCGCATTTAAAACCACACTACAAGCTTTTGAACATATATATTATTATTGCCTTAGTCATATAATTACTCGACAAATGTACGCAGGTTTTTTGTTTAATATAAATGGTTATGAAATTGAATAACATATAATTATTTTTTTTGCTTCTCTTTGCACCCAAGCGACGTGGCCATTCCCCAATATAGCATAAGGTCAATGGACGATTTTTAGTAAAAGGTAAATGAGGCTCTTTTTGATCAGAGGGAGGTTGAAACGTTCAAATAATATATTGACACATTAATCGTAAATAAACGGTTTAAATGGATAAAATATGCATTAGCAAATAAAACTCGGAATATGCTTAGTGATGTCTAAATGTTAAAAATCTTTCTAAATTACATTTATTAATTTAAATTTATCTTGTTACAAAAAAAAATTTATAGCAGTAGTCTTTTAAAAATACTGAAAAGAAAAATATGGAAATCTAAATGCATAGATCCTGACTTAAAACGAACATTAAATTTTTATTATTTACGTACAGTTTTTTTTGGCGATAAATTTTATTTAAATAAAAATGAATGCAATATCATTTTTTCAAAAAATCATTTTTAATGTGTATTAATACAACACAAGGGTCCCTGCATTTGATACTATATTAACAGGGTAATGGCATTATTTCATGAATGTAAATTTCATTGTACACAAAAATAATAACGCGCAGTCATCATATATTATCGCCCTTACGCAATTTTCTCACTAATTATGATATAATTTAAATCAAATGTAAATATTTTAGTCAGTCAAACTTCAATTCCAACAAATATAACATCGACACGCCTATTTTATGCTATCATCTTTCGTTGTAAATAAACTCTGTCCAAAATATGATAATTTTTATCACAAGTATATCAGCGATAAACTTTATTTAATATTCATCAACACATATTTATAAGCAGTAAGTTTCCGTCCATAACGAAAACGTGAATTTTTGGTGTTTCCCACGTCCAGACCGAAACCGGAACTCGATCGCACGAAAAATTGAAGACAATCTGAAAACAATAAAATAAAACCAAATGGTTTTGGAGACTACGTTATTTTCACTATTAGTCTCCAAAACCATTTGGTTTTATTTTATTGTAATAAAATGGAGTATTACAAAATAAATACCAGTTCCATTAAATACAATCTGAAAATCTGTAAAAGGCTGACCTTTCTTAACGGTGACAGTGTAGGTGATGTTGTCGAAGTGGATGTCGATGGGCTGCGACTTGGGGAGCTGCAGCATGACGGCCCTGCAGCCCCTGCTGTCGAGGGCCGCGGCTCCCCCTGGCCCCGGAGTCCCTCCCCCCTTGATCTTGTGCCCTATCTCCCTCAGGAAATCCAAGCTCCCGAACATGGCTGCCGTCCAACGTCTACAGCTCGAATTCAAATAAACACCGCAAAAAAAATACGCGCACGCTCTATAACATATTTATTAAAAAAAAAAAAAAAAAGCACTCGGTTGCACTGAAGCTTCGGTGAAGATTTGCACGTCTCGTTATCACGCTAGGATCACTTTGCTGGTTGTAGATTGGAGTAGCACGTGTCTTGCTTGAGGTGAGGTCCGCCGTTCGCGACCGCCGCGCTCGGATCTCTGCTCCGACTGACGATCGCCGGAGCCGCCTTGTGTGCTTTTCGAGCCGCCACCGGCGTATATAATACTCCATCAACTTATATCGCATGCGGCTTTGATTTATTGTAATTAATTTGTTTTAAAAAATAATCAGCTCGCATGATGGCAGGCTAAATGCATAATAACCCGTCTGGAGCCCCGTGAGGAAATTGAAAGCGAGTGTTCACGTTTGGCGCTTTGTCTTGAAAGCTTGATTGACGTCACTTGAAATAATGTCCTACGCAATTTTAAATATATATTTTTTATAAACAATGATTATCAATTTGTTATTTTAAGATTGTCGAAGATGGACATAGTCTGTTAAAATATTCTTCATAAATTATCAACTACGCCAATAACAAATAATAAAAGCTATGTATTTCAATTGGCACTTTGTTGTGCCAGCTGGTTTTTCGGCGTTCCCCTCGTGCGTGAATAACAATCACTGATAAAGATATCAGGCATTTTATCTCTGCGATATAATTATAAATATTTTTGGGCGATGTATGATAATATTTACTAGATAATTCTAAATGACAAATCATCGCGATTAATGATTCAGTCAAGCATACATATTTGAACTTCGGATTATCGTGAATTAATTGATAATCGATTTGGTGAAATTAAATAACTTACCCACTTCTTAACTATGTGAATTGTGATCGTTTTATTTTAATTTTTTTGGTTATTTTTAGAGATTTAAGAGGCCTGTCTCAGCGATTGCTTATTTTTTTAATAAATTCTTCTGTAGAGGTAAACATGAAAATTCAGCCCACATCTGATATGGTCGAGTGCGTATTTCCTATATTCGATGCGTCATAGCTTATCTATTTAAAGAACATCTCACTCAGTCATCATTCAATGGAAATATTTACCCCAAGATTATGGGACGAGTCTTACAGAGAACTATTGTTATAATTTGCTAGTTGTAGTAAATATTTGAGTCCTGTCTAAGTTTATTAAAAAAAATAACAAGTTATTATATATTCGCCAACCATTATCCTTGATTTTTATTACTTTCAGCGAGTTGTTTATTATGAAGGAAATCAACTGATCTCGATTTACAGCATTCGTCGATACAATCTAGTGATGGGTAGTTATTTTATTCGCATATATAATAACAGATCATTTTATTTCTTGAATCGATAGTATAGTGGTACGATTATATTAGACTAAATAAATTATTTCGTTATTTCAGATAGTAAAAGGTTATTTTACAGCGATGAACTCTATGATACGTGAATCGCAAAAATATGTTTATTGAACAGAATACTCTAATGCTATATTATTTTATTTATGACGAAAGTCTACGCCAAATATATTACATTATAAACTCTCCATAAAGTAGATTATGCGAGTCAATAATTCCCATCACTAGAACGTACGCAGATACCTATCACTAAATATAAAACAGTGAAACAACAACTTTATGTTTTAAACAGCCGTAAAAGTATGTACGATTAAATTATTCAAGTCCTTCCATGCTAAGGATGGTCAAGCTAAAATATTAATTCGCGGTCAAGAGTTGATGTTAAATAAAAATAAAAATTCGTCAATATTTCGTTACCGGCTTAGATTTCGCAATGTCACTGTGGACGGCACTCGGGGGTCACGGCCGATGAGACCATTAGTAAATTTTTGGAACTGAGATTGTGCGATGAGCTTGCGAAATAGATGTGGTAAAAAGATATAAATGTGACTTGCTTGTCGACGAAATGAGGTCCCAATTTCCAAGAAATGAGGTTCGAGTCCCGGTAAATGAGGTCCCAATTTCCTGTTTTCAAATGTCTCAGTAGACTTTTTGCTCTCAGACTATCCATGCTTGGATGTCTTACGCTCGTGGAATAAACACAAAAAACTTCAGTGATGTGCATTTCTCACAATTTATGATAAAAACAATTTTTTTTTATAGAATATATTTTGTTTTGTTTCCCCGTAAATTCCCGAAATCGCTTCAGTGTGGCAAACAGTTTTAACATTGCTGTTGAAATTTACAAGAGCAAGCACTGGCAACATTGTCAAGAGAACTTTCGATTTCACATAAATTTAGCGAGTCGCATTTGATTACCAGGTCTACCGAAATGGCAGCCATAAGTCGAAAAAGAAAGTGATCTTTAATCAGGTTTTTATTTGCGATTGAAGATTTCGCCATCTTGTCAATGTTATGTTTATTTTTTCAGCATTGGTATTGCCAGCGCGTCAAAACAATTTAAACACTCCGACGACGGGCGCGAAACATTTCCTGGTATTTTTTTTTCAAGATGAGATTTTCGGCATTGTACTTGAGCTGGGCATGACAGAAATTCACACAAAACCATTCGTGCTTGTAAAAAAAATCAGCGATGCTCGACGTCCAGCAGTGCGAAACTTTGCGCAAGATGAACTGGCCTAAAACTCTTTATGATTAATCAAATAGGAAACCTTGTTGTCCTGCATTCAACAACTGACGATGGACAAATAAAATATTTGCATCATATAAAAAGTCGTCCGCGTGTCCATCCGAGTGAAACCATGACTTTTGTGAAACCCTGTATATAGATTGACGTGTCCACCTATTGTGCTGTCTATTATATGAATTTAAAAAAAACATAATTGCTCTAACTAAAGAAATGCATGTCGCTAATTATACATGACTTTTAATGATTTCCTCTATACAGGGTGAAAATATTAATCCCATTTTATTTTTGACTGATGCTCTTTTAATTAAATTGTATTATAATTGATAAATTGTATTATAGTATAAAGTATACGTATTTATTCAACTCATTCATATTTATTTGACAAAAACTATCGAGCATGGATTCCGCACTTGCTTTCATAGACTTAAAATCTCATTCAATTACAACAGCATTGTAGCTGAATTGGCAAGTGCACCCGTAGAGGCGTAGATTCTTATTGCCAATATTTTTTTTTCCTTGACCTTCAATATGCGAATCGATTGCCTTAAATGTTTTTATTTATATGTAGATTTTTTTATTCTCGTCCAGGTGGTACAAACATGGGTTTCTGCTGCTGCAGAGTAAATGAATAAAAAAAAACCGACAAAACCTCAGATTACCTCCAATTGTAAAAACCTTAGCCAAAATTGTGGTAAATGGGACCTTTGATGACTTATTACGTTTTTTACCGCAATTGACCTTGTTTTTGTTATATTTCTATTGTTAAGCTGTCGAGTTTATTAAAGTGGTGTAGTCGAACAAATTTATTCTGGACAGTATTGTTTACGCGATCTATTCTCTGAAATCCTTCGACCGTGAAATCTTCCTTTTGACACAGCCTTCTCGCTCGTTAACATTGCCTTGACGCACCAGAGGCAGGTCTCTGAAACGACCAAATCACTTACAAAAACATTTAAAAAATATATATCCGTACTTAATACAACACATCGGTAGTAAATTATAAATCTTTGCATGTACGCTTGACAACAACAAATTGTCATTGGCCATTACCTTTTTTGATATTGTCCCTATTAGGGATAATTTTTTTGGGCTTTTTCAAGTTCAAATGAACGTTGCTTTGTTAAATTCAATGTTTTTTTTTAATATTGCTGCATCGAATGGCCCAAATCAACTCCGTGGATCGACAACAGTGGAAAAACGTCCAGAAGCAATTCGCAGTCTCGTTTTTGTTCACGTAAGCACGCCTCTTGAGATATCGTGCAGAAGTACATGTGAGGCTGCTTTTTTCTGTCCATTAGTTGGATTAAATTAATATGCTGGTAGTACTCACGGTCCCAAGGGGATAAGACACGTGATGCTTCGGGTGTACTTGTGAGTTGGGTGGCATTGGTGTACACTACTCTATGAGTATCGCATCGCAGTGGTCCGTGGCGTCATTACCCGCTCGGCTGCCCACAGAGGTAGCTCTGCATTGTATTCCACTGCGCTTCGTCATGTATTAAATAAACATTAACAATACGCAAGTTTTTATTTTTGTGAAAATTTTAATCGAGACCAAAACATCATTACTCTAAAGAAGAAACGCTGCTCACAACACATTTAACCATCTACTTACTTTATCCATTCATCTTTCTTTTTTTTTTCTTCGCCTTGTGCGTTCCTTATGTCCCTTTAACATACTATCAATGAGTGCACTTGTATGCGTGTTAAGTTAACCCTGCTGCACACGCTGCGACACAACTGACAACCGAATGGTTACTAAACTTTCAAAATAAAGAGAAGCTATTGGCTAATTGAAAATATATTGCAAGTTGTGTCGCTACATGTGTAGCCGACTTTATACAAAATAAAAAAACCAACACTACATTGTTGAGAAAAACCATGTCTGTAAATGGATAATATCGTTCACAATATTAAAATAATCTAATTTCTTTACTTTTGCCCATCTGAAGGAATATAAAAGCACCAAATACCAATTACTCTACTTGCATTCGAACTGGGGACCCTATAGTCTGCAAGCGACCATGTAATCGTTGAACCACTAGGCATTTGCAAATATAGCAAATAAATCAAAATTTTAATCCAAAATATATGTAAGTCTGTTTATAAAAACGTTATAAACTTACACAAACTTATTTTTTAAACTTTATTTATATATCAGATAATAAGGAAAATAATTCTTACTCATCCACAAAAAACACAAACAAGGCAATGTAGTTTAAAATGACCAAGAAAATACCCTTTTTGTAGCGCTTCTAGTTAATTAATTGAAAACATTCAAAATAACCGCATTTGAGCAGACTGGCACTTAAAAATCGTAATTTAATTTAGATCTAATTTGATTTTAATCTGAAACAGAAAAAAAGTCTTCGTTTAAAGTTCTCGAAGGACAAGATTGTTAGTTTCGTTATCATAAATTAGGCTAATTTTATTAAATTTTCACATTTATCTAGCTTATTTTTAAATCACGAGGATGTAAAAAAAAATATGTTGCTCGTTATCAATTTTTCTACATCACAAGGAAAAGGTGAAATTACAACGTGTTAATGGCTCAAAAACGTGCGTGTTTGTACAAACATACATTGCGTAATAATTAACTTAAATATATAGTAAAATGTATAATTATTTATGTTTTTTAAAAATGGCAATCATATTACGCAGTCTCCCGGCCCCCAAATTATTTGGTAATAGCATGAATTTAAAAACAACGTGTATGCATTGCGACAGTCGGCGTTGTCTAGAATACTAAGTACACGTGCGAAGATAGTGAAAGCCTGCTAAGATCACTTATCGAAATAATCAATATTTTCGATAGAGAGTAGGTACTTGGTGTGTGTGAAAAAATCTCTCAAGTATTTTATTAAAAATATTATCACTTGTCGACGCAATATTACTCTGCCAATTCGGACTTGTCATCAAAAAATACACGGCAATATAATTCAGGGCCAGCCGACCGTCGAGCTGTGAAACAAACTCGAGAAGTATTTCTTACTTTTGTGTGAATCGCGAAAATCGTTTTTATCATTATTTTGAGTGCTTAGTTTTATATATTTTTTAAGTTTTGTAGCAAAAAAAATCAAAAGATTTTTCATTATAACGCAAGGCATTATAAAGTGAATTTTGCTACTCGACCGGCGACTCCAGAGTCCAGTGAAAGAAATGCAATCATATTTGCATTTTATTTATATACTTTATTTGACCTGAAAAAGAAGTACGTGTATTTAATTTCGATCATTTTTTTTTTATTTAATCACAGTGGATTGGCAAGGTGACTCTCCGGCAAGACTATTTATTGACTTTTTGGGGGAATCGTCGATGAATCCCGAGCAAAGTTTTGTACAGATTATTAATTTGTTTTATTTTTCTCAATTTGCTACTTTAAAAAAATCTGTGTGTGTGTTTATGTTTTATTTGAAGTTTCAATAAGTATTTGCGACCAAGCTGTGATTAGTTGTCTAGACAGTGAAATTGGCTCTAATAGAAAGCACCACGCATGCAAATGATATCAGCAAAACATATTAATATTGTATTAATTAAATCTTTGAAACGGTTTTCGTACATATTTATATATAAAAAAATTAATAATATATCAAGTTAGCCCAGTACTTTTTGGGTATATATAGTTTATGAAAAAATTGTGTTTGTGTGGCGCAAAGAACTGGTGATGTTCAATACAGAGTGATTCATGAGTTTAGTTAATTTACACACCCATAACGTGGGTAGGCCTAAAAACTACAGTCAAATGTTACAATTCTGGTAAGACACAAGCAAACTCCTCGTTTGTGAATGGTCGAGAATCATCATCAACATCTGAGCTTCAAAGTGAAAACAGTGATCACTCAACTAAACAATGCCAATGTGCAGAATATAGGCGTAAGAAATACACATCTTTGCATGTATATTTTTAAGGAAATATTTATTTATTTCAGTAGAAAATGAATTACACCATTACAGTAAGCATTATTTTTAACGTTATTTTATAACATTATTTTGACATTCCCAAATTTAATCTCAAACAATTACCTTACTTTAACAAGAAACCCTGGCTTTTGCACAGTAGTTCCAACAATGCTCTGAAGCTATTCAGAAGTAGTTTTAGTTGCTTATAGTAACACAGTTTTTACTTATAAATAAATTAGCATGTGATGCAAGGACTATATAATAGCCCGCCATGGCCTTTAAATGAATTTACTATAATAGTATTTCCTATTTAACATACTACGAGATACCCGATTAGAACGCGCGAGCACGCACCCGCATCCTAAGTAAACAATAATCGGATTCGCACAGCGAATACTAATTACTTACTACTAACTACGTCACTTTAGCTTTAGAGTGTGTCACCGGAAAAAACAGGGCTGCCAATAATTGGGGATCGAGCATCGATTTTGTGTGCAAGGCAGCTCGGACAGAAGGCCACAGTGCTCAGAAATAAATTACCACTCCAAACCCCTCAATCAACACGACACAAGTCACCCAGTCATTTTGAAGGCGTTGAAGGAAAATCTTCCTGTTTTGCCGATAAAGTCAAATACACTAGACTAGACGATGTCTAAACTTCTCAATAGAGACCTATTTAATAACAATAAACACATTATACTATACAACACCATAACATTTGATTATAATCATTTTAATGAAGATTTACTTTGTTAAGATGTTGTAAAAAATATATAGAGAAATAGCAGGTCTAACGATTCACCGTTTATAAAAATGAGTTCATTGGTAAAAATACTGGACAGCCTTGTTGAGGTGGGAAGTAATTAGCTACTCCAGAGTCGGATCAACTTCTGAGATGTACATTTTATTATAATAATTGACTTTATTTGAAATAAGGACATTTTGTCATTCATTTAAATACCAAATTATATTTTAAAAGAAACATTTCTATCAAAAATTTACTGAATTCTTTATTTTTCTCACCAGTGTGTAGTGAGCGTCTAATAGTGTATTGAATTTACAAATATATTTATATTCTTTTCTCTTTGATTTTTTGAGTAAAGCCTTGTGTGAATTAGACATGTAAATTTGATTTTTGTGATATTGGATTTGATTATGAACTACTTTCTGCAACCAAATTCGGCCCTTGTAATTAATTACCCACCTATTTGTAAAAATATTATGCTCATAGTACTAACTAACCACTTACCCATATTAAATTCTTATACACATGGGAAAAGTAGTAATTTACTTTACATGCTTAGAACAACACACTTATATTGATTGAAATTTTTCACCTTTCACATAGATTTCACCTCACTTATATCTGCAAAATATTTACAGCTATACTTTCACATAGCTTTCACCTCACTTGTTAGTGTGGTGCTTCTCCCAGTACTGCGCTCCTGATACTTAAACATGTTACTTATATTTTCGCTGCATTTTGGAGTAAACATGAATATTTTTATAAATATAATAAATAAAAAAATTCATTAGATTGTTCAAAATAAAAAAAACATTTAAAAAATTACACTTTGATTTTATTAAATTTTAACTATTATAAAAATAAAATGTTTATACGAACAAGCATAAAAGCTCACAATAAACAGATAATCTACACATAATTTATCAAAAAATTGTTCTTTCGTTTATTTTGACTTCAATGATTTTTTATTTACTTTGTATTTTATAAACTGTAAAGGTATATATATTATTATTTATTTTACAATGTTAATATAGCTTAAAGCAAATAGAGTAAGAGCTATTTCACCTTATAGAATTATCAAGGAATCAGGGAACGTTGTAAAATCTTATTGATATATCTTGATAGTTTTTGAAACCATTTAATTTTATTTATATTTGGCAATATTTCATAGAATACTTTATATGCTTGCGGAGTTAACAGACTGAACAAACCACCCATGGAAGGTCCCAGGAACTGGAGATGGAGTTTGGAATGTCACTCGACCCAGTTCAGTAAACGTCTTGGCATCTAACACCAGCAAACTCACTTCATGGCTTCTGTCCCAAGCCCAAATAAGAGCTGACAAAATAACACCATCGTCTTCATTCTAAAATGATAGCATGTTTTAATGTTTAAAACTTTTTATGCTAGTTGTAGCATACAAGAATATGTAATTTTGATTAAAAGCAATTTTGAATCAGCTATTGAATAACGTATTTTATCTCCATATCAGGTTCTTATTAAGAATCTGTAATATCTGTAATTAAATAATTTTTGGAAATGGTTGATATTACACTTATGAAATGAACCAAAGAGACATTAACAAAATATATAAGGATGCTTAAAGCACTAACTAAAATTTAATTCATTATAGTACGCTAAATCTCTGTTACTCTAAATTTACAAATCCATAATCCATTTACATAAAACAATTATTTTATGTAAGTACCGTTGAATCTGGTTTTGGAACGAAGACTGGTTCACTGCAAGAGCAGTTTTTTTCTTTCCATGACACCCATGTCTTTGTTACTGTATCCAATTTGACTAACTGAAACGGTATCAATAAAAAAATACAATCTAGAAATTACAGATAGTATTTGTAGTTATATTCATTTTAATATATAAATTATCAGATTTGTAGTTTACCATGTATGGATATTCTATTTCTGCATCATTTGCTACAGAATAAAAGTAACGGTACGGGCGACCTGAAATAAAATTAATAATGTAGTCAAATATGGATTAACCAAGTCAATTACATTCATTACAATATTTGAAATGAAGTAATAATATTTTAATCATACGCATTTCGCTCAATTCACTACGATAATTTGTACAAACTAACAAAAAAGTCATACAAGTATGAGAATAAAACTACATTTATGAAAACTAAAACAATACAATAAATAAGTTTAAAGAAATAGGGCGATGCAAAAAAATTAATTTTATTTTTGTTACATATGTTCAAGATAACATTTAACGTGTTGAACAAATACAACTTTATTAACAACGATTTTATGTGACAAAGCTTTATAAAAATATTTACCATTATACTTTCCATAATTAATACGAGGCATTTCCAAGCTTAAGTGGCATAATGTCTCTGGAACAACCTCTACTAGACCTCCCTTTTTGGGTCTACTGGCGGTAGCTGCGGTGTCTTCCAGAGTGACCGTGTCTCCGTGTAGTGGTAGGACAAAGCGCTTTGGCTGACTTTTAGTCTTGAGAGCAAAGCTGGGATCTGATTGTATATTCTTAAACACAATAGACTTAATAAGAATGAATATCTTTTAAAAGAATGTTTTATTTTTTAAATTTAATGTTTATACCTTTATAAATTCTGTATACATGACATCCAGTATGGTACCATCTTTATAACAGCAAATATCAAAAACAATATGACCATCTTTTTCATATTGATTTATTGTATGAAAGTAGAAAAATGTTTTTGAAGAAAATTTTTGCAGAACAACTCCATCTGATCTGCGTACAACATGAAAGAACGTCTGAAATATGTAAATATAAATTGTATATTTATTATATATATATATATATATGGTGGAATTCCATTTTAATATCTATAAAAATAATATCCATTGTGTGTGTGTATGTATGTTTCATTTTTTGGTTCTCTATAGAATATCTTAAAAGATACACTGCTGATTTTTTACATGTAAGTTCAGTAAATTTTTCAGTAGCTATGTGCCGAATTTCAATACGATAGGATTATATTTTCATTCATAAACTAATTTAATAAAACTATAAAATATGCTTTAGCGAGTTCACCGCGAGAATTTCAAATTTAGAATTTTTCAAATAAAGAACAGTGCAGTGAAAGTGATGCGTTGATTGTGACACGAAATGCAATGTTTGTCAAGCAATGAATTGGAAGGAAAACGTGAGCAGCGTCTTCTTAAATTTCAATTACCCAGCTATTTGAGTATTCAGCCAAACATATGTTCAAACACTATTGGATCGTTCATCGAATACGTCATTCTGTGACGGGCTACATTTCTTATATATAAATAATAACATAGCTCATTATAATCTTCACCTCATAGTTCGGGTACCATTTCAAGCTTTCGCCCTTGGGTTCATCTCTGAGGTGATTCTTAATATATGTAAAAAGTGAAAGGACCCACGGCTGTTCCACAATTATAAAATAGTTTTCTGTTATACCTAGATGAAATATAGAATTATTTTAATATGATATAAAATGCATACCAGTTATATATACTGGTTAAAAGACATATTTTCTAAAATACATTACAGTCTAACTTACCAAAACTATGCATGTAGCCAGGATTCATCTTCCACCTTGCCGGAACTTTAGCAACTATGGAAGCATTCTCAAACATATTACCTGTGAAAAATATGTTTTTTAGTATCAAAAGCATTTTTAAATATATATTTAATGTATTAATTATTTAAATCAATTAGGTCTTACCCGTTTTATTATTAGGAAAATGTATTATATTGTATGAAGTTCTGCCAGATCTACTAATTCCTAAGTTGTAAACATCCCCTGGAACATTAAAAAGTAATGTAGATTAGGTTATATTTATGGTTTTGAAATGATAAATATATGAGATATAACTCGAGATAAACTCATTTCTTTCGACTCACCATTTTCTAGAACATGGGGATGAGCCGTATGGTTTGCGACTAAAAGGTCACCTGTATTAACAAGACCCTTTTCATCTAATGTTTGAGGATCTATTCTATAGATTAAAAAAACAATAAATTTTGGATTAATCGTAATTTTTAAAAGTTTTTTCAAAATTTAATATTCATTCTTACCTATGCATTAAGGTTGACTCTGTCAACGTATAAATCTCATCCCCAAACGGATAAACAGAAACATTACAATTATCAGATATTTCTTCTTTTCTTGGCTTAAACAATGTGGAAAGTCTGCTCACATTTCATGAAATAAAAAGGATTAAATAATATTAGAGATTTTCTAGCAGTCAAGTCACTAAAATTTATGAAATTGAATAATAATATAAAATATGATATGTGAATCAGTCTCACTATTAATACCACGGGTAGTTTTGTTACTGTTAATAAATACAATTAAATATATTGATATAAATTTTTACATCCAAATATCCTATCAAATCACACCTTTGGAAAATTTAAAGTATAACTAACAAATTTTTCATTAATTACTATCTAATTAAATCGATTCTGAATCTAAGGGATTGTGTCAAATAACTGAGTCTAAAAACTTACATTCAATTAACCCTTCTCATAAGTAAGGTTAAAAGCTTGGCTGACATGGAAATCTGACGAGTCAAGTTTATCGTATGATCCTTATTTTATTATAGTGCTTACACATCTTTTACATTTTTAGATTTTATAAAAGACTACTTTTTTTATCAGCTTTTTAAATTTTTTCAAGAAATGAGGTCACCGGCTTTCTTAATAAATCTAGAAGTTCACAAATGATAAATTCAATTGCACAACTGTTGACTACAATCCTATTCATCGTGATACCGTTTGAGAGGTTAGGATATTTAATTTCCTTTAAGCAGCAACATCCGAACAAAGCGCAGTGCAACAAAACTTTTCTATGCGATATTGTTTTACCTATGGTTTGTGTCTAAGTGGAAGATCCAATCGTAGGCTAGATAATTCCAGAATAGCATTAATTACTCACCTCCAAAATAAGGAATGGCAGGGATCAGGCACTGCTTTGGTAGCAAATCCACTTATAACAATACGTTGAGCTGCTTTGTTTTTTTTGTATATTTCTGACTCTAGAAACTTACATTGGTATGTCACTTCACCCTTTGAAATCGCAAACCTTTCAAATAAAAATATATAAATTGCGATATTTATAAAATTACTCGTTTGGTAACTTAAATAGTATAAATGCTTAACGTATAATTAAGTAACCAAAAACATAGCGATATACTGATAGCTTTGAATCGGTCAACGTTGAAATCATATTCACCTGTGTAACAAAGCGTCACCATCAAAAATATGTTTATACTCTGTTTCGCCAACTTTCATGGACCCTGAACCATTTCGTATGAGAGCTCCGTCGATCCACTCAGGAATATTCCCTACAAGTAGATAAATAAATCATAACCACCAAATATCTTGATGTTTAGATGAATTTATCAAAAATAATCAAGACCCAGTTTCAATCTTACTCGAAGAAGTGGAAAATTACTTGCCTCTGACAGTTCCAGATAAAGGAGTTAATATTTCCTTTTCACAGGAGCGTAGTAAAATAGTTTCATCTTTATAGGGGTACAGTTTCTCCATCTGAAAATAAGTACGTTGATTGCAATTTAAAAGCTGCAGCCAATTGACACTTTAATAACACAACACAACCTAAAATCTATTGCTATTCAATTTAGATTAATTTACTCCACTTAGCTACAGGCACAGAGCTTGGCTTGCAGTATGAGCAATGCCAAATATATCACAATCGCGAAACTCAGCCGAAACCAGAAATTGATTAATAAAGTTTACAGTAATCTAAAAGTTCGACCTGTGTTTAGTGAAATAACGTCCGCGAATATGCTCGACCGGCGCCGAAGTGGCTCTTATGGCTAGAAATCATGCATTTATAATAAACAAATCTAAAAATAGATGCACTGGCCTTTGTTAACATAATCTGTACCTTGGTTGGGTGTAAAAGTATGGTTTATATTTTGAGAGGGAGACATTACTAACATTGCAGAATATGATATTTACTGACTCACTTTGAAAACCGCAATATTTGTTTCATCAGATTAATATGAACAGACCATCAGAATAATTCTTTAGATATATGATCGATCATTTAGATCAGAAGTCGTAAAATTATTTTGCTGGCGTACATAGTCAACAAAGTGTTGGTGTTTTACAATATATAGAAATTACATGACCCATGTGCAAATTTACTCCGATACGTAAACAAAAACCAAGGGCGTCTCGCTTTTGTAATCAAATTATTTAATGATCATTTAAAGTAGTGATGGGCCATGGAGGCAAAAGCTGTTAAAGAAGCTGTTATTTTTT
Organism: Atopsyche davidsoni; assembly: GCA_022113835.1. Lineage (NCBI taxonomy): Eukaryota > Metazoa > Arthropoda > Insecta > Trichoptera > Hydrobiosidae > Atopsyche > Atopsyche davidsoni. Next base: position 3,650,619 of record JAILWY010000013.1, on the reverse strand, counting down.
TTCTATAAATAAAATAGCAATATTTTTTGTAAGTATTTATTATTAATTTTGCATAATTTATTTCACAGCTGTCGCGACGACGCGTAGTTCAAAAAAAAAAAAAACGAAATTGAAGTTCGGATAATCAAAAAAGAAAAAATTGTTGGATTGAAAATAAATTCAAATTATTTTCCCCTTTTATTTTAGTAAACATAAATTATTATATAAATAAATCATGTAATATTTCCATGTGAAGAATCATAAAGGTAATAGTTTAAAGATTTACCATGAGATTGCTTAATAAATATAAATAATGGTTTACAGATAATCAACACAGAATTGTTAAAAAAATATTTTCTCGATATAACACTTATAAATTTTAAATATATAATCATGTTACAATATAATTCTTAAAGGGATATTTTTATGTTATATTCAACAAACTAATTACTTAGTTAGAGTGACTAATGAGAAAATAACAAGTTGACTGCCGACTACGAGATAACTCGTAGATTGCGTTTTTTTCTAGGACGCCAATTACGAGTTATCTCGTCCTTGTTTACTTGCCATTTTTGTGCAGCTACGATTAAACTCGGAATATATCAGTGCTAATATCGATAAATGGCTGAGATATGACCTTTTTTCATTGGAAATCCGTTGGGTATTTTGTAAGTATTAGACTGCTGTTTCGATCTTAAATTTCACCTTTTTTTTACTGTCGGCCCCGGGCAGCACTGTAGTAATACTTCCGGGTGCCGACAACTGGTCTTTTATATATAATATACAATATATCTAATATGTATAATCATACACAATTCATTCATTCGTGAGGGGGGGGTTTCCCAGGGAGCGCACTTTTCGCTGTTACCCAGTCTGCCTCCCCTCCCTTCTATTCGTCTCTGACATTCATCCCTTACTATCTATGGAGACAGCGTCTCCGTTGGTTGATGCGCTAAAAAACCTGAAAGCTGAAAACCATGAAAATGGTGTCTCGTGCTCTTTAGCTCTCGATCCTCTTCAGCGCCGTTCTTGTCTTGTCCGTGGGCTTCTCCTCAGGTCGGAGCTCTGGAGTCTAGTTGGCGTTGCCTCTCGAGCTCCTCCCTTCGGGTCATGGTCTTCTTGGCAAAGGAGACGACTCCGTCCCAAGCTCGCTGGTTCTTGAGCATGGACGGCACTAGCTCGTCTGCCGTCCAGACGATGCCAAGGCTGTTCCAGAGTCGCCATCACTCCACTTCGGTCGCTCCGCAATTAAAGAGGGCGTGCTCTGCGTCGTCGCTGTAGTCGTCGCACAGTGGACAGCTTTCGTCGACAGATCGGCAGAGCCTCCCGAGGTAGCTGCCGAAGCAGTCGTGCCCCGAGAGGAATTGGGTCAGCCTATAGGTGACCTGGCCGTGGCGATGCGAGATCCATGGGATGTACGGGATGAGCCTTCGCATCCAGCGCCCTTTGGTGGATGTCGCCCTTCGCTGTTGCCAAGTCTCGATGACGTCTGCCCTCACGCTGGTCCTAGTAATGACGAGGTCCTCCTTCCGTTGTTTCGCCTCCTAAATTTTTTGGCGCTCTCGGGCCATCAGGTCTACTGGCGGCATGCCTACTATCACCAGTCTATGCCTACTATACAGTTATGTTCTAGTCTAATAAAATATTTAATGGATTAAGGGTCGAATGTCACATTCCAACAGGCCGTAAGACACGTGTTCCGATGTAGGTACTAACCCATACACCATCATTAAAATGATGAATTGTCTTTAAGATAGTTTAATATGTTTTATATCATTCTTTTTTTTTTCAATGAATTTTCAGTAAAAAATTTACAAATTAATTTTCAACTTTTAAATATTTAGGCAAACATCTTTAAAAATTTAAATTTTTTGTATGTGAATTAAAAACCAAAAATCTAATAAAACAATTAATTTACTTGTACCATTGAATCTGGTTTTGGAACGAAGACTGGTTTGCTACAAGAGCAATTATTTTCTGTCCATGACATCCATGTCTTTGTAACTGTGTCAAATTTGATTAGCTGAAATTTAATAAAACAACAAATAAATCATATTTCAAAAAACTACAATCTCGAGATTATCAGATAGTATTTGTCCTCGTTAACCATGTATGGGTATTCAATTTCGGTATCATTTACTATAGAATAAAAGTAACGATAAGGGCGAACTGAAACAACACAAATAACATAATAAAATTTCGTATTATTTCCTCCAAATATTTTATTCAAAGTGTAATTATTGAACCGGATGCATTTCCCTCACCTACCTAGGTAGTATCTATAATAAAAAATCTACCCAAAAATTTCTGAGCACTGAAGTACTATCATGCAGAATAAAGTAATTATGGGTTGTTTTATACTGAATCAGTCTATTTATCAAAGACATAGCTGACATAAAAAATATGGTTTTTTATGTTATGTTATTTTATCGTCACACATGTAACATATAATGTTATATGTATCTGTGTTAATAAACAAATACAGCTTCATTGACAATATTTTATACCTCTGCCATTTATGAAAGAAATTTTTCATTTTTCATATTAAATTATGCTGAAGTTTCAGGGTTGGCTCAAAAACAATTTTTCTTTGACACAACCATTATATAAAATGCCAGCTATGTAAAAAATAATAAAAACACTTACCATTATACTTTTCGTAATTAATACGAGGCATCTCAGAGTTTAAGTTGCATAATGTCTCTGGAACATCCTCTACTAGACCTCCCTTTTGGGTCTACTGGCGGTGGCTGCCAATAATATTTTATTTTGAACACTGACTCAGTGAGATGGTCGCCAACCTTCTCAGAAGAGAGACACCAAACAAGAAGAATAAAAAAGAAACAGCTGTTGTTCAGAAAATCGATTATTTATATATATAAAAAACCATTAAAACTCAAGTTCGGGTAGATATAATAAATATAAGCCTAGAAATATTTTCAATATTTATTGTTTTAATATTTAAGAAATGGAGGAAAGTTTCTCGCAAATAAAGATTAGCTGCTACATTGACAATTAAACAGAAACAAAAGTAGCTGTTTCATATTTCAATCCGAAAAGCTCAACAATTCGATTGATTCACTAATATTTATTTTTTACGTTCAAATAGGCATTTTAAGACATTCAGGATGATTATTGACCAATGTGAATTTAAACTATCCATGGGGATTTGCTGTTTTTTAAATTTTTTTTTCAATATATTCTTTCATCATATTTTTATTTTATTGTATTTTTACAATAGATTTTTTTTAATTCAATCATTATTGTATACTTTGTGAGATTATGCGTTGTAATGCAATCATCATTATTAATTATACTCCATTAGTAAGTATAGGAACGATAGCTTTATGACCCTGTGTCAAGCAATATATGAGTCAACAGACTAACACAGATAATTATTAAATCTGCTTTTATTCTTTGTCTTACAGGATTAATTGTGTAACCAATTCATAGTTATCAGATTATTAACTTTAAAGAAATATAATTATTCATACTAGTTAAACCCGGTTTCTATGAACCAGATGTACTACGCATTATATCAACAGATTACAATTTAAATAATTGTTGAGTAAAAGCCATTTTTATAGAAAAATAGTAGATTTATTTTGTAAATATGCTGAGCTTAATAAAATTCACAAAAAAAATAGATTTTATCAGTAGTTTTCAACAATCTTTGATATTGCTTTTGCAGATTGTATAAATAAAATTTAGACAAAAAACTAAATTCAATATCAAATCTATTCATGCTACATGGTGTATCATATAACATTTGCATATGTAATCAAGGATATTTATTGAAAGTATTAAACATAATAAGCTTCTACTAAGTTTTTGTATAATTACGTAAACATACAATATTTGAAATACAAATATGCATTTAAGTATATAACAAAGTAATAAATATTAATTATTAAATTTATACAATATTATCAAATCTTCAGATTTTAATGGATAGTCAGTCTTTTTGATGATTAATTATGAAAATTTACAAATTAATAAAAAAAAAAATTTAGAAATGAAAATTTATGAAAATGTCAAAATAAAATTATGAACCCATTTTAAAAATTGATATAATGATAATTAGATGATCTTTGTTCTTGAAATATGTGATTTATGTCTTCCAAAGTTTCAGTTCCAGAGGATGACCCATGAAGACACTTAGCTGCAGGTAAAAGTGTGGTGATAGAGGTCTTGGGTTTGTATCCACCCCCACACCAAAACTACATTCACCAAGCCATCAGCTTCACATTGTACATTAAATCATATTTCTGAGCTGGCTGTCTTGTGAGTTGGAAGGAACCAGCCATGAAGACACTTGGGCGTAGGGGAGGGAGTGGTGAAGGAAGTACGCCCGAGCTCTTTGAAGCTCCTTGCGTCCAACACCAGCAAAGCCACTTCGTGGGTTCGAGTCCGCCCCCACACCAAAGCCGCAAGTATCACGCCATCGTCTTCACTCTGTACATTCAACCATATCAGACCAAAGCTATTTTACTGAATTACAATAAATTAACGTGACAAGGAATCTCTCATCTGCCACTAATACGGTGGTCACATAATAAAAATGCACTCACTCATTTTAGCAGCCGATTAAGACAACAATAACTAACTAAATCAACAATACTATAACATGACTTTCAGGGATCTTCACGTTCTCCTTAGTAATAAAAATAGCCGATGAATCTTTGAATTCAGGTAATTTTCGTCTACCTTTTGTAGCACAATGATAACAAAACAAAAAAATATTTTACAAATTACTTTAAGTGATGACTCTTTTACCCTATTCTATGGTTTTTGGATTCAAAGAATTATTAATAAGGGTGGAAATATTTCAAACAAACCACAGAAAAACATTTTACCTGTGAGTTTGGACATGGGACAAATACCGGTTCACTCGGGTAACAATTCTCTTCATACCATGTTTTTGTTGTTTTATTTATAGTGTCCACCTTGATCAACTGAAATAAAAAAATAATTACTCATGGATAGGTTAAAGAATTTTTATTTTTCTTTTAACAGTCTATCCAGTATTCAACTAATTTCTAGAAACCTGTAATAGTTTTAAAATCCAAAATTTGGACAAGTTTTTTTGGGATGATGTACATATTCAAAATAAACTTTAAAATATTCAACACTTTCCAAAATTTGTTTATGCAAGAAGAAGAACTGTTAGTTGGGAAAGGCAAAGAAATTATAACATGTATGACAGACTGAATGAAAAATAAATTTCAAAATTAAAAAACCAATTACAATTGAACAAATTGAAATTATGAATGCCCGCTAGAAATAACAAACTAAGAAAAAGTTACACACAATTAAAAAAAAACGAAAATAAATATAAACATAGATGATATGTTGGGGGTTTTACTTAATTTATTTAAAAATAAAGTATTGTTACAAATGTTATTTTTTATTGAACATCTGCTTTTTATTTATAATTTGATTATCTAAATTATCTTGGCTAAATATATCTCCCGAAAAGGTAACAAAAGGTCATTGTTCACAAAAGTTTTTAAAACATTGCACTTGATAGATTGTTTTGATTATATTGGTTTTACAGGCGAAGATATTCCAAGATCAGATAATCTGGAAGAAAAATGTTTATTGGAAATCTGGAAATGTTTATTGCTCCACCCAAGTAAAAACCTGCGACCAGTTGAACTATAAAAAAACTACAATTCATACTAATATAAATGCTTACTGTTCCAGGGTTATCAGCTTCAACATCAGAACTTATGGCGTAGAAATATCTATAAGGTCGACCTGTAAATTCAAAAAATAACACATTTATTTACAACTTCAACCTAGCAAGTGAAGTTAAAAAAGGCACCCTACTTATTTAATAATTGAGAGAGGAAATACATAATAGCATATTAAACCGTTGAAACTGAACACTGGCAACCAATAAACTTGATTAGTGTATGTACTTAATTCTTTTAAACCCAATTATTTTGATATTTCCAAAAATTTTCACATTTAAAATGGCTCCAATATCAAAACCTCCACTTGGTTAAATACCTTTAATATTTTAAAATACATTTTTTTTTCTTAAGGTGTACTGTTGAAAGTAGCAGTAAGGTGATAGATGTGTAAAATAAATAATACCCAAGTAAGTGTCATAGTTGATGCGAGGAGTCTCGCAACCCAGCCAGCACAGGAGCTCGGGAACTACAGTGACGCGCCCCTCGACCCTACTGGCCAGGGCTTTAGTGCCGGAGAGGGTGACCGTGTCCCCCTCGAGAGGGAGAACGAACCTCATGGGACGACTTCGGAACATCTTAGCGTAGTCTGGGTTAGATTGCAAATTCTATGAAAATTTGAAATATTTATATTCTTATTTTATTTTCTCAACAGGTAGAGAAAAAGGTTTTATCAATTTCCGATTCGACTTCTCAGGTGATTCGTCTAACCGCCGCATATAAACACTGACATACAGTAAGCCTACAGCTTGAGCAGTGGATCCTTTCATTTAATACTAAATGCACAAAACAAATCATGAGAATAACTTATTATATCATTTGAAAAAGCATGCAACACTTTCTTGCTTATTAGACATTATTTTTTATTTTATTCATATAAAAATTGTTTATAAAAAATTTATAAAGATACACATTACCATGTTATTCATCATTTTAGTATTTATATACCAAAGCGATTACATTATTCGTTCAGCTTATATCTAGTTAGGACCTTCTTCTAAATAAAATTATACGGTGACTTACTCTCATGCTCTCGACGTACATGCACTCCAGCATAGCAGGATCCTTGTAGCAACAAATGTCCACGACTATGTGTCCATCCTGTTCATATTGATTTACAATATGTAAATAGAAAAAAGCTTCTGAACAAAAGGTCTGTTTGACTGTACCATCAGATCGTCTAACAACGTGGAATAAAGTCTAAAATCAGAAAATAACTATTTATCCACAAATTTTTTTAAGAATTACAATTGTCTTCATTTTAATAAATACTTAAAGTAATAAATATCTACCTACCTGATATTTTGGAAACCATTTGAAGCAACTTAGCATTGGACGATTGGCAATTTTCGACTTAATCATTTTACAAAGTGAGACTGATAAAGGTTGCTCTACTATTATATAATAGTTAGCGGTTATTCCTGCAATTAAATAATATAAAAATCGATTCAAACAATTTTATAATGAATTGTATATTATTATTATATTTACATTGTGTTCAAGCATACCAAAAGTGTGCATGTACCCTGGGTTGAAAGACCATCTTACAGGGACATTCGCCACAATTTCAGCACTTTTAAACATATTGCCTGTAAAAATTTCAATTTATTTAATCTTATCCCAGAATTATGTAAACAAATTAATATTTTCCAATGTACAATTTTCAAATAATATGCACAATTTTACAGTTTACTTACAATTTTCATTGTTTGGAAATTTTACTATACTGTAGACTGGGCCTTTTTTTGTTACACTCATACCTAAATTAACAACATCACCTGAAAAAATTAAGATATATTTTTGGTAGGTTTGGTTTTGAAATAGTAACTTTCCAAATAAATTTTTAATGAATACTTTCTAAAAACAATAAAATGTATGAAATATTTTCACAGTCGGACAAATCCTGTCTATCAAATCTATTTAAATTGCGACGATCAAGCCAGACATAAAACAATGGTTGATACATTTAAAAAAATAAATAATGAATTAACATGAAAAAAAACTTAAATTTGATGAAATTAATGTAACTTAAAATACAATTACCATTTTCTAGAACATGCGGATGTGATGTGTGATTGACGATTGAGATGTGCTCTCCAACATTTACTCGACCAGTAGTTTCAAGAGTTTCTGAGTCTACCCTAAAATTTAATGTTTGTTATTACAAGATTAATGGTATTCCATTAATCTTCAAACTCCATGTGTACTTGTTTATTTTTACTTTTTGAAACCCACCTGTGAATAACTGGGGTTTCTGTGAATGCATACAACTCATCTCCAAATGGATACACCGATATCATGGCATTGTCGGATGCTCCTTCCGCTGGGTTGAATACTGCAGATATTCTAAAAAAAGATTATAACTAATCTCAATTCTCAAAATATATTTGATTTCACACTTTTTTTTTAATTGATGAATAAAAAGTATCCGTTATATATTTTTTCATCAAATCTGTTGACACAAAACATTGAATATGCGTTTGTTTTATTAAACAAGAAAGTATGTGAAGTAAATTAATAGACATACCAAGAATAAATTATTTCTATTTTGTTAAATGTATATACCACAAGAACAAATTAAAATACTATATAATATTAAATATACCTATCAAATATTGAGTGACATGGATCTGGAACCGAGCTAGTACCGAATTCTGTAACCACGATTCTCTGTGCTGCCTGGTTCTTCTTATAGCAGTCGGTCTGCAAGAACCGGCACTGGTATGTCACCTCTCCATCTGCAATGGCAAACCTGTGAAGGAGAGCTGAGCTATCGAAGAGGTGCTTGAACTCCATGTCTCCAACTTTCAAGGAGCCTGGCCCGTTTCTGACTAGAGAACCATTCAACCAGCGTGGGATCTCTCCTAAAAATTAAATTTTAAAGTTATAATGGATACTGTTAGGATACATTAATAATTCATATGCCCTTCTGTCCAGTAAGGAGAGTATGCATCCAATAATTAATATATGATTTTATTATACGCTTGTGGCTGCAGAAATATAATATAAATGCGCTTTTGAGTTACCGCTGTGCCGGCCGGGCTTGGGCTTGGCCACCTCCTCCTCGCAGGAGCGCAGCCAGACCAGCTCATCAGTGTTGGGATACAGCTTTCCTTTGCTGCCATACTTTTCGTGCGTCTACAAAGTGCAAAACCTGCCTTTTAAAAAGTCTTTTTCCATCGTAATTTGGTGGACCATTGCATTCCCATTGCAAATGAAGTTGCAACAGGGTGACTATCAATGAAATCAACACTGACCTTAGAAATCTCATATATACAATTCGATAATATTATTTACGCTCAATACATTTGTCCCAATATTGTTGGGTATTCAATATTCAGGTAATCGACTCGCACGTGAAACGACGAGGAAAATCTATTGGGCCACGGTGCCGGTATGGCTCCACTGGTTTGTGTAAATCAATAAAAACCACTTATCATTATATGGCATTAAAAAATATATATATTACGTACGATAAATTTACCATGCGTAAATATTTAATCACACAAATAGACTTTAAAAACCTCAATAACTAGTTACATGTAAAGCTAATATTTTTTTGTTTTCCGATTATATTAAAACGAAATTTCATTAGAGTGCAGGTTCAAGCAATCGCGCCACAAATGCTTGCATAACGCCTTCCCTCACTCGAGGGGGTGGCGTCACCAGCCAGCTCGGGCTTCAGCAGACAGCGACGGCTCTCAAGGACTCCCCCTGGCCACGTGCTCCCTGAATGTCAAGAGCTCCAAAGGTCAAATGTCAGCGCACACGTGAGCATCGGGAGCCCCCGGCACGTGATCGATGCGGGAGCGTCCGTGACTTATTAGGGGATTATCGTCTGTGATTTGCAACCCCAATGTCAATGTATTTAGAAATTCAATATTTTTTACAGAGAGCACTCGGTGGAATTCCATTTTGATATCTATAATAATAATATTTATTGTGTGTATGTTGGTTTCATTTTCTGGTTCTCTATAGAATATCTTTAAAGATACACCGCTGATTTTTTGCATGTAAGTTTGGTAAGTTTTTCCGCAGTTATGTGCCGAATTTCAAGACGATAGGATTATATGCTTTAGCAAGTTTCAATATGTACGAATTATAGGATTCTGTTGTTCACCGCGAGAATTTCAAATTTAGAATTTTTCAAATAAAGAACAGTGATGCGTTGTTTGTGACACGAAATGTGACACAAATGTCAAGCAATGAATTGGAAGGAAAACGTGAGCAGCGTCTTTTTAAAATTCGAGTACCCAGCTATTCGAGTATTCAGCCAAACATATGTTCAAACACTATTGCATCGTTCATCGAATACGTCATTCTGTGACGGGCAACATTTCTAGTTTTAAGTAATAAGTAAAATACTTGAGTGATTTTTTCTTTTATTGGTGACCGGTTTCGCCAACCTTTCACCTGCCTTTATTTGATTTATCTGCCTTTGTCTGTATATTATTTTAAGGTATATCCGGATAATTATGTCGTTTTATAATATATTTTTCTTATACTACCCTTAGCTCGCAAGAGTGCACCTCGTACTGAAACACAGTATACAGACAAAGTATAGGTACATTTCACACCTTCCCTTCCCCACTTAGACTTAGCCCATGACAAGTCGATCGCGACTCATTTCAAAAAGTTGACCACCCCTGAGGCAATGTTAGACAGCAAGAGCTTTAAAATAGTAGGGATACCTAAACTTACATAATAAACCGCACTTAGAAAAATTATTTTTAAAAATGTTAATGTATCTCAACTATTACTAATATGATTAGGCACATTAGTTCATATATAGAAGATGACTTAAAGAAACTCTCAGAAAAATATCATCGTGATTTGTGTGGGATATGAACCCACATCTCCTGGCTTACATGGCCGGTGTACGAACCCTTGTACTAACGAATCACTTCCGTTTATCGAGAATTTTTAACAGTCATACTCTACATATGAATCAATGTGCCCAGGCCTGATGTGCCTAATCATATTAGTAATAATATAATAAACCCATAATGGGTAATAAATACGCATCTGATTGACTAATCCGTAATAGACATACGTATCTCAACTAGACATTTTTTTAAAATTAAAATTAAATTTACTTGATCTTATTATTGGACAACGTGGGATAGGTAAGTAAAAATATTATTAAGTATATATTTTTATTATTCAAGCTTATCGCAGAGCGTTGGGCTGTACAATCGATCGGGCCTGGTGACGGTACTTCTTCGACTTGGACGGTGTGATTCACTCTTTAATTTATACTAGGCAGATTGAATTGCAAACCACACGGCGTTTCCGTGACCCGGCCCGGAGACTTGTCCATCAACTTCTCCAGACAGACAATATCCTGCGGAGAAACCGCTGTCGTGAGATCGAATTACATACATTTGCTGAATAGCGAAATCCGCGCATAGAAACCGCAATATTGTGACGCGCGCAAATCACCTGCCGTGGCTGCGGATTGCGTGGAACCAGAGATCCCTGCTTAGTTTTCAATGAAACTACTACTATATCGCTCATTTGAATGTATATAATCAACTGCAAATAAGCTAGGAGATCACGAATATGGTCGTGGCATATTTTTTTGATATCAGTCTATCGTGGGTATACAAGCAACTGTACTAGAGACAACTTGCTAAAAATGTACAAAAAAAAATATTGTGAACACTTTAAAGACAGAAAAAATATATTATCGTTATATTGAGATTTTAGGTATTCTGGAGCGAGCGCACCTCTCCGAGCGAGGGTTAGAGTCATCAACCTCTGTTGTTTGAATTTGTCATCAACCGTCTTTCTTTGGCTGTTGCACTTGGAAAGAGAAGTGTTTCCCGTTTCCACAAAATCTCCATATTGCCTGACTGCCTCCAACGTGACTCAAATCTCTGAAGATGATCCCGGCACTGGGAGCGAAACGTCTCAAAAAAATTACGGACATACATCTAATAACACCCGAGCACATGCCGCCAAAAGCTAGTTATACACTAAATATATTTATTTTATATATGCACTCAGGCTGTTTTTATATTAAAAAAAAAAAACTAAAAATATAAGTAGTTTGTATTTAAATTCAAAGGGGAAAAAAACTCGTAAAAACTGTTCAAAGAGAGTTTAGGGAAGAGAGTTTTATGTTTTTAAATTTAAAAAAAATATATAAATGCACTAAAACTTAGTAACCAAAGTAGTTTTAAAAAAACTAACATTGACATCCACGTGGTCTAGTGGTTGACATCTTTGATTGGCTACCATATTGGTTGGAGAAATAAGTTTTTTTATAAAACACAAAATTAGTAAAACTAGCAACTTATAGATGCTCAATCTGATATAGTAATTAAATTGTTAGTGTATTCGTTTAAATAAAAAGTATTTCTGATTATCTGAAAGTATACTGCAGCATGTTTATAAGTAAATCAACAGTGCCAAGGAAAAGGGAGATCCGTCAATTATAATTTATTTTATAAGAGTCCACCTTGATATACTGTATTTGCACATTTATTTTTAAATTGCCCCAACTCCCTATTATGTGATCAATACTTTTCGTTGGCTACCTCGCTTTTTTTATTATCATTTTTTTTAATTCGATTACCACCCATAACTTTGTCACTTGTCTCCTCTTTCCTTTAATATAAATTTGTGTTTTGTTCATAAGCACACTGAGCTTGAATATTTGAGGAAAAAGCAATAATCAACTTCATAATCTATTATGCATGTGGTGGTATTTTGTTTTGTTTTTTTTTGTTAATTGTAAATTATTTTTTTACAAATGTATATGTACGCAATTTAATATATTTCACTCGAAGTCCAAATGCACAAATGTCCTATCGCTTATATTTAATAACACTTAAAACAAGTAAATAAATTGAATGTATCATTAACTACTATTAGCAGAAATACGCAGACTTCCTGTAGAAGGACCCACTGCACTATTTTCCCTAAGAGATATTCAGCATAAATGTATGCACAGTGAGATGGTCGCCAACCTCCTTTAAGGAGAGGTATTTTATGAAGAAGTATTTTAATTTTTCTTTTATAGCAATTTTCGTGGTGTGTGTTGCCAAAAGACGATAACTCACCATTTTCCGAAGCCTTCGTGAAACTCTCCCAAGAGGAATACCGCAGGCTGGCGGATGTCGCGTGGACAGCAACTCCTGGCAACTGACCAGCGCAGTGAGAGCGCCGCTTTATACTTGAGCCCCACTCGCCACCCCCGAGCACCCCGAGCACCCCCGACACCCCCCACACCCCCCACACCCCAGGCTCTCCACCACTCTCCCCGCTAATCCCTCCTGACGCGTTTACTACCCTCGCAGAAACGTTTTACATTTTATTACTAATATGATTAGGCACATTAGTTCATACGTAGAAGATGATTTAAAGAAACTCTCAGAAAAATATCATCGTGATTTGTGTGGGATTTGAACCCACATCCCCTGGTTTACATGACCGGTGTACTAACCCTTGTACTAACGAATCACTTCCGTTTCAATCATACTCTACATATGAACCAATGTGTCCAAATCCCACACAAATCACGATGATATTTTTCTGAGAGTTTCTTTAAATCATTTTCTATGTATGAACTAATGTGCCTAATCATATTAGTAATAATATAATAAGCCCATTGGGTAATAAATACGCATCTGATTGACGTTAATCAAAAAATCGACATATGTTTTATATTTTCTCAAACTCAAATGATTTTTCCTTATATTTTCAATTTTATTATTTAACAACTATTGTACGTCATTTAAAACCTTTCTTCTTCACATTCACATTTGAAATGCACAGTATACTCGACGATGGCGAATTACTTTGTCATCAATTGGTTCATGTTGGAAAAGCGCCAGTAGTAAAATTTTGATAATTTTCAAGTATAATCAACATGGTTAGTATGTAACTTTATAATTTAACTAAATTAATTTCTTTATAATGTAAGCACGTTGGGCAAATCTGCTCGTGTTTCACCTCGTGTCTTTAGATATAGTCACGCGACATTCATCACGTTACATGAACGATGGCTAAATTTTCGACTGATGCAAATTAAATATCGTAGACAAATACATGCGCAATATTATTTTTATATATTATACAAGAGCATATTGTATTCAGACACGTTTGCAACAACAAAATGTGAAGTTTAGGTGCTACATGAATGCTAGAAGCAATAATATTTTTTAGAGATGATAGTGATGATTTCTGTAGTTCATAGAAAATAATCTAACCAACAAAATAAATTTTAAACCTTGCTACTACTACAGCACATTAATCAAATATATATGAATAAATTTGAATAATATTTGCAAATATAAAACGTGCCTGTCGGGAAGCTCGAGAATGCTGACCTTGACAGTGCACATGTAATGCTGTCCACCTCCCCAATATAACTACCCCATCCCTCCCAATAGCCGGGTAGGAAGGTCGCTCCTCGGGGGATGAAAAATCAAACCACATAATGCTCCCCCTTAAGCACGCACGTAAGTCGGAGCAGAGATAATCTTTTTATAGTAAAAGTTTATTATTATGAAATACTATTAATACTAGAAATAAATAACAAAGATATTCAAAAATTATCTTTATCTAGCACCTGCAAAAAATATATTTTGATAATATAAATAATCTGAAAACAGCGTTGGGAAAAAGTTTATTACCTTAGTTTTTCACTAAAACCTGTGGTCTGAAAATTATTTTTTTTTTTTTCTTCGTCGTGTTTTCGTGTGAAATAAATATCATAGTTTTTAACAAAAACAAGTTGTTTGTATTTATTTCGAACAAGCTTACAATATACAATAACTTACAGTATCAAAATATAAGGGAATTTTGCATCGCAGCAATTATAAATGATAAATCAATTTCTTAAAAGTAATTTCTTCAAGACATTTATATGAATAACGAATAGCCACTAAAATATATTATTATATCAAAATTTATGCTATATCTCTGAGTAATATGCAAACTTTTAAAATGCTTGATAAAAAAACACCTGAAATTAAAATTTTAATTATGAAGCTTACGAATTGTTGCTTTATTTTATATCAGTATATTTATTTGTCTTTTATTTACTGTAGCCCTCATACAATAACAATTTACCATACCTTTCATCACAATAATGCCTACATCTCTACCTAACCTAATCCCCCCCAGAATAGACCTAGACAACTCACTTGGATCATTGAAGATGATCAGCACTTGACATTCAGTAATGGACGCGGGTTTTATGATGTGATTATTAAATTTGGCCTCCACTCTCTCCAGTGTCGTAGTTCCTTAGCAATAAGCAGTTGGTCATAAAAATACAAAATGTAACCATTATAATACACTAATAGTCAACATTGAAAACTATCAATCTCATTTATTGAAATCCAACGATGGGGAGACATCTAAACTTAAATAATTTTCTAGTATTTTAATCACCATACTGAGTAGATTTTGGCGACGGGGCTGCGTCCTTCTTCGATTGCCTCTCCTAAGAGAAGGTCGGTGACCATTTCACTGAATAAATATTTATCCTGGGCCAGTCTAACCCATTGGCGTGAATTCCACATTCACGCAAGTTTCTTCGTTTTATTTTTCTTGGAAAATTAGCTGCGGGATGGCATATTTAGTCTCTAAAAATATGGCCAAAAATGGAGACCTTTCTCTGACTGTGTCCGACATATTACATTTCCGGAACTTTCCTTCTTCAATACAGATGTTTTTTTTTTTATAACCTAGGAGGTTTTTGAAGACAATACAAAAAAAAACTATGCATTGCCGGCGAGAAACTGCGTCGGGGTGTTGTGTTATTTTTCCACGTTGCCGTGCGTTTCGTCAATATACCGAATCGGGGAGTCGCTTGTCTTGTTTGTACCCGCCATTGCGGGTTCACTGGATACGAACTTGACTCATAGACTAATTTCGCTGGTGATTGATGAAGTGCCGAGCGAGTTTCCGAGCTGACATGGAACGAGACAGGTCCTTGCAGTTGGCGGGCTTCCCTAGGGGAGCACTTGACTAAGCTCAATACAATACGAAACAATGAACAAAACACACGCGATACTGTATACAAATAGATGCACACCTGCAGCGCTTAAAGTCTTAATATAAAATTTAATAAATTTACTAACTCTGAATACTTCTTTGTTGGTGCAACCACGGTAGTTACAAATTTTTTTCTGCCAAATTCTGACACCCTAGTAGGCCTAAGATTAATCTGAAAATATAAAATGGTGTGCCAGTGCCACCACACGCACACTCATAGCGGGCAATGCACTCGGAACACTGATGCAAAATATTATCAGCAAAGATATTGCATTGGAAATGGTTGTTATGCAAAGAAAACATCTGTTTTTTGGGTAGATTTTGCCAAAAGGCTTTAATTAAAATTGAAAAATTTATATTTCGGGATTGCAAAAAGACACAGAAGTTTTGCATTGACTGCATACCACCTATTAAAACACATGTAGATATATTTATTTTTAGATATTTTATGATGTTTACCCAACATGTAGATCAACTGATTGACTGCTTGTTTTCCATGTACACAGTAATTAGATAATAATAACAACTTTTAGCTGTTGTTACTCGATCGTGTATCTGTTCCAAGCAGAAAAATGAATACATTCAGTTGGAAATGTGATTCCGTGTAAATAGTCACGTCCTTCTTCGGTTTCTGCTACTGAACTGCACTGCACATTCCTTTCTGTAATGCGATTACCAGGGCGCACTTTGCTCAGTATAATACATCGACCTGACTTGGCCGGAATGCCCGACCATTGCACGAATACTTGTCTTCTTTGTTGTGACACTCCGCCTGGCCTGGAGCTCCTCCGCTCCCTCGTGCACCTAATCTGAGATAATCTGTGAGGAGTCTATAAACCACTCTACTCGTTGATGATCGGGAATTGCAAGCAGTGAATGAGTGAACGAGCGATCACAAGAAATTGGAATCAAATTTTGACTATATCCGACTTATTGCATTTCTGACGCAGACCTTTGTATGGTTTTAATTTTTTTTTTAAATTGTGTTTTTGATATATGTTTTCCGAGAACTGGAAAGAATTACGCTGAGTGCTTGCAGAATGAAAATATCGCCCCGCTTGAATAATCAACAAAACAAAAACACCAACGAGCATTAAATTATATAGGTAGGAATGCATATAGATACCCTCAGTATGTTATTGGTTCTTATTGCTTAGATATCTTTACAAACTTTCACATTGTAAAATATTTAAAAAAACCACCAATCGTACAAGTCTCTAAAAAAAAATTCGCCATACTTGCGAGTTCATTCAGACAAACCAATTAAATATGCGATTTTAACAAACCAAACAATTTTATAGTGTACCTACCTACCACAAAAAGTATAGATTATTCTTTCTCGATCAGTGAATACCGCATAATTGTGAGATTTTTTGTAATAGACCTGATATTCGTCACAAATTGAAGATTGATATTTATCTACTGTAATTAACTACATCTAAGCCTGTCTGAAAAACGAAGAACTAATTAAATTATATAAGAATTTATAAATTGTTCATGTATATTATAATAGCTGCATTTTATTCGCCTCCATGCAAAAAAAATACAATATTCTTTATTTTCTTTTATGTTGATTTACACTAATTTTAGGGCTATGCTTACAATACAGTGTGTTGCTGTCCCCTCCTCCTGGCCCAGGTTGTGGGGCTTACAAGATGTGGCTTAGATGTAGCGTACATGGATTTCTATATTTTTGTTATTAAGTTTGTGTAGGGAAACATATGAGTAAAAAACCCCTTTTTTATTAGCCTCCATATAATCAAATATTTTAAAATACTACCTACCATTTCAACGGCACTTCAAACCGTGCGCCAGCCATGCCAAATTTAGATTTTGCAGTGACATCTATGAACAACGTTACTCAACTCTACGGTTTTTTCTAAAAATTTAAAAAGCATATTGACGGCTGCTAAATTTCCACATATATTTTTTTAATAAATTTGCACAAAATAAAGCTTATCTAATGTGAAATTTTAAAGAAAGTAATTTTTTTTAATAAAAAAATACTTTCTGTCTGTTGAATCTATCAAAACCAGTGTAAATCGATAAATAAATAATTAATAGTGCATTTTAAATTATTCATTTAAAAATTATTATTTATTTACCAGTTTATAATGTTTTCAATTGCTTATTAAAAGTAATTATCAATGATTTTTTTAATCGTTTTATATTTGTAATTTCCCTTTGTGGGAATTTATTTTTTTGTACTGAAACACATACAAATCTATAGCATGCATAAATGGGAGCAGAAGAAATATTGATAACAACTGACAACCCTTCACGGGAATGGAATGGAATCGTCGGTGCGACCTGTGTTTGCGACTTGACTTGTGTGAATGGTGACAATGAAAACTCCGACTCCCTCAGCGCGATTCGTCACTGGCACAATGCCGGTCGTGCGGCGTCACCGTGCTCCGATCACCAGCTTTATCCTAAAATACGCGCATTGATAACTGGCGGGGTGTGATAGAGGTCCACGGTTTTCAGTGTTCTGTCATCGCCTACCGAAATGACAGGCTCGGTCCGAAACTAAAAAAAGTCGCAATCGGTATATATGGAAAACATATATAATAGTACGCGAGTGTTCCGGAAACGGGTCGAAGCGCAATCGCGTATAATGCTATCTATTCATTGAAGTGTGTTACGGACTGGATGAAGAAAAACTGATTACCGATCAAAGTGGAATAATGGCAGGAGCAGTTGCCAACACAGGGGGTGGTGCGGTGCAACTGAAACCTGCGGAGGTATCTAAGGCTCTTCAGGACGGCGAGAAGTTCATCAAGTGGGATGAGGTGAGTGAGGGTCGGGGGGACAACAACTTGTAACCCTCGGTCTGCAAGTGTTGCATCTTCTGTTGTGTTGTATTCTCGAGTGCCTACCCTACCGACACTCGTATTTACCCTCAGTGCTCTGTTATTACGCCAGTACTCGCGTATACACTCCAGGGTGTGGACAAATCTATATTTACATTGCTCAAACTTTAACACACATTTTGTTGCATTTGACTTTTTCTAAAAATATACGGTTTTCGCCTACATGAAAATAGAATTTTACTTTTTTGTTATTAATTAATATTTTCAAAAATATATACATTGAGTTTAGTCATTGACCATCAACTCTCAACAATTTCATTTGAAGATAGGTGTTTATTATAAAACATACCCTCTGGCATTGACAAGCTGATTTCCAAATTTGGACAAAATTCAATGCACAACATTGCGCTTATCACTTGCATTGGTTTTATTTTCTGTATAATCATTTCATTAAGACTTGCATAAAACAAAAAATAAAGTTGCAAATAAACAAATCATTACCTAAAATTGCTTAATAAAATATTGTTTTTATCTTGTGTTCACCATTATATTTTGTTCCTCACCAGTATTTTAGCCAAAATGGTGCACATCAAGAATATACTCTTTGTGCATTATACTCTTACCCATTTTAACAGCTTATCAACTCTGAATGCAAATAAAAGTTTTTTTTTTTTATTTAAGAAAAGATTAAATATTTTTTAAATATCGGTAGCTTTGTATGTGAAAATAATAGCTGATACAAACCAAAGTAATATCAGCCTTGGCTTTTACTTTTACTTTAGTATTTAGTTTTAATAATTATTTGAATTAAAAAAAAAAAAAAAAACAATATCTGTTATATTTAAAATATTATCTTGGAGTATAATTTTGTGGCTGTTATACTAATCTCAAAACGTTATTATTAAAAAATATTTATATTATAATTTCCGCTTTTTGTACCTACTTATGTGTAATGAATATTATTACCCATAGAAAATAAAATTTTACATTACTGGGTACACTTTCATTTTTACCAGTGTAGCTGAAAATTCATTATAAGAAATTTAAAAAAATTATATTACATGTAGGCCTTTACATTATTTATACTGCCTTAAAAAAGTTTTTACATGATATAGCATCCATACTGACAGTATTGGCTAGACTGCATTTATAATAAGAAAATAAATCAAACACTATCTTTTGGCAAATAGCCACCTAATTAATTTTAAAATAACAGTATATGGAAAAAGCTTGACATGTATAATAGCTATTTTAATTTTTGTCTTATATTTATTATCGCGATCAAAAGAAAATAACAATTCACCATTGAGTTTGGCAGTTTTGCTTTAGTGAACTGTTTTAATTAAGACGTCTTTTCTTTTTTAAATATATCCATGATACGTTTTACATGTTAAAGCAGCCAGCCAGTCATTTAACATTCTTGCCAGAGTCCAGAATAAGAAGACTTCGTTAGCCACCCACACTGACACATTCAGCAAATGCTCATTTCAAATGTAATTTAAAATATTTTTTTCCTTAGGACTCTGGAACCGGTACCCCCGTGACGCTGAGGATCGATCCCAAGGGATTCTTCTTGTACTGGGTAGACCAGAACCATGAAGTGGACTTGCTGGATATGGCCACCATCCGGGACGCCAGGACTGGCAGTTATGCTAAAATTCCAAAGGTAGATCTATCAAGATATTAAATGTGCGTATTTTAAAAGTCATGTCTCATAATAAAACCATGTGTTTGAAAACACTATATATTAGATTATTGAATGTTCCAGTTCAATTTAGCACATAATAATTTAATATATGAAAATATCATACTTTATAGCTCTATATAAATCGAGTAATTTTTTTCATACTGATAGATTCTATAAAATTAATTGTTGCAGAAAATGGTATATATATTTTTTTATTACTAATTTAGCTGTTGAGTTAAATATCATAAATATTGAATCGTTACCAGAAAACCATAAAAAATATAACGTGTTATGAATGACCTCTCTCTACAAAATTTGTATATTTTAAATAAAAGCGTATAAATCAACCGTAAACTTCCAGGAACTAAGATTTTTTCTCAGAGCTACCAATTTTACGATGCATCATTTCTCATTGACTTTTTGTGATTCAATTGATTGAACTTGCCTTAACTTCTGTTTGATAACATAAATATTTATGTGCAAAGATTGTCTGTTTTCGTTGCTTACTAAACACTTGCGAGTTGAAATGACTGGTGTGGAAATCTTACATTTGGTCATTCATTTAATTTCTAAAGTCATATTTCATTGGAATTCCATATTTTGCTTGTGATTCCTTTAGAATGTCCAATGTTTGCTGGCTCGGTAGTAAATCTCAGTTTTATGGTAAGTACTGAGTTTGAATGAAACAATCTTGGCTTCCGGCCAAATGTATCAAATTAGTAATGAATAGTTTGCACTAAGGCAGAAATGTTTATTTCTCGTGATGGGAACATTAAGTATTTATGTTTGGATATAAATATAATTTTTTATCAGTCTGCCGAGCCCAGATTCTACACTTTATTAATAATCTATTGGCTGATGTGTATATTCATACTCTTTAATATGTGCTTAAGGTGGTTTTAGGTATCAACTCCAGCTGTGCAAATCTCACTCAAAGCTCTTTTAACCCTTCGATTGCCTCAACCTTACTATTATTTTGCAGTCAAAATATAATCGCATACAGCAATAAACTGAAAAAATTAAAACTTAATCAAAATAAACCTGAACAAATGTACATAACAATAGATTATTTTTTTATGGCACATAGCAATGAAGGTATTGCATGCTTTTGAGAGCTAGCAAGCTGTGACTGAATGCTACTGTGCATAGTGCAATGCCCCCTGCTAAGGGAACAGAGCTAAGTATGCCCCACACGACAAACTTGTATGATTATAAATCCTTAGTGATGAATTATAATATTCTGTATTGACCTGTACATAAATACGTGTGTTTTATTAAATTTATTTTTATTCACAAACATGCGATGATGTCGTGAGGAGATATGCTTGCTATGGAACATAGGCCCAATTTCATGCATGACAACACCCTATGTCAGGAGTATCTAAGGATCTGTCTGGTGTTTAAAATAATCATATTCACATATGAAAAACACAATGAATCATGATCAGTTTTCTTAGCCTGGTTAACAGAACAGTTGGCAGTGTAAATAGTTTTGGAATGACACATTTTATGACGGTATTAAGTTTTAAGAAAACATCTCGCTTTCATCTTCTAAAAGTATTTAAGTATTCTATGCAATATTGAGATTCTATTAGCTCCCTGTTTTTTACTTTTTTTTATTAATATCTTGTTTTATCACACAAGTGAAAATGAATTCTGTGTGTTTAGATCTTCAAAGATCTTTGTGGTTTCTTTGTAAATACAATCTTAAAATATTTTTATGATAGATGATTACGGGAGTGTTTACTGAACACGCGCTTTATACAGGCTCTGTTAAGCGTGTATAAGGCACATGGTACGTTTAGGTAGAGGCTATACAAGAATGGAATTTATGGCAGCTTAATAGCTCCAAGACAAACAAGTTGGGTAAAATAATATGAAGGAATAATTAAGAAAGTACAATTTAACATCAAAAAATATTTTCAAAGTGTACATTTATTGAAAATCCTTGAAGTAATATCAAATATCTTTAACATGTGTAGGAGTAAATCATTGGTAGACAAACTTTTTTTTTTAATTAGCTTTGTAGACATATGGGTGTGTCTCACTTGCGAATTTGTAAAAATTAGCTTCATTTAATGCTGTTATGTCATTGCAGAAGAATTCTTAATAGATATTAACTTTTTTTTATTTAACGCCTTGCCATATGAGCACTTTAAAAAATTAAATTATTGTTAATTGATCATTTTAACTATCCATTTGGTTTTTAGATTTGGGAATTAGATTCATGTTTATTTGATTTATTTATTGACACAATATATTCACATGTAAAATTCTATTATTTTTCTTGATCTAAAAATATTGAATATGAGTACAAAGCAGACCAATCTTCAAAAAGTTTTTTTTTTTATATTCAATGCATAAAAACAATTTAACTACATATTTAATTCTGAAGTTATAGGGTCAAGGGTGAAGTCATAAAATTTACTAACCATTTTTTCTCACCCTCAAGCATAATTCAATAATATACATATTTTGAATTTACATAAAAAAATATATATTGTAAGAGACTTCCCCACTGGCATAGGCATTGCTTGTAACACCTACATGCCACTTACCGCCTAAATACACTAACAAGGCTTGAATGGCGATGTAATGAAAAGAGTGAAATTTATCATTGTCCCGTGCCTATTTGCAGAATCATAAATTATTTAACGTAGTAATAACCGGAGCATTCAGAAACCCATGATGTAATTCACCAAAGCTTTGTTGAAAACCAACCTTTAGCACTCTCTCGACACCCATAATAACATGCTCATTTTTTTTAATTTACCAAGAGCATGCTTAATGTTGAATTTACGCATGTCTGACTTTTAACTAATCTATGGAGTAAAAAGTAAATGTGCTTTGTAATGGTGTTTGTTATTTTATGTATAAAAAAAACAATTTGTACCTGACATTTGCTTTATCAATATAAAAATTAGTTGGTCAAAACTTGTTGATTGGTTGAACTGAGTTTTGACAATGCCTTTGAAGTGTGAAAGAGCTCTCATGCTTTGTGCACCTTTTTTTAATTCAACATTGTATACCTGTCTATTCTTCCTACAATGTGATAAGTTATTGCTAACACTTTCTAAGGCCTACAGGCGTTGAGAAGCCATTATGCAATAGTGATTAGGAAGAAGTAGCCAATTCTTTTCCAAATACATTAAAAAATTATAAGCTGGTGAAATTGGTTTTAAAAATATTGTTTTGTTTGAGAGTATCGCTTTACAGTGGCCCATATCCAAGTTCTCGGTCTATTAACAAACGCCGATTTGATAATGTTCTGCCAAAATATATAACATTTTAAAATAGTAGACATGTATAATTTTCATTATTTATAACTGCTTTAATGTATTATATTATAAATGATCGCAAATATCTAATAATGTATAATATGTAGGTCTTTTTTCTTTTGTTGAATCAAAACCTATTTTAAAGAATACCACTAGTAAAAAATTATTGGCTATCTAGGTAGGCTAGATCACGGCCATACAAAATTTTGAATTAATTGCATATGTAGGAACTATTTATTTTTACTATATCAATAAAAAAAACATGTCAAGTCACCCGTCAATCGTTTTGGGGGATAAGACGAGTAGCCTCTGCTTTTCAAATCTACTTGTTATTTTCAGGCAGGTATGATTATGACACCTAGCATATTCTTCATGTGTACTCGGTATGAAATATGCTCAGTATATAAAATGTAATATTTAAACATCTATATTGCCAAGAAAAACATCAATATTTCTGAATTCTTATGATCTTTTCATAATTAGCTAACTTTGGTATTTCGAGGACATTTTCATAACTGTAAAAAATATGAAAATCAATTTATGTAAAATAAAAAATTATTTCACCAGTAATAATTTTGCTTTTAATTTTAAATGTATAGGAGAAAGGTTTCTAGTCATACCATCCGATAAAACAATTAAGTAAATTCAAAACATAGGTCAATTTTTCTAAGCTCTCCAATTTTTTTTTACTGTACTAACCTTGAACCCAATTAATTGGATAATTGAAATTCATCTTGTAGACTTTTCAAGTTATAACCTGTTA
Organism: Atopsyche davidsoni; assembly: GCA_022113835.1. Classification (NCBI taxonomy): domain Eukaryota; kingdom Metazoa; phylum Arthropoda; class Insecta; order Trichoptera; family Hydrobiosidae; genus Atopsyche; species Atopsyche davidsoni. The sequence continues at coordinate 3,626,392 of JAILWY010000013.1, read as the reverse complement.
TTTAGATATGTCTACACATCAGTGGAGTTCTATGACTTCAACAATAAGAAAAACGCATATATACCTACACTTATACAGATAACACTCCTATAAACCTGAAATAATGGAATCCTATATAATATATATAGATTAGCTACTTTGTGTTAAATGAAATTTGAGTCGGGCAAGTCGGGCTTTCGGCTTTGTATGGCAGTACTGTATATCTATAATATTGCAATTCTTTTGCTTTATGCTTACATTTCTTATCTTGTCTCATCAGCCCGAGTGATGGTTGAAGTGTAAACAAGAATCTGTCTCAGGAACACGTTAATTTGTAGGTATTTATTTATATTGAGATTTCCTTTTGATTCCTCTATTAACAAATCACACGTGACAACCATTGTGTAATCTACGTTATACAGTTTCATACTTCTGCTTTCAGTTGATTTTGTAAAACTTGATAACAATGGAGACCGTTGGTAATGATTGTATAAATCTATTCATAACCCTCCACCTGTATAATATAAACTAGTACTTCATAATATACCCCTGAAGCTAAAGTAGACCTGCAAGGTTTTCAGGTTTGAATATATCTACTCTTGTTTACTACCTATCCAAAACTGACCATATCAGAGGTCTGAGAGACCCATGTTACGAGTTAAAGGTTAAATTAATGAAGGATTTTTATTCAGGATTTCAAAATCAATTCAAAGATGAAACAAATCACAACATTTACAGAAAATATAGAGTACTTTTTCCCATGGATATATTATATAATGGTTCATGTATTATTGATACTGTGCAAAGTAGAATTTTATTAGATTTGGGAGTAGATAATGTTCTTAATATAATTGAATGGTCACTAAATAATACTCAAAACTAATAGTAATTACAAATGCACACACTGTGTCATTTTAAAACATGAAACAGGTGAAAATCCATACCACATTGAATTTTCACTAGAATATGCAAATATTGATACCCTATTGAAACAACACCAAGAAAAGAAGTCCACAAGCATTAACTTATGAATTCCTTGTTGCAGGACCCTAAACTTCGACAGATTGTCACCATGGGGTCTCAAGATACCTTGGAAGAGAAGACAGTCACCATTTGCTACGGGGCTGACTTTGTGAACCTGACATTTATAAATTTCTGCTGCACCAAAAAAGATATTGCACAAGTAAGAATATTAATTCTAATATTTATGCTTTTAATGATGTCTTGAGTTTCTACGATTGATTATGTGCAAATGTACTTTTCCTATTTTAAGTTATTTTGTTTATTTTTCAGCAATGGACTGATGAAATTTTCCGCCTAGCATACAACCTTAGTCTGATAAACAGTCCGACCATCATGTTCTTGCAGAAAGTCCACACTAAACTTTCTCTAGTCGTTGACAAAACTGGAAAAATCCCCATCAAAAAGTAAGTTAATGGGCTGTCACCATTTTGGAAGCATTTTATTAATATTTCATCTCTTGGTAACGAATACCATAATTTTTTATTTATCCATAGAAAATTAGAAATTTTTAAATTCTGTGGATCACTATTTTCACTTTTTTTTTAAATTGAAAACTCGGTGATCTGTTTAAAGACCTAGAAGGCTTTCTTATCTTTTTTTATGTATTATTATTATTCTAAAAGAGATAAATATGATGTAAAAAATTTAGCACAATATTACTCTGGCATTATTTCCTAAATTATAGAATGAAGATCTAGTTGAATAACCCAATGCCAAATCGTATGTTCAGTGTTATCTTGATAATACATTTCCAAAAATAACTGCTCCATGGAATACTCAACTTAACAATGCAAATGAAGGTTAACCCTGAGCCATTGTCGCCGCATGACAAAGTGTTCTAAAATAGCCTTTCAGAATTAATTTCACCCCTTTTGAAAGAACTGAATAGTGGCAACTTCAATCAATTACATAGTTATTGGAGCTTCGTTTACTATGGCTTCGTCAACATTGCCTACGTTTTTACATCACTATACGGCATCTATTATTAGCTTAAATCATTTATCTCGCAAAGACAAGAAAACAGATATTTGACACTTGTGTGCAAAAAAATTAAGTTGAATTTATAATTATTCATTTTTGAACAATACACGATAATCAATTATGTGTCAATAGGTATGTGCCACTGATTGCATCAGCACGCCAATTATAATGCGCTTGTTAGCAAAGCAGTTTAATTTTCACCTTCAAACAGTTAAATGACATATGTTTTGTCTACCATTTTATTGTTTGAAGGTAAACTGAAATACTATAAAATGGTTTGCCAAATTTGATATATTTTTTTTTTAACCATCTAATAACGGTGGTTTCGATTGAACATAATTATGATTTTCTTTATTATTCGCAGTATCGTAAGGCTGTTTGCACAAAATAAGGACGATCGTAAGAAGGTAGAGAAGGCCCTAGACGCATCAGGGCTGCCCTCTGGTAAGAGTGACACCATCAGCCCCACCAAGTTCCAATTCGAAGACTTCTTCACCTTCTACAAGAATCTCACCCAGCGCTCTGAGGTGGAGAAAGTTTTTGAACAGCTGTGAGTATGCATTCCCCATATCAAACTGTGACTACCAATTTTAAGTAAATACCATAACTGCTTTTACAATAAGCTAATACTAGCTTTATTAGGTACATATGTTTTTGATTCATAAGTCAAATATACAACGGTAATAATACAATATTATTACCGTTGTATATTATATTGTAGATCTGAGAAAGTTAGAAACATTTATCAAAAATTAGTTATCGGACAAAAAATTATTGATTCAAAAAAGTATTTTTCTTATAAGAATATAGAATCGCTTTAATCTTGGAAAATATGAGTTAATGTTAGGTACAGGTTGTGTATAAATTATGATTGCATTAAGTAGTATTTGTATTTTATTCTCATGCAATCTTGATTATTTTCAGTCATTATAAATCTATTCTTACTGACCACGTACAATTTAGATTAATTAATAATAATAGATATTGGTTTCATTGTGAATCACTTTAAAGTTATGTAAATCTTTATAATATCTTCTTCACTGGCAAATCTGTTTTCCTCTATAAATTTAAAGGTTTCTTATTAAAAGTCTTGTTTTGGCACAAATTTTTTGATAGAATTTAATGGCTCGTTTGAAATAGGTGTGTAATACGCGTGTTGTATTGTGCAGTGTGGGTACCTCCAAGCGACGGCTGATGTCCACATCCCAGTTGGTGGACTTCCTAAACCGGACACAGCGCGACCCTCGACTCAATGAGATTCTTCACCCCTACGCCAACACTGCCCGTGCCAAGGACCTCATCCACCAGCACGAGCCCAACAAGTTCAATGCACAAAAAGGCCAGCTCAGCTTTGACGGCTTTCTAAGGTAAGAAAGCAAGATCAGAAATATATTAAGTTAAACTAAATGAATGGCTAGCTATCACCTTAACAATCATACATCTTCTGTATTCCCATATTCAGTAAAGAAATATTTTATATGGAATATTTTTAGGTGTTATTAACAAAAAATATCGTAGGCTTGAATTTGACTTATTTGCTATTGGGATTTAGGAAGTGATGGCGTTTCTTTATTGTTTTTAAAAACTGATAGTGATGAAAAATTTACATTCACTAAGTTAAGATGGTTAGTAGTAATACAGACATCCAACTGGAAAATAAATAAATATATACCTTTTTGATGTTGCGACAGGTACCTGATGTCAGAAGACAATCCCATAATTGCCGGCAGCAAATTGGAGCTGTGCGATGACATGGAGCAGCCGCTGGCTCACTACTTCATCAACTCTTCTCATAATACTTACCTCACTGGCCATCAACTCACCGGAAAGTCTAGTGTCGAGATCTATCGACAGAGTCTCCTAGCTGGCTGCAGGTCAGCACAGTCCTCATCCCTTAAAAGATATTAAATGATTTTCATTCTATCATTAGTTATTTTCAAAAAATAACTCTTATAAGCCAATTAATAAACAATGCCGATAGGCAAATATTGTGACAAGTTTTGGTTTGCTTTATCCCCACGCCGGCACTGTAACTCATTAATTAAATTATCTCCGCAGGTGTGTAGAGTTGGACTTCTGGAACGGACGCATCGAGGAGCCGGTGATTGTTCATGGCTACACGTTCGTGCAGGTCATCAGTGCCAAGGATGTCCTTGAAGCCATCGCAGAGAGCGCCTTCAAGACTTCGGACTTCCCTGTAATTCTCAGTTTTGAGAACCACTGCAACCCGCGCCAGCAGGCCAAGATTGCTAACTACTGCCGGGACATCTTCGGAGACATGCTACTGGACAAGCCACTGGACTCACATCAACTAGAAGCTGGTGATTATTTCTGGAGATTACTTTGTTTGATTACAAATGTTTATTGTAGAATTATCATCAACCTGTGACAGCAAAATTTATTGGCTGGGGTAACTCATAGTGACAAAAGATTTATTTTTATAATTTATCCTGTTTCATTCAGGTGGTGAACTCCCTCCTCCATCTATGCTTCGGCGTAAAATTATAATCAAGAACAAAAAGAAACACCATCACCACCACCATCACAAGAAGATTGCAGAGGAGGCAGGAGCGGCAGCCCCTCACCCGGGCAACGGAGACATCGGAACTTCTCACCCACATCAGGTATATATGTTCTACCTACATTTACACATTTGTCTTCATTGCTCTACGTTACTAGTATACTCACTTAAATATTCTAAATTATTTAAGATGCTATGGAGACTGTAACTTTCTTTATTCTTTAGAAGTGCGTATTCAATGATAGTTAATTCCTTAACATTTTTGATATTTCTGTGGTCTACCTACATGTGAAAATGAACATTCACAAAAACCCACAAACTGCTTTGTTATAATATCTACTCACTTGTCATTCCTAAAGTTTTCAACAGTTTCTTTTTCTACCTATGGTAAATGATTTATAGTGCTAGGCAGAAACAGTATTTCTTAGTTAAATAAAAATTCAGAAAAGGTCATCATTAATCATATACCTTACAACCTAAAAAAAACACTAATAATAGTCTGTGTGAAATTGTAAAAAAATATTCAACAACTAAGGGATTTTCTTGGGTATTTATATTATTACTATCTGACACTATAAAAATATTACACGAATTGAGCTTTCTTTCTTATTCTGATTGCAGTTGATGCGCCAGAGCTCCAAAGACAGTTCAGCATCTTCTGAAACAGACAGCTCATCAGAAGAGGAGGGGGCAGCTGGAGCGGGGCCAGTTGAAACAGTAGGGGCCGGCGCGGGGACGGGGAGCGCAGAGGACAAAGCAGCACAGGCACGCGAGACCGAGGCGGGAGCGGAGATCAGCGCCCTCGTCAACTATGTGCAACCTGTGCATTTCAACAGCTTCGAGAACTCTGAAAGTGAGTCTCGCAACCAAATGTTAAATTAATGGATTTATTTAGTAAATTTCCATTTCTTCAGTCACTAGAGAATATAAAGGAGTGAATTAATTATTTTACCAATTAAAACATTATTTAAATCTTTTTGAGCAATTATAACCTTATTCACCAAATTTATTCTCTAAAGTAGATTTAAATTACATTGAAGTTAGTGCCGGGTACTGAATGTATATTTATTTTTCACAGAAAAGAATCGCTTTTACGAAATGTCCTCCTTTGATGAAAAACAAGCCACCACCCTCCTGAAGGAGAGACCTATAGAGTTTGTCAATTACAACAAGCATCAACTGTCTCGAGTGTACCCCGCTGGCACGCGCTTCGACAGCTCCAATTTCATGCCGCAGGTAACATGCACTTTTCACTTTACACGCATTTGTCAATCACAGTGACAATGGATAAAACATAAATGGTTTTAATCTTTTATATGATATTGGCAGCCAATACTATAGCTGTGTATATTTTTTTTGTTGCAGTTATGTTTTTATTTGATCTATTTTTTTCTTTATTTGTTAGAAAAACCAAGCAATAAAGTCGAAAACTTGCTTGAATAAATTTAGCACAGCCAGGATAGGATATCCACTGTTGATAAATATTCCAGTAAAAAAATATACACAAATAAAATATAACGTTACCACTTACTCACACTGAATTAAGTTATAGTTTTAGTGATATCCTTGAAACTTTGCTCAATTCTTGCAACGCTGTCACCAGTGATTATTATATGAAAAAAAGCTTAGATAAAGAATATTTAATACTATAAATCATTCATTTTTGTAATTTCCCTCTTGCCTATACTCACTGCAGGTATTCTGGAATGCTGGCTGCCAACTGGTGGCGCTAAACTACCAGACGCTGGATCTGGCTATGCAGCTCAACCTCGGTTTCTTCGAGTACAATCTTCGCTGTGGATATCTGCTCAAGCCAGAATTTATGAGGCGCAAGGATCGGTAACAATATCTCGCTATTTTTCATGTCTTTAAATCATGTTTGTATTTGGTATTTTGCCCCTGTAAAGGATCTAAACTATGTTTATTTCAAACATGTTTTCTATTACCAATGTATTTTTGTTATGATTATTAAAAGTAACATTTTATTTTAGTCGTTTGGACCCATTTGCCGAGTCAACGGTGGACGGTATCATCGCTGGTACAGTATCAGTGACAGTGATCTCTGGGCAGTTCTTGACAGAGCGCCGAGTGGGCACATACGTGGAAGTAGATATGTACGGTCTGCCTGCTGACACCGTTCGCAAGAAGTTCCGGACTCGAATTGTACCCAACAACGGGATGAATCCTGTCTACGGAGAGGAACCATTTGAATTCAAAAAGGTAATAAAACTACGAAATGTCAAAAATATTTATTATGCAAAGAAAATCATTATTATAATATATAAATGCTTTCATTCTATTAGTGTATATATTAAAATAGTGCAACCAAATATCAAATTGATGTTGTAAAATGTCCTATTTGATTAGGTGGTACTACCAGAGCTAGCTTCCATCCGACTGTCAGCATATGAAGAGGGAGGCAAGCTGTTAGGCCACCGTGTCTTACCCGTGGTGGGACTCTGCCCCGGTTACCGACATGTGTCTCTCCGCAACGAACTCAGCCAGCCTCTACTCATGGCCAGCCTCTTCTTGCTAGTGGTTGTCAAGGTGACTTACCCTTTAGGAACTTAAAACTACTACTTAGTGAAACTCAGGACCCATTGTGAGCAAAAGAGATGGTAAATTTGACAATTTTGAATGCAATAATTTTACCTTTATAGGATTATGTGCCTGATGACCTATCAGATCTGGCAGAAGCTCTGGCAAACCCCATCAAGTATCAGAGCGAACTGGAAAAAAGAGCACAACAACTGGCCGTACTCACTGATGACATGGAAGCCGAAGCCACCGAGGATCAAATCGGCAATGCGCCTTGTGAGTTTAACTTTAATTTATTTGGTTTTAATGGACAACTATATAAAACAAAGTTTGAGAAATATTTACTACTTTATTTGTATGCTCAAAAATAAATTAAATTGCAGCCACCCTAAAGCGAGAATCAGCAGGTGCAGCTCCCAAGATGGCAGCATGGTCCCCTCGACATCGGGCGTCCGGTGCTGGCCTTGCGCACCAGGCCTCCCTCGGACCCCAGGCCACTCCTGCCCCTGCCCCACCTGTCCCGCATCCTCCCGACGAGCATACCGACCAGGCCGCTGTGCAGGAAGTGCAAGTAAGTTGATTTATGTCTTGGGAAGATCTTACCCTAATGTGAAAATATTTTTATTATATGCTTAAAATACCATACTCTTCAACAGACGTCTCTAGACCAGTCCTTGAGTGCGGCAGCGTGTGGCGAGGCCCTGGCATCTGAAGAAATGGAAGCTGAATCGCTAGAAGCAGTCTTGGGTAGCAAAGGTGTGCGGGAAAAGCGTGCAGAACTGGATAAAAAAATGGAAGCGCTACGTCGCAAACAAGACAAGGAGCGAGCTCGTGCTCTGCATGCTCAACGATCCTGCGACCTGGGCGGAGCTGATTCAGCCGCTCGCCGCTCTAAATTCTACATGAAAAACAAACTTGTCAAGCGGCTCTCCAGCAAGAACATGTAAGTCTTCACTTCTTCTCGACTCGCCACAATTATTCGATCATGAAATGACTAGAGGTATTAATTGCAGAGAAAGCAGTGCAAGCGCGGAAGGTGGCAGTGCAGATGATGAGGCGCCAGTGTGGCGTGAACATGCAATGCAGATGCAAGAGCTACGTGAGCGCTATCACGAAGCCGTGTATAGCCAAGCTGACAAGTATCTCAAACAGTCTCAGCAGACCCAACTCAAGCTACTTAGGGTTCGTTCCATTATCACCTACTAATTTATACACCTACACTCTGGGTGCTCTACATACATGCTTACTGTAACCGAAATTTGAACAGTGTTGTATTTTTTCATATATTTCAGGCCCTGTTGGAGCGCGAAACCGGGGAAGTGATGAGAAGACTGCAGGCGGCTCGGCGCTGCAACGTGAAGGCTTTAGCTAAGGTGCACAAGGATCGAGACGAGCTCGTTCGCATGAAGAGAGAACTAGCCTCGCAGGTAAGAGTCACAATCTTTAACTTGAGCCATATGTCTCTGCTTTCGGAAATAATTACTTGCTAAGTAAGTGTACACCATAGGTTACCAACGGGGGCGTTACCGCCCCACAGTGGGCACTGGAGCTTTCCAAGAGGGCGATGGCAGGTCCAAGGGAAAATGAATGAACTTTTTGCATTTAAATTTTTTTGATTTGTGCAGTAGATTTTTCGCAAAAAAACGAGAAAATTATCAAAAAAACTCGAACCTTGAAACTCTTACCTTAAGTATTTTTTGTGCATTATATGTATTATTGGCTATGTCCAACTAGGCGTGCCACTAAGTTTCTGGTTTTTTTTTTATCAATGAAAAGTGGATAATATTAAAAGAAATTAAAAAAATGGTTTGTTCAAAGTATTGTCTTAACTTAGAAAAGTCTACATCTTCCTTGTTACAAAAAAAAATTATTGCGTTGCAAAATGTGTTGGTATTATGACACCTTATTGATGACAGATGTCTAAGCTATAAAACAATACAAGATTAGACTTGTTTGTTGACAAAATATGTCATTAGCGCCATCTATGTGTGAAAACCAAAAACTTAGTAGCGCACCTAGAAACATTTTTTTTTTACTGGGGCAGCAATAAATAATATACAGAAATAAAATTGGTATAATTATAACCATTATGTCATAGGGGGGCGTTGGAATTTTTTTTCTTGCCAAGGGGGCGGTGGTCAATAAAAGGTTGGTAGCCTATGGTGTACACGCTGCCTTACTGATATTGAGTACACGAATTCAGGTGGTGGAACGGGGAGTAGCAGAGCGCGTGCGCTTAGCTCAACTCTACGACAACCGATGCGAGACATTATCACGACAACACGAGAAGGTTCGTCAACAACTCACCGCACACAAAGAAAAGGTAAGACAAGATATGCAACTAGTGTTCTTTAGACCATTAAAAAGAGAAAACATTATTCAATTTTTCTTTTTTACTTAACTGTCTTGTTGGTGAGTTGCAGGAAAAGGCAGGTCTGGCGCAAGAGTACGAGTGCCTGGCAAGCAGCCCTGAGGCAGTGCCGGAGGGCGAGCCGCTGTAAGCCGCCTGTCCCGGCCCTAGCCAGGCCGCAACAGTAACACGCCAGCCACTCTCGCCTATCCCATAACTGCGCCGGCTCGCGAGCACCGGCCGTAACAAATGCCACGCTGAACCATAAATAACGCCCGATAGTAACGGAGGCGCAAGACGCGCGGCCGTGAGCGTCAATCAGTAACAAGAGTGTCGACTGTGTGACTTCATTAACTTACAGTGTAACCCTCTGCTATAGTCTTCTGTCGCGCCCCTCGAGCTGACTGGCTGCCGCGTGTCCGGTGTCAGTTGCTTTTGCAGCTTTCAAAGGAGCGATTCCAGCTTGAGGAATAAAACTTCCCGTGACTAACACACTTGATAGTTATTTTGGGCCGTTTTAATCTGAGGAACTGGAGTCGTAAACCAGCCCGGCTCGAGGACCCCTGAATCGGGAAACACTATTTATTGTTCATGATGTAAAGACTTAGTCTATTTTGTTAATTGTTAAGTGTCTGATTTAGTACTATCACTCGCGCGGACCCTAGCCCGGCGAGCGGCCCCGGCCCGGGACATTCCGCTGTGACGGTCGCTCTTGTCTTCCCGCTTCTCATAATTCTCATGTTTGATAAATGCTTTTCATGCTTTTTTACTTTTTGAATTTTTACTCGTATTAATTGTCCACAAAGACTTGATACATTTTTTAACAATATTTTCTATGTCTTTTTACGTAGTTTGGTATAATTGTGTACCACCCTCTTTACACCTGATGAATCTGATTATTCCATTTTATGCGTAAATTGAATCGCACTTATTATTTGTTTATACTTTTAACTCTTAAGTATTTTAGAATATACGTATTATGTGCTTGTAGTTAATTTTCAATGATATTTTCTTATATTTTTTTTTATTCTTAAATTTGTTGAAATCTATTTACAGTAGTTAAAGTCTATAAGATAATGATATTAATCTTTTTGTTTATTATCGTTAAGATATAACCAAAAAGACAGTAGTAGTACATATTGAGGCCATTTTTATTTAAATAAGAGAGTTGTGATTATCAATATTTGTATACGATTTCAAAGGATTTCAGCCATAGGAATAATATATTCCAGCTTCGTAAAACAGTCTCCCTGTAATTTCTCTTATTGGAATATTGTTAATTTAAGAATTTCTATATTGATTGTGCCAAGTAACAAGGATTTTAGTCATATTTGATTTGATCTAACTCCAGCTTATTTAAAATTTAAGTGATTGGAATAATTGATAACTCTCTTGCATTACTTTACTTGAACTAACATACCAGATGATTTTATTTCCAAATCATACTTGAGGCTACACATTAATAAAGAAAACTGCTTGATTTTTTGGTTGAAAATTTCTAACCTAAAATTTATTAAAATGTGTCATACAGCTGACTCTCGGTTTACAAATAAGTTCCATTCCAAACGATAAATGTTGCACTCTTTATATGTATCTTGCCTATGTGAGATTTTTACACACTTATTAAAGACATCTACTACTTAATATTACTGACGAGATTAGTTTTACTAACTGAAAAAATGTTTTGATAATTATATGATAAATACATTTTTAGAGCTTAATTTTTATACCTTATGTTATTACATGTGTGACGTTTCGTTTTACGAAGATATCATTGACAACGTTAACAAATGGAATGTTAGTAAACTGAGAGTTGGTCTTAGTTCATAGATATCTCCAATGTTTTATGACTGAATGAACAGCAAAAACCACGTGTTCACCAACTGACTGCTGTACTGTGCTAGCTTGTGATCCAGCACGAGTTCACTCCCGCTGGCCTCGTCCACCGTTGAGTGAACTTTATTCATTTATTTACTTTTAATATAAAACAACTATTTTTCTACTCGTACATCCCTGCGGGGCTCTTCCAGATTTACATTCTTTAGATCTTGCATTGTTTTTTTAATGCATGTATTTTATTTTTATTTGTTAGCGGATACTTAATTTGATTATTTATATACTTGAGGTTGTACTAATTTTAGCGTAAACTTAAATACTCAAACTCGTCACTTGCGGGATACTGTGTCCCGAGCCCCCCACCGATGCCGACAGTCCCCGACGCCTGCGTGCTGTATTCACATGCAGTATTATTTCTTCTCAATGTATTCTAATCTATTTGTGTGAACGTCTTCTTTATGTTTCGTGCTGATGTCGTACAAAATGTAAAGTCTGTTTTAATTTAATTTGTATTTGTATTTGATAGAATATGTGAATGCCGCCTGTCAGTCATAGGGAAGGGGCGACTCTTAGATTATTACAACTGTTATTTATTGATATTACACTATACTATCCTAGAAAGTAAGTAAGTTAGGTGAAAAAAGTGACATTACAATCATTTTTTTAAGAAAGCGGAGGCCCTCCGCTCGAAGCATAGTGCGTAACATAGTCGAGTGTTGGCAGGCAAATAGTCGCCTCGCACGCAGTGGGGCGAAGCCACATAGGTTTCGCACACAGCCGAGAGAGCTGTCTGCGCAGCGAGTGCGATCGTAAAGGTTGCTCGTGCACTGTTAGCGTTAAGTGTTAGTCCGGTTGCCGCGTGCGCCGTTTACACTTCTAGTCATATTAATTCCTCTATGAGAATAATCAAAACAAGATGTAGACTTACTCTAGTGAATGTTCTTCTTCTGTGGCTCCCGGCACTCCCTGCCCTTCCCTGGAGCAACGGCTCGGCTCATCGTACTGACCTGTAAATATTATCCACCTTGTATAAAAGTCATTCAGATCTTCATCTTAATTTTCCTCTTACGTGAACCAAGGTGGAAAGCGAGCCCGTGTAATTTAAAATCTCGGAATACCTGATAAAGTGGCGGCAGCTATGATACTCCGTATCCATATTAGGTAGTCCCGCATGAGAGGCCAGAGTCTCTCATACTGTATTTTCTGATCTGATTTATATATGAAGTATTTTCTTACCCGTCGGATCCCATGATTGTAACATATCGGGATACGAACGAAAAGTCGCGACTGCTGTACTTTTAAAGCTTTTACCCCGTTTATTTGGACATGATGGTGCTTTACTGTATTGACGGTCGGTTGTCGGTTCCAGGCTGGGCTGGTCCCTGTCGCTGCGGCCCCTGGGCTGCGTGATGAGCTAGTCCTCGTAGGCTTGTCCCGCCACGCCGACTTATCTATTCTTCGTAAGTTTTGATTATCATTCCGCCGCAACTGTAACTCAAATAAACAGGCGTAAGAATGAAATATTGTGACAATGTTGTATTTATGTATACTTTCAAAGTTTAAAATTTGTTATGTTTGTAAAAATATTTTTTTATAAAATACATTGGTTGTGCTTAAAAATAATATTTCATTATATTTTGTATTCATCGCATTTCATAAAGTAAGTCGGCATGTGTACAGAGACAGCCATGAGTCTGGGCGGAGAGGGAGGGGACCTCTTCCCACACCGACCCTCAGGCTCCGGACTTCCCCGTGCCGAATAAACGCTCTTGCCATATTGTTGAAAGTCCAATTGTGATTCTTCATCTTAGATTATGAAATTGGAAAAGTCATTTTATTGATATTTCAATCGAGATAAGTGTAAGCAAATGTGAATGTTTCAATTATATTATGTACTGTAAATGCTTTTATTTTCAACTGTTAGGATAGTGTTTATATCCACAAGTTTATTTTTCTGAAGAGTTTTATTAATAATATTATACTTAGGGTGCATTTTTATTTACAAATACTCTTTGTGCTAATTTGAGATTTATTATATACATAAATTTATGATTTGTAAAATATCATCGTTATGCTTTTACAAGCACAATATCTAGTATTATTTTTTATCAAAGAATTCACTCCAAACTAAAACATTTTTTACAATCGACAGCTAAGTTACCTGTGTTGCAATTGTCGTACCTGTCACATGCATAATCCTCATTCTCAAACCTTCAGATAGCTCTGTCACTGATCAGAACTGCATTTTATGGGGGAGGATATTATATGCGTATACCTGTATCAAATGTAAGGAAAATAAGATCAATCCATTCAATATTTTGTTAATCTATACATTTAAAAAATAAAAATAGCCCACCAGTCTGCAATCATCCAACTGTGTAAATAATATACTTGAACAAAACGTCTAAATACGTAATAGAAACTGTTTGATGTTTACTGATCTGATATGTGGTATTCAAGTTAACAATTGACGGTCACCTCACATGGTTTAATTGTTACAAGGGTTTTTGTTTTATGTATTAACTTTTTTCTCACTGTCTTTTGCACTTGTTGATCGTCTCTTTGGTTTAAGGCATCATTTCATCAAAGATGCGAGTCATTGTTAATGTTATACTTGTTTTTCTCGGTTGAATGATCTCTGCCCTTTGCTGAAATATTCGGGAGTATTATATATGAAGATGTATTATATTATGAATTAAGATTGATTGTATTTGTTTTGCACAATGTATGCATTTTCATCACACTGTTCATATCAGTTGTCTGAATATATTGTTCATCCCAACATATGTAGCATTTTAAGATATGAACTACTGTAACCTATCTGTAACTCAAATAAGTGTTGAAATTTAGCCGGGAAGTATCTATATTGTATTATAAGTATTCATAATATGTGGTGAAGTAGACTGTATTCTAACTCTAACTGCATATCTTCCGACGACTCGTAGTTTCTCCAGCTGTTGATATTTTGCGCTTCTCGAAGGTAACTGAGTCGCACCCGGTTGGATAGCGACCTCCTTGTAGAATTTCGCCGTGATCTTCTGCCATAGCGTAACCTGTACAGATCGTGTAGTTGACTCGCCGTCTCGATGAACGGTCGGAGTCCGTATTTTCCCCGGAAGACTTCAGAAACTTGCACTCTTAGAATGGTGGAACATTGCATTGCGCGAATTTAAAATTCAGGGTAATAACACAATTAAATTTATGAACTATTGTATTTTCTCAAAACCATTTTTCCAACCTACGTATTTACCTTCCGGACGTCTCATTAAGATAAAACTTTTCTTACCTAGAAATTACGGCGAAGAATTTTATGGAAATTGAATTTGTTTGTTGAACGTTTACAAGATCCATATCCTATTATTAATGATGAAAAAGCTACTGACCTAATCTGTACATATTGTGTAAGACGACTGGGTGTTCCCGTTACTTCACAAGTGTTAGTCTTGCACCGTGTTCCCTAGGCTAGTGTACAGTCGTTGTCCAACTCCCCTGGGAGTCTGTTGCTCGCACAATATTTATTTCATACTGTTTAGTTGTGATCTATGAAGAGGATATTTTTGCTTAAAGCTACTTAGTTGTAATATTTTACATTATTTTTTGAAGCGTTTGTTTTTGTTATCGGTTGTTATAATCGCTGTATTAAGAATGAACAAATACTCCCCGAGCAGAAAGGTGCACAGCAGCACCCTCGCGGATGCCACAATGTTCGTTTTCTCCCTTCTCAGACGAGCTGTGCCCAGTATCTGAGAGTCCCATCGTAGCAACCGATGCGGGCTAAGTCTGCATTTGTACTATAAAGTGAGAATCTCTGGGCCGCGTGCCATGACTTGATATTTAAGCATCTAGCCGTACGACCTTGACTAGTTTTAGTGAGTGTTACCTACAGACACGGTAGCTTCCCTTGCGGCTGCCCTCCCGGTCTACTCTTCAGTGTTCCGCACTTCAGTGTATCTTTCAAACTTTACTGTAACTTGTGACATTTTTATAAGAACTAATTTATATTGTTAAATGTTGTTATTTTTGTGAAATTCCATATCAAGACATTGTGAAATATTATTTGTTAAGTATCAATGTTGTCGGTATAAAAAATAACAACTTTGAGATTAAATAGTATTCAATAAACCGTGGGCAAGCAAACAAGCAACACAAAATGTAATAGCTACAATCTGTTTTTAATAAATATGTAACTATATATTTTAGAGGTGGGATTCGCCATATATTTATCACTGATGATACTTGAATTTCAAAGAATCAAATAGTGCAATATTTAGTACTGATTGCATCCAATATTTCATAAATTTTCAAAGTAACAAAATGATATGCATATTCATTTCCAACAACAAAGACACAATCACTTAAAGTGACAAGCCAATAGACGATTCCGTTCAGGAACTATTCAGCACTAGTAATGAATTATAACATCAGTACCAAGTCAGTTTCTCACAAATTCAAGTATCCTCCCGGCAGCCCGACCTCCCGTGCCCTAACCCGAGCCGGATTCTGTTGTGACCCGCACAGTGCCATTTGATATTATATAACTCTATAGTGTAACTATCTATTTACTTCTTGATTCTGTGATTACTTTAATGTTAAATAAATATTCCGCTGCGTAAAACGCAATTGGTAAATCGACATGAATCGTAGTTGAATACTTTGTTAGCAGTTAGCAGAACAACTGTTTGTGAATGTACGTAAACGTAATAACAATACCCAATTTAATCGAGTTATGAAATAAATTTTCTGAAAGTTGATATTACTATCACCTGATTGTTTTTTATTTCCATCACCTACCTTTTTATGCCTGACAGGCTTACGAGTAGCACAATTTGATTCTTGTAATAAAATAAATGCTTTTGAATATTTACGATTTCTTGTAATTTTGAATCAACCTTTGTTGTATATAAATCAATTTAATATAAGAGAGTCAATGAATATAATGATAGTACCAAATACACCAATAGCATGAGACATAAGCGAAGGAATAGATTTTTTTAAGCACTGGTCCCTTGCATTTTACTTCATTTTTAATTTAACATTAACGGTACAATTAAACTCAAACTTGTTTCCTTTATTTGATGTAATTTAAAATAACACAAAATTCAAACAATTTTTTTTCACACAGCTCCAATATTTATACACTTAGTAAAACAAGGTTTTTTTTTTAAATCTGTAAAATTATAAAATATTAACATCAAATGTAGTCAATTCATTCATAAGAATACCCAGTTTTTCAAATTAATTAATACAACACATCTTGACAGCCCATGGTGGCAACTTTGACTATTTAAGTAAATATGGCTGATAATGATTTCATGAGTTATTTAAATAAGCAATATTGTCTCCCATAATGAATGCACAGTCCTATGTTCTTCATACATAATTATGTAATTCTTACTATATTTACATTTCAATAGACAAAAAAACTACTCTTATATAGTAATATTTAATATATTAGTCATATGGTTAATAGATATTAGATTCATTGGTCTTATGCCACGTTTCTTCTATTTAAGAGTTCCAACGTTTTGGTCCTAATACCGGAATCACAAACATAAAAACTCAATTTGGAACCTTCGAGATCACTGAACACATACGAGAATTTTCGATTGACAAGAAGTCTTTAAGTATCGGCGTCCCCACTGCGTTCACTCATAAGGAGACTACGCTTAGCCCCACGGCCTCCTTTGTAGGGGCTTCCTCCTGCCCGCTTTCTGCCACGCAATGTCCCGAGCGGTGTCTCACAAAAGTCTGATGGCAGGCCTGGCGTGTCTGAGTCCTGCTGAGGGAAAGGTAAATTGGCGGAGCGTGGTGAGAACAGAGGCTGAGAATTTGGAGGAGGAGCACTGGGCGAAGCCTCGCCATGCAGTAGGCGGATCTCTGTGAGCAATTCACTATCCACTTCAAATTGCTCTTCAATCTGAAAACAATCACATTTCATTTAGTTTTTCTCTAAGTATAAGCTATTTTATGAATTATAGATAAATTAGATTAATTTTTCACAAGTATGTTATTTATGTACGAATAAACAAGATTTCATAGCAAATAAGATGTAGATCTTAATGAATGACCAGATCCACTGACCTCCTTCTTGTACTCTCTGAGTAGATCCCCTGCATATGCTACAAGGTCAGGAATAAGAGATGATCCAGCAGCTTTGAGTTTGCGATACAGTCGCATCACAGTAGGCACCACAATTTCCACAACATTGAGTTTCATTTTCTGCAAATAACAAATATTTCAATAATATATCAAAATCATGATACATAATAAATTCAAAATGATATTGATTATTATGTGCGATTTACGAATATTACAGTGATGTATAGCGATTGTTACGGACTTTTTACTTTTTAGTTTCTCAACTAGAACATGTTTCCACAATAACAACAAACCTACATTTTATAAAATATAATTTCATTCAAGTTAAGAAAATATATATTATTTCAAACAATTGATGATAAAATAAGCATCTTACATAAAACATAGACTTTAGATCTAACTAAAGACGTTAACTAGACTAACAATGAAGAACCCATCTATACCTACATAGAAACCTGTATTCATGTATGTCAACAGAAAGTCTAAAAAAACCCCTGCTCTTTACTAAAAGTATACATACTGACAACAATGTATTATTTGGATTTAAAAGATTCGCTATAATTCATTAGAATAGATTGCGGTGCATCCAAAAAGTACCAGAATGGCAAATTGGAAAAGAGCCTGACTGATGAGATTATACCTGAGAAACAATGTTGGTAGTGATGCGAGCAGCCATCTCATCAGGGTTATCGCTGACAGGCTTGGCCTGGGGTTGGCGGGCAGCGCGTCGCAGCGCGGCCAGCGCGTCACGCAACACTTCCTCCCCTGCTCCACCTGACTCTCCGGCTGCTCCTGCTTCTTTGCACAGCTTCACCTGCCGAGCAACGTCAACATCAAGAATTTCAGAAAAAACAACTTTTTGTCATAGGTATCGTGCATTTATTATTTATAAACACAGTCTATTTATTTTTCACTGTCAAAAAATAATTATGATGATAAAAAAATGAGTTTCAAAATAATGTATCCACACCTGAGTATTTAATCGCTGCACATCACTCATGTGTGACAACATCAGGTCATAAATGGCTAGTCGAATCTCACGCTTCTCTTCACCTGAAAAATAAGATAATATTATAATTAATTTTTAAAAAAATTATGTATTCTCACAATTATTGGAAAAAAAATCCTTACCCTGCAATGTGAATAGTTGCCTCTCCTCATCACTAACATAAAATTTTCCAAAGGTTAGGTGATCCTTATATCCGTTATAGTAGAAGACACACTCTACAAAGTTGTGATAGAGCATGTTGCGGTTTCGCTGCACCAAGCACTGCAGGATGTAGTAGTTAGCGACGTCTCGGATACTCTGGTCAGGGTCGCACACCAGGCAGAAGTAGTGGAAGTACAGTGAACCACGCAGCCGCAGGAAGTCTCCCACCAGCAGCTGTGTCACCAGTTGAGCCGCCACGCGTCGCACTGGCAGCAACGGACTGCCCAGGCATGCACACACGCCACTCAGGAGTGGCTCCACAATGGACGCAAACCTGCAGAAAGACTAGGTCAGCATGGCGAGGTACCCACTATAGATGCACTGTGTAACAGTATTACCCACCTTGTGCAGAGATCAGCAAGCACGCACATGGCATTGACCTTGAGAGGCAGGGAGGTACCGGAGGATCCAAGAACCTTGGCACACAATGGAGCTGCAATAGCTGCAGTGTTACGATCACGCAAGCTCAGCTTACCCAGAGCTGCAATAGCTGCTGCTCGAGTCACATCAGGAATATCACCTGTGAGAGTTAAAGAGATAGTAATCAAATGCAATAAAAAAGAACTCCATAAAGTCGCACTAAGTTGATAAACTAAAAACAGAAGTTATGTTCAAAAATGATTTTAATGCCTACCACTGTTATCAGCATCAAATGTCTTAATGATATCAGCAAGCATATGGATGGTGGCCTCGGCAGGCTGGCAGTCAGCCGCGAGAGCCACGTCGGCAATGGCCAGCAGGGAAGCAGGTCCGCTAGCCCCGGAGAGACCGACCAAACGCCCCTCGGCCTCCTCCATAAGATGGGAGGCCCATGAGGGCTCTCCGGGGCGCGTGAGACGTGCAGCCAAGGCGACAGCGCCACGCATACAGGTGGGAGGAAAGCGACAGTCACGTAACCCGCGCACAAGCCCTGCCCTCAGCATAGCCGCATCTGACTCTGCAATGCTATTCCACCACTCCCGCAACACTTCCAGCACCAGCGTCAATAATCGCTCGTCTCCAGACTACCGGCAGAGCATAAATTTAAATGAGTTTAGAGCAACTTTAGTTTGGTTCATCAAGATAGTTCTATTCCTAGCTTACAGAATTTATTCTATAAATTACCAAAAAAAAAGTGACAAAACCTAAAATAATCTCCATGGTTATCATCATAAAGAATCGAGTGTTCATACAATGATATGCAAATATTTTGTGTTCTTACTCTCTGATCAGAAGTGAGGTCGTTATAGTAATCTAGAGCGAAGTGGACATCTGTGGTCGGAATGTGTCGGGCCACACAGGACAGAAGCACCCAGCAGGGAAGGTTGTTCTCTGTCCCCACGTGGGTTTGTAAAATATCCATCAAGCCTTGACTGAAAAAAAGAAACCAACGTCATAAGAAAATGAAAACCTCTACAATTATTAAAATTGGACCAGTTTAGCTAAACAACTAGATAGTACTTTCAGCTGACACTAGAGAAATCACGAAAGAGAAGAGAGAAAGAAAACATGCTATCAAATTCTTCAGTCAATGTAAAAAATAATTAAAAATTATAGTATAATTATTAAAAATTATACCAACGAAAGGTGGGCTCGAAGATAGTTTGGGTAGTAAAGCTACTGGATGATGATATGTTTTGTGAATATAACATTTTGATGACTAAGTTGTTATTGCATAATGGTGTTTAATTTTATATTTCATTATTATAAAGCCACTTTTACCTTAATATAGCCATTTATAATTTGGCTGATATATCCGTTAGTATATATATAAGAAGGGTTACGTGAGGACTTTTCCAAGCTTGGCGAGACTGCCGCACACCCGTGTCAAGTGCCGCCGCATGTTGCAGCGAATAACAGCATTGAGAAGAATCCACGGCCGCCTCTCTGCTGCTGGAGCTCCTGCCGAGTACTTGGCAATGGGAGCTATTAGGAGGCGGAAGCTCTCCACGACCAACTCTTGAACCTGGAATTTAAACCAAATTTAAATGAATCTGTTTTAATAATATTGTAACCATGAATTTTGTCTTCGTTGTTATATCATCAAAAAAGTAAATTTAGTATCACTTCTGAATCAGTGTTTCTAAAGCTCAGATAAAAGCATCAGATGGAAGATGCTCACCTTTCTTAGTGTGATATACGGGCTTTACCTTAGTTTCAGGGTCAGACAGCTGGTGCATAGGTCCCTGTAGCCAGGCCTCGGCGGTGACGTTCCCAGCCCATCGATGAGCGAGCCCTGTAAGGGTGTTCACAGCGGCGCAACGCACCATCAAGCTTGTGTCTCGGCACAGACTCACCAGCGGCTGCAATTGCAAATTAATAAATGTTCAAAAAATAATTTTGTAAAAGAGAAATTTCAGTTTGAGAATGTAAAAAAACAAACTTTCTTAACACTCATTTTAACTGTAAAATATGTTAATCTGGAAGCTGTATTAATTTTTACACACCTTGGTGTGGCTTTCATTATTAGCAGCTTTGTGGATTTTTTTACTAAAATTGCAAATAGTTATTATACTAGAGGTAGTGACCTGATGAAAGAAGGTCAGATATTTTGAATCAACTCACTTGAAGATTTTCTTTAGTAACAAGAGAAGCATCCGAGCTAAGGACATTCTCCAAGAGTGTCATGGCAGCACGGCGCACAGACACCCGCTCGTCACGCAACCGCAGGTTCGTCATAGTAAGCATGGACTCCTCACCTCCAAACATTTCCTGTGGAGTGTCACACAATACATGGGTGAAATATCTATTCAGTGTATAAAATCAATTAATTAGGAACGGAATCGCTAATTTATCACTTAAAACAAAACAAGATATTTGACCTGGCAAAAAGTATGAATTTAATTTCATACATTCTTTATGTAATTGCATACTTTACATACAGAACATAAAAAAAAATTATGAAATCTTAAAGAATTGTTTAATATTATTTTTTATTAACCTTTATTATCTTGTTGATGGCTTCGTTCCCGGGCATTGTGCAATAAACCATAATAGCCATAGCTTTGGTTCGCACTGTACTTATCACATCCTGGCACCTCTCAAATACCACACGTACGAGGTCTCGATGCGCCACTTGCTGGAGGCAAGAAGGAACCTCAGGTGCTATTTCATTTATGACCGCCTCCTCCGGATCCTCCGCAGGCACGCTTGTGGGTAGCGGATTCACTTGCTCTCCTTCGACATCTTCGACGTTGAGGCTACGGTCTACACCACCAATGAGAGATCCGAGCACTTCCTAATTGAATCAATGATATTTATTGTAAAGCATGTTTAGGCCAAAAAACTCTTTATATAATTATATAAGATATAAAATTCAGATATAATATTTTTAATTTTTCAAAGTAGCAATTTTAAGAAGATTTATTGAAATATATATAAATATGACTGATAAAACAAAAACCCCAATATTTTTATTTATAAAACAAAAACATTGATTAAGTTTCATAGTTTTAAATAATGGATTATGAGTCTGAAAGTAACTATTTACAAATATTGACGTGATATATATAGATATCGGTTGTATGGTATATTGCGTATCTATATTCTATGAATACAAGTGTTCTAATACTTACTAAAGCAAAGAGTCGTAGTGTCGGCTTAGAGTTGCGAGACAACTTGACGAGCCACTTCAAAAAATCTGTATAAGCCTGGAGAGGTGCCAGAGATAAGAGCCCCACCACTAAGGTAACACGGTTGCTGCGGTTCTCCGAACGCTCCTGATATACATAAAAAAGATTTGGAACAAAAATTATGCATGTAATCTAATATGCGTACATGTCATTACTTTCTAATATACTTTGTGAATAAAATATGACAGCACCTGTATAAAAGGGAGAAAGATTAAGGTAGAGATGAATTAAGGCACTCAAATTCTTTCTTTACGGTATTATTGTTTATAATATATATTATTATTCATAATATATGAATCGCCACTCATTTTTGTGTGCAGTTAACAAAAAGCTAACAGTTGTCTATTTTGAATGTCAACTAGCAAATATTAGTCAATAATCTGGTACTTTTGCTATATTTAATAATACTAAAACCTTTATAGAAATAAAGATTAAAACAAATGTTTTCAAAATAAACATCTATGATAAGTTAGCAGTTTAAGAATATAGTTATTACTATAGTCTAAATGTGGATAAAAAAAAATAGAGCTTTCACTCACCATTCCATCAGTATTGAAGCACAAGTGCTGCAGCAAGCAAGTGAAACCGGGAAGAGCAATGTCGTTGTACTTCATCAATAAAGATCCACAGTAGGCGATTCCCGATGCACGCCATAATGCCTACAACATGTAAGCTTGCTAGAGTAAAAATTTACTAATCATAACTAAGAAATTGCCAGTAATTCTTTTTCTTGTAATAAAACTTGTACTGTGGAATGTAACAGATGACGTTATTAGAGTCAGTAAATGCATTTAATTTTTAATACCTATCAATATACTGTCAATTTCTCAACTAATCTAAAATTACAATTGATCCTGAATTACTTATATTAAATTTTGATATCATATATGTCGAAACTTCTTATGGTTATAAATAAACCATCGATAAACAGAAGTGACAATAACCAAACAAAGATCTACATTTCATGTATTAGTTTTGTCGCTGTAAAGATCCAAGTATTACTCAAATATGTGAATGATGATAACTCACTGCAGACTTCTTAGTGCCACCCAAAAAGGTGAATTTGGGCAGCAGCGCCTTGAACACAAGATTGAGAACCTCATCATCAGGATCCTCTTCATCTGGCTGGATTAGAATATTGATACAATTGTGAGCCAACTCCGACAGCTTGGTAAGAACACTGAAGTCTAAAAATGTGTAAATAAAATTGTAGAATACTTATGTATATTTTAGTGTGTACATAAATACACCACAACATTTTAAACTGTAAAAAGCCATTCCCTTTATAATTATTAGAAGTAGCAATAGACATATTTAGTATAAAAATGAACATATTACCTAGCCTGCATGAGAAGTCTGTGTTTCCTACAAATTCCACAAGACAAACAATGGTTTCTTCTATGCTTTCATCGCTCGATTTAAGATTAAAACAATTTATGACAGAGTACAGGTCGTTTAAAAGACTCTTCAACTGTCTGTTTACAATATTTACTCCATTAAGGTCTTGAAAATCATCCTCTTGTTCCAAGAGCTGAGTGGAAAACTTAAAGCAACTCAAACAATGGATATACATTTGAGGATGAAATATCGTATAAGCATTACAACCTGGAATCACCAACATCATTAAATAAGTTCTCGCAGCCAATATAGCATTCATTCGACAATCTTCACTCAAAAATTGCTTGTGTCCTTTGTGTATCAAATGAAATAGCAAGGCAGTAAGTTTCTTGTGCTGGACTAGGCTAACCAGAGTCCTCCACGACTTATCAACGCCATCATCTAGGGTAGAGCCAGAGTCGTCTTCGTTTAGCCATGATTTAGTTCTCTTTATGAAGCAATGTAGTACTTCTGATAAATCAAATATTTCCAAAAAGTTATCATAATCCAACGGGGGCTCTATATTTTCTATGAACTCTCTTTCCCAAACATCTTTTACCCAATTCTTATCTAAGTCGTCGAGGTTTAGAGGACTTAATACTGAAGCTACTTCCATTTTATTAGCTTAACCTAAATCTCACTATTAGGACATATTAGATATAGTTTCTAGAGTACTTTGAAAATACAGTATAATCATTTTATTATGTGATTAATTTATCATGTAAAAGATTTTATAAATGACCAATTTATCAGTTTGCCGTACGCGCGGATAAACAAAAATACGAGACTGTCAAAATCTCGGTTGATTGCCAGTTAAATTAATTTAATATTTATTGCCAGAGTGAAAAAATGTTTTATTTGTGAATAATGAAAATCCGAAAACACGTCTCGAAAAATTATTTTTTTCGCACAAATATTTGATTTAACGGATGAAGCAAATTGACCATGTCACGATAATTAAAATGCCCATTTCATTTTTAGTACAACAGGATAAAGTCTCATTCATACCTGCATAGGCTGTATAACGAGTAGTTACTCAAATATTTTCGGGAAATGTAATTGTTTGGGTAGTCTGCAAAAATTTCAGCAAATTAACTTATTTCTTTCTAACCTAGATCTAAATGGATCGTATGTCTTTAGGTTTATAGTAAAAAATAACACATACATCATTTTTAAAAGCAGTGATACCCATTCACAATTCTAATTTCATGTTATAGGAGAAAATATTCAAAACAATCAAGTAATAACAATTTGTTTATTCAAATTATGGATGAGCACTTTCACAATACAAGTTGAAAGTGTGACACAGCATAAGAATTTGCATTATGCTAAAATGTAACAATTCATGTAGCAATTCATAACTTAAATATTTTAGCTTATAAAGTTTAGTGGGATTATTCATCAAATCGTAAGTGTTTCCCTGGCAACGAAGGATTAGTGGGTAGAGGAGGGTTGGTGGTCATGGAAGGATTAGTGGACATGGGTCCTTGCATAGCACGGTGTAACAGCCGGTCTCGCCCGCGTTCCTTGCGCTTTGGTCGCTCCCCATGCTGCCGCCATATTTCTTTCCAATAGTACTGTTCCTCATCACCGACCAAAACCTGTGCTTCAGGAAAAATACTCGATGATGCCATCTAAAAATGTAAAATAATGATAAATATGGTGTTAAAAAAACCTATTTTGAAATACTTGATGACATTGATATTTGCACAAGTGAGAAGTGTTGACCTGTTGAGCAGCTACGGCATCATCAAGCCGCACGTGGAATTGGAAGTCTCCTTCCTTGATATCTACATGCTTGACGTGGATGTTAGTTTTGGTAGCTCTCTTGAGCTCCTTTACATCCACACATGGCTGAGCAAGCCGAGCTCGCACAATCACTCCAGGAGTAAATGGTATTACAGGAATGATCTCTGCCTCCACAGCTTCAGTGGGCTGTTCTGCTACTGCCACTTTAATTATTAATTTTAATAAATTTACATTACGTATTTTAATGCAACAAACAATTATCAATTTTAAAATTAACCTAGAATATTACTATGTCCAAAACCTGCCAATCATATTTTTTTACATTTCTTAATCTATGAAAATATTAGAGAATGTAGTCATCTTCATCACTTAATTCAATCAACAATTTTTTTTTATTGAATGTACTACGATGAATAATGAGAAGTATCTAAAATTTTATTTAAATATTTTTATTTAATAAAATATGTCAGTTCTAAACTAGTAATTTGTTTCATAGCATCTAATAGTTAAAGAAGTCTTACTGTTCGGAAACACAAATTTATGAGATAAAGAAGTAAAACAGAGCCAGTTATTTTTACCCTCCACAATGTTAGCTGCTGCTGCTGCTCTGTGCTGTGGTACAGTGTGTTGTGTCCTCAAAACTTGCTTGAGAACTGAGAATTGTTTCCTCTGCAATGTCAAGTACTGATTACGGAGAACTTTCCATTCTTTTTTAGACAAAACTTGAAGTCCATGAGCTGCGCCTTCTAGTCGCTTCTGTAAAGGATGCATTGAATCAAAAATCTTAGCCAACAATGTCACTATTTTATATGTATTATAACAAAGACAATAAATAACCTTATCAGTTAATTACTATAATATTATAAATAAAAAGCGTATATGATTTTTAAAAGATTTTATCTACCTTTTCTCTTTCTTTGTTAGGTTTCTTTTTGTCTTTTTTCTTCTTTTTTCTTAATTTCTTTTTCTTAGGCCCTCCAGACTCAATAGAGATTTCTACTTCACCTGTTTCTTCTAAATGGTCCATTACACACTCTTGAGGAATTTCCTAGAAAAAAAGGAAATAAATTTTACAAAATACTTTAAGAACATTTTTTTTGTTTTTTCATTTCTAATTTTGTAACAAATTACATGATACTATCAAATTTCACAATAAACTGGTAATTGTATCACCATTCTCTCCCTGCATCAAACAACTAATGATGCCAATATATCTTATACATTACAAATACACAAAAAAAAAACAATATTAAACATAAATAACTCACTTTTATTGGGTCGGCCTCAGCAATCACTCTGGGTTTATCTTCATCTTGGGATTTTATTGGCAAGTCGGCTTGCCTGTCCGATAATTTCCTTTTTCTAGATTTTTTAGGTGGCGGTTCTTGAGAAGCTTCTTCCTTTGGGGTATCGTTAGAACTTTGGATAAGTTCTTCTTTTTTTGCCTCTAATGCCTCTGTAGTATTTGGAATCTCAATTTGCACACCCTGAGAGCTGGAGAGCATATCCGCCTTAATATTTGTAGGAAGTCTGCAGTTCATGGATGCAAACGCCTCCAAACACTTTTCAGCATCTTGTGGTTTCTCAAACTCGACAAAGGCGAATCCCTAAAATAAGATAAAAATAAAATATACTTCCATTAAGATAAAATTTCACTGTCTAAAATTTACATGAATTTTAATTATTATTATAAAGTCAAAAATTCAATGAATAAAGATGAAAAAGATACATAGTCTTTTCAAGTTATTTTTTCTGTCTTTAACTGGCACAGCACAATACAACAATACACATTTGTTTTGTGGACATTTTGCATCTGTACTCTTCATATTTATACTATACATATCAGGCAAACCTTGATGCGATCAGTATCTCGAAATTTAGGGAGCGAGATGTAAGCCACCTCCCCATACACTTGAAAGATCTCCCTAAGCCACGGGAGTTCCGCTGTGCAAGGAATGCTCTCCACGTAGACTGTCCGGGAATCAGCATCATAGGGACATAAAGGATGTTTTCTTTTTATCTGAAATTGAAATACTATATTTATATATTTAGTATTTTATAATATCTAATTTTGAAGGTATTGTGGAAACAAATTGATATAAACAAAATAAAAAAAAATAGCATGTACCATCAAATTTGGAGTACTTATGGACTGATGTCCCTTTAAAGCCTTTATTATTTAAAAATTCAAGTAGAGAAGTGATCACCTTTTTAAAAAATAAAATTTCTTATAAAAAATACTGAAAAATCGTAAATTAATGCAATCAGATCCGACAAAAGAAAAGCTTAAAAGTTTCATTGACGAAATTAAAATTCAGCTGTATATAAAGAAATGTCAAAAATCAAATTATAAATATGATAGTTGCACAAACCTTAAGACCGTCCTCAGATAATTCTAATTTGGTGGAATCTTGCAATGCCTTAGCGATATCCGCGGTTTTATCAGTCAGTGCCTTAATTTTATTGAATTTAAGAAAAGTCTCCAGCGGAACCCAGGGATCTTGTAAAATAAGCCTACCCAAGAACCGATCCTTAGAAAGAGTGGCATCGCTATAGTAAAATTCCATTTGCTTCAGAATAGAATCATATATATGTTTTTTCTTGCGGTGCCGGTTCTTTTTTTTCTGTGTTGTATCCGCAGCTTGTTCGTTTTCTTCCATACTCTCAGAATCAACGCTAAATAAAACGAAACGTATGTATATTACAATTAAAATTGTTGCCGTTGACACGATGAAATGAAATGTTTTACAACAAAAATTACTGTAATACGGATTTAAAATATTAAAATCATTATTTTTTACAATGAAGTTTTATAAATAAATATAGTACTATGTTTGATTTTCTACGCTTACAGAGTTATCGGCTTTTTGCAATGATCTTGATACGATTATAACCACACTTTTAAAAGAGCGCTCGCTTGACAGTTATAACCATAGATAATGAGATGTCGCACTTCTCTCTACTTGAGTCTTCGTTTTCAAATCTCTGAAGGTGGCCACACCACAATTCGAATCACCAAAACATGAAGTAAGATAAAACGCAGCACAATACCGATTTATATGAAATTAAATTAAATTTTAAATATTGAAGAAATTATATTTTTGGTGTATTATTTTGCTGCATTCTGAGAAAATATTTTATCTTATCTTATTAAAACACGATAAAAGTCATACTTCTCTGGGTATTATGCCGCGTTTTTTTGCGCTTTTTTTTCTCGCTACTCTCTACTTGAGTCTTCGTCTACAATATTCCTGAAGATGACTACACTTCCTGGGTCGAAACATCGGGAAATGAAATAAGATAAAACGTAGCACAATACTCAACAAGCGAATTATATGACATTTAATAAAATTTTAAACATTTAATAAAAATATACTTAATTAGGTTTTATGTATTATTATGCTTATTTTGATAAGTCGTGATTAAATATCCTATAAAAAGCTGACGCATGTTTCTGAGTATGTTTTTGATAATATTTACTTCATTTAAATTTCTGATAAATATGATTTAAATCATAAATCACCTGAGATATTACTCGTTAATAAATTTGATTTACAAATATAATGCACTAACTCGAATTCTTACATTGAGACATTTATTCAATTTTATTTTTAGCAATAATCTTTTTAGAAAAAATTATAATTCGCTTATATATATATATATATATAGTTTAAATGTGCTTGATAAAATAAATATCATCAGTAGAAAAGGTTGCGAAAATCAATTGGTTTTGCTAGTAATTGATACTATGGGATTTGGGATGATAAAAATCATCTTTAATTATATTCAAATTATTGAAATAAAAGTGCTGCTTTAGTACTTTTTGTTTGCAAGCCAGCATTAGATAACAAATATCTGATAGATAATACCTGCTCAGGATATGATAGATATTAAAAGGTAACAGTTAACGTTTTGCAAAAATTCTGAAAGGTCTAATAATGGTGAGTTATTATTTTAATTTAAATTTGGTCTCATTGAGCCAGTTTATTACAATAAATGTGACTTTTTTCTTAGACACAGTGAAAAGTTTTAATCGTTTTGATCTAGTTTAGCTAATTTTTTTTGTAAAACTTCTGAATAAATATTACTTGGAGATAAATGTTGATTTACCCTGTAATCTCATAACTTCGCATTGAATTGTTTTTTTTTTAGCTAGAATCATTACCACGTTTGTGTTTGATTAAAAATTATTCAAATAATAAAGAAAATAATACCTTATAATTAGAGGCCGAGAGTATTGTTTGGGAAAAGAAAAGAAATACTAAACCCTATCTGTTATTATTAAAATGATTTTTTTACTTCAAGTTCTTGTAAATTAATAAATTGTTGATTCATGTATTGTAACTATAAAGTCTATGAGTCATTAGCACCTTAATTTTTTTTTGTCCCTACAAACAAATCCTAATAATTAAATCATTTTTTTAAATGTAATTAGCTTGGTTTCATATAAATATATATTTTAATTTTTAGTTTGTAGTGAGTAATTATATGAAATTATTTGAGCCAGTTAATTAGATACAATCTTAGAGGTTTGTACCTTAATCAATATTGAATTATTCAGTTATGATTTTGATATGAATATTCTAGGATAGTAAAATATATTGATATTACTTATCTCTTATCGACACAAAAAGATAAGATTACGTTATATATTTAAATTTTAATATATGATACACATAATGATGATAAAATTTTACATGATTCTATAGATTTATTTAAAGCTTTTTTTCATTATACTTGTTACTGTAAAAGGAAGTACCTTTACATCAATATGTATATTTTAACAAAAAGTATTACTATGAGTTACGTTAATAATATTAAAACATATATATTTTAATTAACAATAAAAACTACAATGATATATAATATACTCTATATTATTATATTTTTTTAATTTACCTATTCATTTATTTATATTTATTTCAATTTTATATACATTATCTCATTATTATATTGCACCTAGAATACTTTATTTGATATTTCCGAGACCAGTATCTATGAGTAAAAATCAATAGATGACAATATGTGATATAGCACATATTACATTTAAGATTTTTTGTAATACTTCGAAATGGAAACAGTACATTTCAATGATCATTGAAGAAAATAAAGACGTTTATTAATTTCGACAAGTCTCGTGAGTTTCTAGGTATTGTATTAATATTAGTATGAATATGGTGACGTTAGTATATTTTTTCCAGACATATGCTTCAAGGTGCTTAGCCTCTGTCCATAATCCATTATGTATGTCCTTGATACTTTAATTATTAATTCATATCAACAATGTAAAATAATTCTTTTATAAAAATAAAACAGTTGAAATATTTTATTTATTGACAGTTGAAATGAAATTTATGACAGAAATATATTAAATTATAACATATGCCATAATACTATGTTGTAATAACAAAATTAATTATCATCATCAATGAATCCAAAATACAAAAAAAAACAAAACCTTTATATAAAGAGATTAAATAAAATAAAATATAATAGTTTCTAAATTGGTGCCGGTCTCTCCACTGGAACACGATGATGGTTTATGTAAATTTTATTTTACCATAAAATATACACAATATGAACAGTATAATACAATCTTGCACCTAAACCACTTTGCACAGTATAAAAAATAATATCATCCAGATATTTAATTTCACTTATATTTTAACAAAAGACAGTGACATATCCTCACTTTTTCAACACATCTATTATTTTCAATAAATTATAATTTGGCTATAAGCCACTTTTAATTAAATTATAATATAATATTAAAATAAATTTGTACATTAAAAATATCATTCAGATATTTCACACAAAGACTTCGTTGATAGATCAACAAAAAACAGTGACATTTTTTCACTTTTTTCATGCACTTAATATTTTCATTAAATTATGATTTATATGTGCGAATTTAGATTTGCGTGTTTTTTATATTCATCTGAATACGTTTTCAATTTAATAAACTATATTAATCCTACAATACACGTGTTTTAAGGTTTCGAAATCTAAGAAAACGAATAAACATTCAGTACAAAGTTTAACATAATGATTTTAAAACTTGTTATAATTACTTTGTCTCAGTTACTATTTGATTAGCTAATTAATGCAGTTTTATGCTACGGTGTGTGATTTCATCTGATCCATCAAATTATTGAATTGTTTTACATTTTAGCAAATAATACAACATAGCGTTAGGCTGGTAATAATTAGTATGGTAGTAATATAATGCTAATTATTACACATTATTACTTCTACATTGCGCTGTGTTAAGAAGGAACAAACCTATCATATTGTATTTTGTGCAAGTTCGTGTATAATAGTGTAAAGACATATAAACCAAAATATTTATTTAACTAAGTGTAAAAATGAAGTATAATAAAGTCTGATAAAAAAAGTGGACCATTCATGTGAAAATTACTCCAATGATAAATGAAATTTTATATTGTCGCTACGTATATATATTTTTAAATATTTTTTAATTTAACCCCTAAAACATACAGAGTTCCTACTCTGGTCGTAGATTAATGCTATACAATACTTTTGAATAACAAAGAAAAGTATTTTTGATTAAAATTATTCCCGCTTTTAAGTGTGTCGAATGTGTATGATTAGGTCAATTTTCAATAGTGGTGAAGTGTAGAAAAAAAAAAAATATTTATAAAGCTAAACAAATCTTTAAAACAGGAATAATTTTAATAAATAAATTTTATATTTAAACTTTACTAATTATATACTTTTTTTAAGGGAAATCGGGTGTCCCATGTGGGCGAAACTCGAACGGTGACTGTAGGGAGCGTGTCTCCTAAGGACCAAAAACGAAACAACCGCACTATTACCTCCAAGTACTCCTTTTTCACGTTTCTGCCTAAAAACTTGTCAGAACAATTTCGGCGCATTGCCAACATTTACTTCCTTATAGTTAGTATAATCGCTTTAGTCATAGGTGGGTAATATTTTTTTTATACAACGAAAAGACTTTGATTTGGGAATATTCCACTAAGTAGACGATATCCTCGGAATATTGTTTATTTTTTGTCAAAGGAGATATTTTTTCTTTCAGATAGTCCTGTTTCGCCTGTAACAAGCTTACTACCTCTTACGTTTGTTATCACTGTCACAATGGCTAAACAAGGGTATGAGGATTTTTTGAGACATAGAATGGATCATTTTGTCAACAATGAACCCGGTATATGCTTTTATCAGTAATGCAAATATTGTGAAACCAATAATTTAGATAAAAAATTATTGAAAAAAATGAAAATAACCACTCATCCATATCAATGAAGTGATAAATATTATTACGAAATTCAATATTTTTGACAGAGAGTACTTGGTGGAATTCCATTTTAATATTTTGAATAAAAATACTTGAGTGATTTTCCACATTTTTGTTTTTATTAGTGACCGGTTTCGCCAACCTTTCACGTTGGCATTATCAAACAGAGTGAGATTCTATATAATACTAAGCAATTAGGTAAACAATTGTTAGAGGGAGAGGTTGTTGTTAGAAAGAGAGAGAATGATTGTCAGGTGGTAAGGGCTAATGTGATTTTAATGTACCTGACAAGTGGAGGATTCTATATAATTGCAAATTTTTGTGTTAATGGGGTAATTATCTAAAGTAGTGGCTTTGAGGTGTAGCAGCAGTTATTCTGAGTTGGGGTTTGTCCTGTAGTGTGTTTATCTGTAAATAATAGGTTTATGCACAGTAAATGTTTTTTTAAAGATGTGATTTAGCAATAGGGAATAATAATGGAGACTTATTGAAAATAACCTGGTCGTTAAGCAGGTGCTCCGGTGCGTTATCTTTTATGCGATTGATCTCTAAAATCTCTTGGCGATCGAGTTTTGTGCCTTTATTGTTAATATGCAAAATTTTGAGGTTGGAGTTCTGGTTAAAGTCGTGCTTATTATCCGAGAGGTGGAGGCCGAAGGTAGATGTCTCATCTCCCTTTTTCCATCCTCTTATGTGGTCTTTGGTCCTTGTGTTGAAGGATCTACCTGTTTGGCCAATGTAAGTGGCGTCGCAGGAATCGCAGTTGAGTTTATAAATGCCACTGTTACTGAATTTATCATTCTTATCTTTATTATTGATAAGAATTTTCGCTAGGGACATATTATTGTAATATGAGACCCTGCATGATCTAGAAAGGAGTTTACCGTATTTTTCGCAAGTCTCGCTGAAGAATGGGATTTTAACCCATTTTTTATTTATATTATTTCTATCGCTTTTTTAACATTAAAATCAACCCCGAAAACATAACATTAAAATCAACCCCGCGGATGATATAAAATTCTTTGATCGCGTAATTAATAACTCTAACATAGCTTTTTCAAACGCGGAGATTGAAACCCTCGGAAAGGGCCTAAAACATTGTCCAAATTTTGAAGTCACAACCAGTGATTTTGAAAACTTAGCCATCGACCTAGACATCGCTCTTCCTGACTTAACCTCTAAATATATATGTATGCGCGACCTCAGAGAAGACTTTTCCAATAAAATCCCCTTAAAATTTGACCCAGACATACAAAACATTAAAACCATCAAACGTAAAATCATAGACCACGACCTTATCATCTCGAAAGCCGATAAAGGCAATACCGTTGTTATTTTAGAAAAATCTACCTATATTAGTAAAATGGATGACATACTTTCTGGCCCAAACTTCAAAATACTGACTAAAGACCCTACCATAAAATATAATAATAATTTAAAATCAGCCCTTAACTCATGTAACATTATAGTCAACGATTTCGAAAAATCTAAGTCCCTCAGACAAATGAACCCGCAATGCCCAAAACTTTATGGACTTCCGAAAATTCATAAAGCAAACTCCCCATTACGACCCGTAGTCTCTTACACCCCAGCACCCAGTTTTAAATTAGCTAAGAAAGTAAACTCATTAATAAAATCTACACTAGAATTCAAACCGAAATACAGTATCTTAAACTCACTTGACTTAATCGGAAAAATAAAAAACATTAAAGTCCCACTTAACGCGTCACTAGTATCGTTTGACGTAGTCAGCCTATTTACCAGCATACCGATCAAATCATTAAAACTAGAGCTTAACAATTTTATGATACGCAAGCACCTTAACCCCGCGATTATATCTGAACTAAACACCCTTTTCAACATTTGTCTAGATCAAAACTATTTTAAATTCAACGATACATTCTATTCACAAGTAGATGGGTTACCTATGGGCAGCCCAACGTCCGGATCCTTTGCAGACTTCTTTATGGATTATATAGAATCCAAAATAGCACAACTTAATCTTTTTAAATACGCCACCTACTGGTACCGCTATGTAGACGACATCCTATGTTTATGGACAGGGACGACTAGACAGCTAGATTGTTTTTTGGGTCAGATCAACAATATCAATCAGTGCATCAAATTCACAATGGAGAATGGAAGTAAGAGTATAAATTTTCTTGATGTAGGAATTAATATAAACTCCGAAGCTCATCACTTCAGTATCTTCAGAAAACCGTCATATAGCGATAACATCATAAACTCAACGTCAAGACATCACATATCCCATAAGCTAGCCATTTTCCACTCACTCATACACCGGCTATGTATGGTCCCCTTAGATGAAAATAACTTCAATACGGAACTTAAAATCATACTGAAATTAGCCACTAACAACGGATATAACCCTTCAACCATTCTTAAAATGTTATCGAAAAAACAAAAAACTATTTTTGTCGATATGATCTCTAAATTGTCCAAAAGCGATAGAAATAATATAAATAAAAAATGGGTTAAAATCCCATTCTTCAGCGAGACTTGCGAAAAATACGGTAAACTCCTTTCTAGATCATGCAGGGTCTCATATTACAATAATATGTCCCTAGCGAAAATTCTTATCAATAATAAAGATAAGAATGATAAATTCAGTAACAGTGGCATTTATAAACTCAACTGCGATTCCTGCGACGCCACTTACATTGGCCAAACAGGTAGATCCTTCAACACAAGGACCAAAGACCACATAAGAGGATGGAAAAAGGGAGATGAGACATCTACCTTCGGCCTCCACCTCTCGGATAATAAGCACGACTTTAACCAGAACTCCAACCTCAAAATTTTGCATATTAACAATAAAGGCACAAAACTCGATCGCCAAGAGATTTTAGAGATCAATCGCATAAAAGATAACGCACCGGAGCACCTGCTTAACGACCAGGTTATTTTCAATAAGTCTCCATTATTATTCCCTATTGCTAAATCACATCTTTAAAAAAACATTTACTGTGCATAAACCTATTATTTACAGATAAACACACTACAGGACAAACCCCAACTCAGAATAACTGCTGCTACACCTCAAAGCCACTACTTTAGATAATTACCCCATTAACACAAAAATTTGCAATTATATAGAATCCTCCACTTGTCAGGTACATTAAAATCACATTAGCCCTTACCACCTGACAATCATTCTCTCTCTTTCTAACAACAACCTCTCCCTCTAACAATTGTTTACCTAATTGCTTAGTATTATATAGAATCTCACTCTGTTTGATAATGCCAACGTGAAAGGTTGGCGAAACCGGTCACTAATAAAAACAAAAATGTGGAAAATCACTCAAGTATTTTTATTCAAAATATTTAAATATTATTACCACAAGTTTAGTCATTTTTAATTTGTTATCAACATCACCATATTTTTGAGTTTCAACATATTTTGGGATAATTACCGATACTATCCTTCTTACCATGAATAAAATTTAAAATATGCAAATACTTTGGCAACGATTTGTTATAATAGTACGCCTAAAATACTGCAGTCTGATTAGTCAGATTTTTTTCCTAAAAGAATCTGACCCATCTTATCGGAAAGTTGATGTTTTTTTTACACTGTTTCAGTAAGTGTGCTGCGAGGTTCTACTCTACAGCAAATAAAGTGTTGTGAGGTCCAACCTGGTGACGTTGTGCGTATAGGTCGTGACTGCGATGTTCCTTGTGATGCTGTGCTACTATGGAGCTCAGACCACCGAGGAAAATGTTTTGTAACAACGGCGAATCTTGATGGAGAGACAAGTCTTAAAACACTTTTTGTGCCGAGCACCCTTGCTGGCACTACTGTGGGTATGAAGTTGTTACATATGTATTTGTTTCATATGTATATAAATACATAATTATTTTAATTTAAGTTGTGACATATGTATATAAAAATATAAATGCATAATTACTTTCACAGAAGAGAATTTACATACTAAAATAACATTAGAGTGCCTAGAGCCTGAAGCTAATATTGGCTCATTCTATGGAAGATTGCAATCAGGAGATAATAAACCTTTACCTCTTGGAAAGGAGAATCTTCTTTTGCGAGGTTCCCGAGTAAAAAATACAGAATGGGCTATTGGTTGTGCTGTATACACTGGTAAGTTTTTGTATACTTTTTTACAAAATTTCACATGCATGTTTCAAAACTGTTACCTTTTTGAATTAAATTTTTCTCCTCATGTACATAATGAGCATCCAAAACCAGCACTGTCTGTGAATAACAGTTTTGAAAGATAAGCAAGATAATAAGCTTCCCTTTTCTTCTAGTACTCTTTTACTTTTTGTATATCTAGTACTATTATACTTTTATAAATGAATAAATGATATTTTAGGGGATGAGACAAAAATGGCGCTCAATTCACGATTTACATCGAACAAAGTTACTTCTTCGGAGAGAGTTATAAACCGTTACTTGATTTGTTTTATTTTATTGATGATTGTGGAAATTGGCATATCATTTTTTTTAAAACGGTATTTAGAAAAGATACATACAGGGCATGAAATTTACTTAGGACCAACTACTTCGGACTACTCTTTTGTCTCTATCACTCAAGACATATTTTCTTTTCTATTGCTCTACTATTACTGCATTCCAATTTCTCTATATGTAACTATAGAAATGCACAAATTTATAGGTAGGTATGTAGATGTCTTGAAATTATCTTCATATATTTTTTATAAATTTTTTTTTATCAAATTATAAAATATATTTCAGGATCCTTATACATAGGATGGGACAAAGAGCTAATGTGTCAGGACACAAATCAGCCAGCTATTGCAAATAATTCAGATCTAAATGAAGAACTTGGTCAAGTTCAAGTATTATTTTCAGATAAGACAGGAACGTTAACTAAAAATGACATGTATTTCCAAATGTGCTCGGTCAATGGTGAAATGTTTATAGAGAGAGATTCAAAGCTGTACGAAATGACAGACGATTGGAAAAGAGGGGATACTGTGGAAGCTGTATCCATTCTCAAAGTGAGCTTTTGAGCTTGTGAATCAAATAATTATAAATATTCAAAATGATTAAAAATTAAAACTAGTTATATTTAATTATACTCCTTTTTTAGCCAGATTTGGAGTTTTTCTTCACTATCCTTGCTGTTTGTCATACTGTTCAAGTGGAAAATTCTGTAATAAAAGAGGCTAATCAGAGCATATTCTTAAAAGATGGCTCAGTCAATAACAGCTTTAATGCAAAAGAACTGCAATATCAAGCAACAAGCTCTGATGAAATAGCTTTTGTGAAAGCAGCTGCCAATCGGGGCATCATATTTTACGAAGATGATGCAAACAAAATGTTTATTAAACGTAAAGATGGAAGCTTTGAAATATTTGAGAAACTTCATACATTAGATTTTACATCTATTCGTAGAAGAATGTCAATCATAGTCAAAGATAATAAAGAGCAGGTTTATATCTCTTTTTAAATTTTTGCACCAAATACTAATTTTGATTATTTAAGTTACCATGGGAGTGTTTCATTAAATTATTGTTATCACATCAATTTAAAAACACTCGCCAAAACTTAATTTACGTTCAAATGGTAAATTGTTTTATTACACATTTTGTGGCTTGTACTCCTCGGTGTATATTTTTAATAATTTATTTCAATCTACTAGCATCAGATTACACACACAAATATATAATATTTAATATTTTAAATAATTACTTCATTAATTTCAAATTTTCTATTGGGATGCTATTTTTTGAAGACTCAATATATAGCAAAATATATGCATACATCTATTCTGATGCCTGTTTATTAGAATGTGATGATAAAAATTAAACATGTCCCGTATTTATTTTTAGATATGGCTTTTTTGTAAAGGGGCTGAGAGTGCTGTTTTTCCATTATGTCTGGACAGCCCTGTGATTGGCAGTACAGACAACCATGTACAATATTTTGCTAGACAAGGTCTCAGAACATTGGCATTCGCTTATAAAGCACTCACTAATGATGAATATAATATAATGAGAGAAGGTACAATTTTTTTGCAATAAATTAACTGATACAATATAAAAAATATATGGTTTGTAAATATTTGGCTCCATCAATTGACAGAACTGCTTGATATAAATTTGGACATTCATAGAAGAGCCAGTAAGGTGATCGATCCATGGAGGTCAATAGAGTCAAACCTCACTCTTATCGGAGCAACAGCCATAGAAGATCGTCTGCAGGACAATGTTGTTGAAACATTAAAAGCACTAAGAGAAGCTGGACTAAAGATTTGGGTATTAACTGGTGACAAGGTAATACTTGACTTTCATTTAACAAGTGATTTGTAGAAATGAGAAGTGTACAGCAGAATGTAGTGCTGAACTTATCTATCAATAAGAACATATTTTTTTACTGTAGATTACTGTTCACTTCAGGTTGAAACAGCAATCAACGTTGCAAAATCCTGCGGTCACATTCCATCCAGAACCAGCAAACTCTTCCTTGTAGAAGTGAAGACTCACGAGAGCTTAAAACAGCAATTGATAGTATGTCAGGGGGCAGTTCAAGCGTGCCCATGTCGCCCTTTTGCACTAATCGTTGATGGCCAGAGCCTAGCCCTCCTGTTAAATACTCCAGAGGAAAAGGGGTTTGTAGACTTGGCTCTTCAATGTGAAGCAGTAATTTGCTGCCGACTATCACCCTTACAGAAAGCACAGGTAATTTATTTATGAAGAAAACCAAATGTATTTTACACATGTAAACTATAAATAAAACACAACATTAAACACGCATTAAACAAAAATAAAAAAAAAATTATTGAAATTAAATACCAAAATTTTTATATTTTATAAACATGCCAATTAATTCTTAACAAAGAATTTCTTTTCTAAGTAAAAATTAGAGTGAAAGTAAGGACTCTGACTTGTAATTTACTCAAGCTTCTTTCATTGCACAAAATCACAGAACAAAAAAGTGGCACAAGATTTTTTGGAAAAATAACATTTTACCAGAATACGCATTAAAATCATAAGAAAAACACTAAAATAATATTGCAAAGATAAACTTACCTCGTAAGATACGCTCTATTTATTTCAGTAAATTTTTACTCATAAATAAATGTATGAACTGAACCTGAAACTAATAAATAATGAACAAAATTCTGAAATAATTTTATAAAACGGTAAAAATTACATTCACTCACAATAAATATAGAAAATCAATAACAATATATATTTTTATTGATTCTTCGGTATTTATTGCAAATGAAGATTTCATTTTTCCTACCGCATGAAACTTTTAATAATCATGTATATGTCTACAAAATATTGATTCTTTTAGATTATTGTATTAATAAAGAATAGTCCCGGCAAACCAATAACAGCAGCCATCGGTGATGGGGCAAATGATATATCCATGATACAAGAGGCTCATGTCGGTTTTGGGATATTTGGACGAGAAGGTCGACAGGCAGCAAGGTAAACTAATAATAGTAATATGAAATT
This sequence comes from Atopsyche davidsoni, assembly GCA_022113835.1. NCBI lineage: Eukaryota > Metazoa > Arthropoda > Insecta > Trichoptera > Hydrobiosidae > Atopsyche > Atopsyche davidsoni. The sequence goes on along the minus strand of JAILWY010000013.1, from coordinate 3,586,369 downwards.
CAATATTTTTGACAGAGAGTACTTGGTATTATCAAACTGCTGTTTGATAATGCCAACGTGAAAGATTGGCGAAACCGGTCACAAATAAAAACGAACATGTGGAAAATCACTCAAGTATTTTATTCAAAAATATTAATAATAATATGAATTACACACACACACACACACACGCATATATATATATACATATATAAATTTATATATGTTAATATATATACATATATAAATATATATTTATAAAATATTAAAACTTTCTTTTTAGATCGGCGGATTTTTCTTTTACAAAATTTATGATGCTTGAAAAAATACTTCTAGTGCATGGCCACTGGTATTATCAAAGATTAGCTACTTTAGTACAATACTTTTTTTATAAAAATATATTTTTAGTCAATATTATGGTAAGACTTTTTAAAATAATGTTATGATAAGTTTTATAGTTATTATTTCTAAAATAAATATAGGTATATTCAACTAAACTAATTTAATATTAAAATTACTAACACAATAGTATATACTATTCTGTTTTATAAAATAAATATAACACAAATACTGTATTAACTTTTTATAGTTCAAAAATTGACTAAAAATCTCTAATGAAACCAGATCGTGTTGTGTTTATTTTTTTTGTATTTGTATCTTATTAACAATTTGATATTGAGTAGAAGTGATAATTTATAATACATTTATTTATTTCAGTTATTCTTTCAAATTCACTGTGATTTTTCTACACAGTCTATATTTGATTCTGTCTTCCTTACTGGTTATAACTTATTTTTTACATCGGTACCAATTTTAATTTTATCCCTTACCGAACAAATTCACACTCCAACTTATTTAATGAGGTACTTAATAGATTATAATATTATTTTCATTCTTTAATACATGAGGCTTTGATAATAATATTTTTATAAACATGAATCATTTATTTATAATCGAAAAAAATTTCAGACACCCAAGTATGTATAAAAGATTATCGAGAAACAAGCTTCTATCCTGTAAAAATTTTTTTGTTTGGAACTTAATGGGGACTTATCACTCAATTGTGGTTTATGCCTTTCTTTATGCAATTTGGTACATTAATCCGGTTTTATTATCTGACGCAAGAACAGTTGGAATGTGGTGAGCATTTCTTAATCTTAGTTAACTCTTAGTTCATATGGCTATTGTGAAACGTAAAAATACCCACATTTTTTAAAAATAAATATTATTCAAACAGATGTATATTTAAAAGATGGGTTTCATATTATCATAAATAAAGTGTTTGTTTTATTTATTACTCTGTCAATAAGCCATTTACATAATTTAATTATGCTCTGTTGTGTATTTTTAGGTGTTTTGGAGCTGCATTGTTTCACTGCCTACTTATTATAGTCAACATGAAGATATGGCTTCAATCACGACGTCAGAATTACTTTTTCATAATATTTGTGATTCTGTCCGTTTTACTAGGCATGGCGGTTTCTGCATTGTACTCTTCTTTTTATATGTACGTTTCAATACTTGATTTAATTTAGTTTTGATATTTAAATATTAAGATCATTATAAATTACTTTTCTGTTATTATACAACTTTAGTGAATCTACATATTAGCTCTGCAGCAATATTTGGATTTCATAATTAGTGCTCAAAATATACTGACGAAAATTATTTTCTTATTTTTAGTGATTACGATGGAGATGTTCTCGGAACCTATACAAGGCTCTTGGCATCACTAGAATTTTGGTTAAATACTATATTGATCATAATAACCTCACTACTACCAGACTTTGTCTACAGAGTTCACAATGCCATGTTAAATTATTATCGATTGCAATCGAGAAATCAATATGAAGAATTTATAGAAGTAACCAGATTATAACATAGAGCTACTTATTTATATAATTCAATAATATTAATATTCCATTTCTGATAAGTAACAAAGTTTACATTTTGAAGCATTTAGTTTTTTCTTTATTTCAGATATATTATACTATTATACTATAATGAAATTAATAATATAATTAATAATAAATCAAAAATCATCAGTTGTAACTATTGACTGTAAACTTCTTATTTATCAGATACTGGTTATTAATTTGAATTATAGTGATAGTTGTACTGTGAATCATGATTATTAGGTCAATGTATTATATTATTAAATGCACATTGTCTCAGAAATTAAAAAATAAGCCATGAAGACATGTACCATAACGTATATTATTATTATGATAAAGATTAATTATATCGGTTTTTTATACCACTACATATATGATAATTTATTCCTAGTTTATAATTATGGAAAATCAAATTTGTACTTATACATGAATCATTTATATTGAACCCCGTAAAATTATTTCCCCATAAGCTTATTTTAACTGCAATTATTTAAATATAAATTATGAAATCTTAAATATTATATTTACTTTTATTAAATTTCATAATCAGCAACACTATTTAGTCCCAACTTGTTTATCAACATCTCATAAGAAGATAATTAATCTAGAGGTCAACCTAAACTTCTAACAATATAAACATGTGAACCAACGTGAGCCGTCAAGAGTCGTTTGACCTAGACATATTTAACCTATACAGTTTTAGTTATTTCATAAATTTTGCTACTACATAGTGCCTAATGAAATTATAAAATATTAATTACCTTAGGTAAGCTTACAATAAATATGCAATAAAAGTAATATCATTCTCACAATGTGATTTACAGTAATAAAGACACTAAATAATAATAACTGTCAAAACATAGTTTTATCAAACAATATTTCAGAAAAAATGAATAAAATCACCAAGAAGTTTATAAATCAAGTGGATACAGCGGTGGACGATTCGTTGAAAGGCTTTTCTTTACTCTTCCCTGGACTTTGCCTTAATTCAGAGTATCGCTTTTTTACAATAGCAAATGTTAGTATCTTCGCAAACATATACTTAAAAAAACATTTATGATGTCATGTCACACATATATTTTTTTGTAAATGTTATTACATTATATCCTAAACATTTTGTACATTAAATAAATAGGATAATATGTATACAGAGAATATTATTTCTGATACTATTACCCTCTTTAAGGAAAATATATCTTCCCATGTGGCTATACTCTCGGGAGGGGGCTCAGGACATGAGCCGTTTTGCACCGGTAAGCAACATCATTCAAATGGAATACATTTATAAAATCAATGAAAATTTAATTTCATAAGTAATTTAATTCCATAGAAAACGGGAAAAGATGGATACATTCGATGATCAATTTTCCACGTAATAATTTATTAATTACTTTTAAAACGCGTATTTTTACTATCTAGGCTATGTAGGTGAAGGTATGCTAGCAGGATCTGTAGCAGGGAGTGTTTTTACTTCACCACCAAAAATGAATATCCTTCAAGGCATCCGTCATCTCTCTCACTATTACAAAGGTAATTTGTTATTTAATCATGATGTTATGGATTTTTAATTGAAAGGCGTTTATTTCGTTGTACTTTGTTATTATTTATCACTGAAAAAGTGAGCAGGCATTCGTCCTATAGAGGCATCGTAAATTATTGTCATATTACCGATGACTTATGCATATTTCTAACATATTTACATCGGATTTTCTCTAAAAAAATTTAAAGTGTATTATGTACCATTTTAACATCTAACAAATCATTAAAAATCACTTACTGATTTTGATTCTAATTAAAAATATAATGCATCGTAGGCATTTTTTAACACCAAGGTATCATTAAAATTCAACTAATAAAACAAAATAACTCAGTGATAAAAATAACTCGTCTCATTAAGCATTTGGGTTTATTTGTACTTACATATGAATTTTATTTTTACAGGTGGTATTGTTGTTATAATTCCAAATTATACAGGTGATTGTCTTAACTTTGGTATGGCAGTTGAACAAGCCAAGCAGGAAAATATTAATGCAAGTTATAGTTTTATAAATTATGACTTTATTAATATAGCTTATTTAGTATTTATAAAGAAATATATGACTTTATCATCCAGAATACGTAATAGCTTGAGCCTGCATGTGCTACGCTATTATTAACATTAAACATTAGTACTGAAGCTTTTGGCTCTGGTATGTAACAATTGCATTGAAATATATCTTAAATCAATTTAACAGATATTAATTTCGAGAATTTTTATTTAGGTAGAAACTGTTGTTATCGGAGAAGACTGTGCTTCTGGTAGTAACTCCATAACAGGCCGAAGAGGAATGTGTGGCCTCCTATTTACATATAAAGTAAAATAAATTAAAAATATTTATCAATTTATATTTTTAAAAAATAGTACTGGATAAGGCTTACTTATTCGGCTTTTTAATTTTTTTTAAGATCGGTGGTGGCTTGGCTGCCAATGGAGAAAAATTACCTGTTGTTATCAAAGAATTGTATAAAGTGCAGAATAATATATATACTATCGGAATCAGCTTAGCATCTTGTTCACTCCCAGGTAAAGTTGAGATACCATTATATTAATAACTAACTTTTCTGATTTTAAGACTGGTGTTAATATTATAAAATATGTAATTCTATCCAATAAAGGTCAGGGTCCACTCTTTAGCATTGCTGATGATGAAATGGAGCTTGGCACAGGAGTACACGGGGAAGCTGGTATTCAGAAATTAAAATTAGGCACTGCAAACCAAGCTATTAAACTTATTTTGATGAAGCTGTTTGAATCTATTGATTTTACTATTACTTCCGTGGCAGTGCTTATCAATAATCTCGGGGCTACTTCTCAACTAGAGCAAAATATAATATGTGCAGAAGTACACTCACAGCTAAGTAAGCTTCATACAAAAAAATAATTCATTATATCAAAGCATGAAGGCTTTGTTTGTTTGTAAAGAAATTATGTGGGACTTATTCCTTTTAGCTGATGCTGGTATTACTGTTGAAAGGATGTATGCAGGAATGTTCATGACTTCAATTGACATGGTCGGATTTCAAGTTTCTCTTTTTAATCTTCCTGAAGAATCCAAATACTCCTGGCTCAAGTTATTAGACCGCGATACAAAAGCTCCCTGCTGGACAGGAAATAGCTTCACTATTCCGTCTACTGAAAAAAAGCAAAAAATCTCTTCTTCAAATCCAGTTTTCAATGTAAATATAAAAATAGCCACCTACTTACTACCTGAAATATAATTATTTGCAATTATTAATTTATATTTCTTTTATTCAAATAGCTAAGGTCGCAATACATTTTATCAAATGAAGAGCAAACTTTATTCAAGGTTTGTCTTGAAATAGCTGCAGCAGCTATAATAAAAAATGAAGCCAAACTAAATGAACTTGACAGTGGTTGTGGCGACGGAGATTGTGGTACTACATTAAAGCATTTGGCTGATGGTAAATAATTTAACCTAATTAGCGTGAGCCGGTAAAATATTTTATCTACGTGAAATTTATGAATCTATCTAATAGTTTTATGCATTTTTTTTATTGAAGACTAATGAATTCCACTTTGATGTTGACTTTCAATTCTGTTCAGAGAATTGTTTTTTTCTTTTTGATACGGACTTTGCTATCTAATACTTCTTATTTTTAGGGATTCTTCGTGAGTTGTCACACATGACTTTAGAATGTCCTGCTAATGTGTTAAGAACCTTATCTGTAATAGCTGAAACTAAAATGGGAGGAACTTCTGGAGCTATCTATAGTCTGTGCTTTACAGCTATGGCTAAGGTGTTTATGGAGTATGTATTATGAAAATGAAGACAAATAGAAAAAAAATCTTACAGTCTGTAAAATATAGAAAATCTTATAAGAAAATTATATTCATTAAACTCTTTCATTAAATACAGATCTTCAAATTGTGGGATGCATCATATTTGGGCACATGCTTGGATATTTGGTGTTGATACAATTATGAAATATGGTCGGGCCAGATTAGGAGACAGAACTATTGTAAGATATCTACTGTTTATATTATGTAAAAATTATCAAAATGTAATTACAAATTACCACTCCTTAATCATTTTTCATTAGAAATAAACATTCAAGATGAACATCAAAATTTATATTTAGATATTATGTATAATAAATTTCAATGTTTATTATCTTTATTTTACGATAGATCGATGCCCTAAGGCCTGCAGCTGAAAACTTTAAAGATGGAATTGCCAAAAACAAGAAACCATTTATAAATATAATTGAAGAAAGTGTTCAGGTAGCAAAAGAAGGATGTAATTCTACCAAAAATATGAAAGCCAGGTTAAATTATTAAAATATTACTTTCAATTCAAATTATTTAACTTCAACACATTTTCATCGGCTTGATTTATATTTTTTATTCTTCAGAGCTGGACGCGCAAGCTACGTTAATGGAGACAGACTTATTGATGTTGATGCGGGTGCTTATGGATTTCTAATATGGTTTCAAGCAATTGCTGAATGTTTGATGCAATAAAACTGTTCTTTATATGTGAACATAAATGTATTTACTTATATAAATTTATTAACCAATAAAACATTATTATTCACTTCTCATCATTAGCATTATTATATACTTTGATGCAACAGTAGTAACTTTGATAAATCAGAAATTTAACATTAAAAATAATTGAACTAAAATAATAATTAAAATAAATTAGATTTACTTTGTTTTTTTTTGTGTTAAATTACTCTTTAAAGAAATTATATACCATATATTTATTTATCATAAATAAATTTACTCATTTTTAAATGCTGTAGTAATGCTTTCTTTACAGTAGTAACTCTAAAATGGTTTTTTCTGGTGGATTTGTAAATTGCTCGGGATTTTTTTACCCGTCATAGTAGAGAAAATTGAGATTATCTCGTCATCGTATGAACAATTCAATTATAGGTAAGAATAATTTTAATTTAATATGTGCACCGCATGAAATAAATAATTCATTTAATCAATTTAATATTACGTCGTTTATTTTAGGGCTTGGTAGCATTGTCGCAGCTGTCAAAACGCCATTTCACTTCTTAGAAATTAGCTGTGGCTTTGTCGGTACGTCAAGCCAATATTTTATTTTTATTTAATAAATTATTTAAATGTTACGAAAATATGAGTGACATTATTTTGGAAGGTGAAGAAAACAGCATAAATGTTGCTTTAAATGGATCCGCGGTGGTCGGGAGCATTAACGTGAATGGTACCCGACTGGAGCAAATTCTGGTTGTTGAAACGCTGACCGACGATAGTTCGGTGATTACTACAGAGGAAATAGAAATCGGAATTCCCATCGAGTTTGATAAATATGTGTCCGTTGATGCCAATCAAATAAGTAAAGTTTGCCGGACCTGTTTGTGTGAAAAATCCGATATGCACTCCTTGTTTGAAACTTGGGAAGTTGAAACGGTTGCCGAAATGTTGACATCTTTTGCTGCCGTCCAGGTGAGTTTTATTCACCAGCTTGTCGTATTATCCAAAATATAACTTTGCTTATTATCAGTTTCACATAATTTACAAGTTTTTCTTATTCATAAAATATAAGTAATATTCTTAAAACAAGGCACACTACCATTCTATGAAGTTGATTTTATTTTATGAATTTTGTTTATATTTACATCGGAGTTTACCTCATATTGTACCTTTAGCTATCGTTTGGTGATGGATTGCCGGAAAGTGTGTGTGCAGAGTGCAGTGAACTTGTAGGAAAGTGCTTTGCGTTCAAGCAGCTGTGTGAGCGCTCCGAATCAGTTCTACGCTGTCTTGTCACGCAGGGGCACTTGCAAGGCATGAAGCAGGAAGTCAACAATCAGGGGTAATTATTAATACTATCAAAATAATACTCACAAGTAAAACTAGCTACTAAATTTTAATATAAATTAAAACAATACTTACTAAACTACAACACAATCGAAATAAAATAAATTGCAATATTCAATGTTTTTTTGTGTATTTAAAATTATTTTAAATATAATTTGAAGAGGAAAATTACAATATTTTATCAAAAAAATATATTTGATAATACTTCTATATATATTAGGCATGAAGCAGGAAGTCAACAATCAGGGGTAATTATAAATACTATCAAAATAATACTCACAAGTAAAACTAGCTACTAAATTTTAATATAAATTAAAACAATACTTACTAAACTACAACACAATCGAAATAAAATAAATTGCAATATTCAATGTTTTTTTGTGTATTTAAAATTATTTTAAATATAATTTGAAGAGGAAAATTACAATATTTTATCAAAAAAATATATTTGATAATACTTCTATATATATATTTTTTTTAACTGAACTGGATTTTGTTAACTGGACTTATCCCATTTCTATCCAAAACTTGGCATGGCTTTTCCGAAATTAATCGCTTTAATTAAAATTATCTTCTTCATTCATAAATGATCTCTGAAGCTGTCTAGTATTATTTTGCTCATGAGATAAACTAAAATCATCCTAATAACTCAACTATAAATCGACTTATCTTTTCAATATCTATTTAAATTACCATATAATTATTTCAAACTAGATCAAACACGCATTTATTTTGTTTTGATATAAACAGCAAATACAGACCATAAATCAAGATAAAGCTATTGATAATTGATTTCAGGAATACTGCTAAAACTCAAGTCGTAAGCCGTGAAAGCCTCGATGAGAAGCCAGGATCTTATGATAATAAACTAGAGCCACCAGACTATGAAGAATTTCTTGATGAAGAATTTCAAGATTCAACTCCGTCTGTGAACATACTCACGCCTGATACCTGCTCAGAAGACAAATCTACCATGGCTGTAAATAAAAAATACAGGAATACTCTGTCTATATACAACAATCCTATCATAGTCATAAATCCATCCACTAGATATAAACGAGACACCAAAAGAAGAGTAGAAAGCAGTCGAAAATGTGAGTACTGGATTATATTTCACTGAGCAGGCTTAATTCCTCTCTTTAAAAATGGTTTTATTGCATTATTTTACATCTCTGTTATTAGTACATTCACAATTAAAATGTGTTAAGTCACCAGTACCGAGTGGTCTTAATATTTCAAACGAACCCTACCTACATATTTTAAAAATAACTTCATTTAATAAGCAGATTGTCTGAGGTAAATACCACTTCAAATAATCACCCAAGAAACTTGGTAATATTTTATTTTCTATAAAAGGTTTCATATTAACTCGATAATAAATACGACCAGTAGATATTCTGTAAGACAAATTATCCCTAGTTGAAATCAGAAGAGTAACGTTACTTGAATTAACTTCTACAAGGAGACCACCTTTATGCCGTCATGATACCCAAAATTAAGCTATGCCTGATGTAGCCTCAAAAAAACTTGATATTTATATAACCTTGTGTTTCAGATGTAAATAAAACAATTATAAAGGGAACTGCAAATGGAAGAACTAGATCTGGAAGAAACCTAGCAAGTCTATCTAATAAGAGTAGAAAAATAAAAAACTTGTTTAAGACTGATGCTGCTATTGATCCTGAACTTGTGTAAGTAGTGTTTTTTTTATAGTAAAATTTACTTTAAAAAATATGACCGATTACAAGTTCATTGATATGGTTTCAGAGTCAAGCATGAATACATAGAAAAGAAACCTCAAATTGAGGACTATAGCTTTACATGCATGTCTTGTGGGAAGAGATTCATGGGTATGTTTAGAAATGTTTCTTATGTGAACATATATAAAATATGTTTCCAAAAACGTGTCAATGACATGAATCATTTTTCTAGACCAGCGGAAATTGAAAAGGCACGAAAGAACTCACTTGGAAGTAAAACCATTCCAATGCAGTATTTGTAAAAAGGTAGTTTTTTAAACAGTTTAATTTTAAAAGACTCCAGTTAATTTCTACTCGCGAGTAATGCTTTCTCCTTCGATAATTTGTTATAATTATACTGTTAAATCTCATAGGGCTTCATCGAGTCAAGTGATCTGACACGGCACGCACGCAAGCACGCCGCAGAGAGCACAGGTACTGGGCCGGAGGAAAGTCGGCGCGTGGCTTGCAGTCAGTGCCACCTGGGCTTTAGCTGTGAAGGAGATCTTCTCATCCATTCCAGCGTGCATCTTGCTGCAGGAGAGCGCCGAGTGTGCCGACATTGTGGCAAAGAATTCCCTAGTCAGTTTTGATTTCAATTGTTTATCTTATTAAAATTTCAGCATATATACATACAGGTGTCCTGAAAAGATTATTTCAAATAAATACTCTAATGATATAAAAAATATTATCATTTATACCCTCAAACTATATTCTAAGGTCTGGTTAATTTTGTAATCCTGTATGTTTAAATATGCATCTTTACTTATAAAAAAATGACTATTGAAATGTGTTATTGACATGGTAAATTGCACATTTTCTTATTGATCTGAATATATCTATATAAACGGTGGTCAATTCAAATCTACCTGCTATTGTTGAGACGCCCTGTATTTTAGTGTTATGGGTCTCTATAATATTTTGATTAGTGAACTCGTTTTTAAAATGCATATATTCTTACAGCCACGTTACAGCTGAAGCGTCATGTGCGCACGCACTTGGCCGACAAGCCACACAAGTGCCGAGTGTGTCATAAAGGCTTTCCGGAGAGAGGCTCGCTCACAAGACACTTCCGCAGTCACACTGGAGAAACACGTGAAAAGAAACACATCTGTGCTACATGTGGAAAAGCGTAAGTTAATTTTCAATTCAATGTTCATTAAAGTGCTCCTCCAACGCAAAGAGCATTAAATAAGAAAATCACAAATCAAACTTGCAAGTGAATACAAATATAATATAGCAATCATGAACAATCATATTACATGAATTGTAATTGATTATTCTTTCTTAAATCTTACTGCTATCATCGATATTGAAAATAGTACAAAGTTATTATAAAAATATACAGCTATTATGACCGACACGCCTTGAGCATCCACGAGCGCACACATACGGGGGAAAAACCATGGATCTGCTGTGATTGTGGGCGCGGCTTCATCGACTCCCGACTTCTTAATTCCCACATGAAAACCCACAGTGACCTTAAACCGTACACCTGCAATATCTGCAATGTGAGGTAAGCTTTATACTGACTTAAATTTCACTTCCCATCAATTTTTCAATCATTATAATCACATCTTTTTTATTTATAACTAGCGGATACCCGGCGTGTGCTACTACGCTAAAAAAAGATATACAGTTTATTTTTTTTGTTCGAAAAAAAGGAAAATTTAGTTTTTTATTAACACATTGTGATCGGGTGATTTTTTTGTCACCTAGGGGCTGAGATCGGCGGGTTTTTTTATATATACGTCTCAAATTACAGTTTCTGTAAAATAGCCATATCTTTCGAACTATTGGGTATTTTTCAAAAAAACTTTTAGCGTCTTAATCTAAAATAATTGCTTTATTTTTTTTTTTGTACATACATGTTTTGTACACAAAATTACTATACAATAAATGAAATGGAAAGCGAAAAACACACTTTTACGATCAAAATTAAATTGTTATAAAAAATCACAATACTTTTTGAAAATTTTTATTAGATCTAATCAGAAACAAAACAACCTAATAATGCGTCAACGTATGATAGCGTTCAAAACACTTTCCTTTGTGAAGAGCTACATTGCAAAACATAAAAATAATTGGACAATTGTCAGCATAAAATTCATCACTATCATGGGTATCGTGTTCCATGTTCTCTGGGTTATTATAATAAAACTAGAAATGTAGCCCGTCACAGAATGACGCTCATTCGATGAACGATGCTTACAATAATAAGATGAATAATGCTTTAATTTTGTACCATCAGTTGGATGAAGGTGCGAAGTTCTGTGATATACCTTGGCCTTGAACTTTGAAGCAGAGTGGCCCACTGTTAATTTAGCTCCCATTGATTCAAAAGATATACTGTTATTGTATGATCTTATTTTTCTCTTGAAATTTACATTATAAATATCCTTTAAATATACTGGGGAAATAGGCCTTGCTGGTAGTTTCACTTTACCTTTGTGATAATAATCGTTGAACTTTCCATCTGATGGGTTTTCTGCTTGATAATGTAAAGCATTGCAGAATCGACAGGTCACATTAATTAATCCGAAGACAAACGCAGCGTTCGCTGTGCATCAGTTTCTTTTTGTCTTGAGGTCGATGCGCGTACTCGAATTTTAAGAAGACGCTGCTCACGTTTTCCTTCCAACTCATTGCTTGACATTTATGTCACATTTCGTGTCACAAACAACGCATCACTTTTCACTGCACTGTTATTTATTTGATGCAGTCTTTATCACGTTCAATAGTGCAATTCTTTTTCAATTACGTTTTCTGTGCGTAGAAGGTGTTATTTTGAGTTATTAATGATGTGATTAATAATTTCTAATGCAATTTCGATAAAAAAATAGAGATGGCATTTGTGTCAAACTGACATAAGCTGGAAATTCCTTAGAAGCATCCAAAATTTGTTTTTTTTGTAAAAGTTCTAAATTTGAAAATCTCGCGGTGAACAACATCTCGCGGCGAAAAACAGAATTATATAATTCGTACATATTGAAATTCGCTAAAGCATATTTTATAGTTTATGAATGAAAATATTATCCTATCGTCTTGAAATTCGGCACATAGCTGCGGAAAAATTTACTTAACTTATGTGCAAAAAATCAGCGTTGTATCTTTTAAGATATTCTATACAGAACGGAAAAACGAAACATACACACATACAAACATACAAACATACAAACAAACATACAAACACACAATGGCTATTATTATAGTAGATTATCTTTATCAGTTCACTCCCACTTCCAAAAATTAAAACCACTTTCAAAAACAAAAACAGAAAATATTATTGTTACAGTTCGACAAATCTTATGTTTTTTCATCAACACACAACATTTGGGATTTTTGCGCAAAACTTTCAATAATTTTTGAATAAAAAGTATTCTACAAAAGCACTATGAATTCAGGAATACGAAATTGACACGCCTTAACGAAAACAGTATCACAGTGTCACTGAAATAAGGGAGAGAGTATCTGTACCAGGTGTACTCCTAATTAATTTCCGGTTTTTTTCGATAGATGGTGTTCTGTATTTTGCTTTGCTGTTGGTAGCACTTATATGTCATTTTGTTAAGTAGTTATCGAGTGTCTAAACGGCGTTGACGTTTTCCTAAAAAATTATTTTAGAAAGTTTTTATTGCGTGTCAAAGATGTCTGCATTCGTACCGAATTTTGAACATATGCGCCATGCATTGCTTTTCATGGAAAAAAGTGTCCGAGAGCCACCGTGCGCTTGTGGAAGTTTATGGCAATCATGCTTTAACACTTCGAACATGTGAAACGTGGTTTCGACAATTCAGAAATGGAGATTTCGACCTGAACGACGTCGCATGCTCCGGAAAGCGAAAATCGTTTGATGACGTCGAATTGCAAGCGTATTGGATGAAGACGATACGCAAACGCAACGACAGCTTGCAGAAGCGCTGGGAGTTCAACAGCAAGCAATCTCCAAACGTCTGCGAGCCATGGGGAAAATTCAGAAGTGCGGAAAGGGGGTGTCGCATGAACTGACCGAGAGACAAATGGAAAATCGAAAAGTGACATGTGAAATGCTGCTTCAACGATACAAAAGAAAGTCTTTTCTGCATCGTATTGTTCCTGGCGATGAAAAATGGATTTTTTTAGAGAACCCTAACCGCAAAAAATCGTGGGTGAGTCCAGGTGAAGCATCGACATCGACGGCACGGCCAAATCGTTTCAGTCGGAAGGCCATGCTGTGTGTGTGGTGGGACCACACCGGTGTTATCTACTTTGAACTGCTGAAACCTGGTGAAACTGCGAACGCCGTTCGCTACGAACAACAAATCAAAGATTTGAGCCGAGCAATTGCGGAAAACCGACCAGAATATAAAGAAAGACAGAAGCAGGTGATTTTGCTCCATGACAATGCACCATCGCATAAGTCGAAACACGTTCGCGACACGCTGGAACAACTCCAGTGGGAAATGCTTGATCATGCGGCTTACTCACCAGACCTGGCTCCGTCGGACTACTACCTCTTTGCTTCGCTGGGCCACGCACTTTCTGAGCAGCGCTTCGATTCTTATGAAAATTTTCGAAATTGGCTCACCGAGTGGTTCACCACCAAAGACAGTCAATTCTATTGGCGTGGTATCCACAAATTACCGGAAAAGTGGAAAAAATATATAGAAAACGATGGAAAATATTTTGAATAAAATATCTTTAACACTTCTCTTGCAATATTGTGTTTTATTTACAAAAAAACCGGAAATTAATTACAAGTACACCTGGTATATTTAGTTTGCAGTAATAACTATTGTGTTCTGTTGTGTATAGTTTACCGTTATTTTTTATGACCATGGTTTCAAATACTTGGATATTTGTTTGTGTCGTCAGGCGGTCTAATGTTTGTCAACAGCTGGTAAAAGATACGGCACCGGTACCTGCTCGGGTAAAGCGAGCGTTCATCCGTTTCCCGTATACCACCGCCAGTCTATGCAAGACGCAGAAATGCGTCTCCCGGCCTCTACCGCCAGGCAGCGAGGAACGCATTTATGCGTCTCCCGATCACAATGTGTTAACTTATATATGATTTTATATCGTGAGATACATGAGTTTTTGTTTGAAAACTCTAGCTGTTAGATCATGTCTGTGATGCTATGACTGTTGAATGTCGACATTTCCCATACAAAATGTTGAAACTTTTGTATGGGAAATGTCGAAAATCTAGTTAACTAATTATCAAATTTGATTATTAATTGTTTAATTTAAGTGGCCTAATACCACCTCAGTATTATTGGCTTTCAAATGAAACCGGTTTGGGACACATCGGTTCGATGGTTTTAAAGCTTAGCGCAGCCAGATCCACAATGGTTTTTGAGTTTGTGTTTTATATATATAGATAAAAGATAAATTTAATGTCTTGTATTTCAGTTTCAAGCATGAGTCAACTCTAACTACCCACGTGCGCACTCACACAGGAGAGAAACCCTACGTATGTTCTGTCTGTGGGAATGCATTTGTGCAATCCTCTAACTTGTCGTTGCACATGCGTACACATACACGTCAGTATTTCATTTTAACTTATTACTTTATTTAGCTTAGGGCCGTTCTTGTTACTCACTAATATAATGCTGGTTAGCTTGCTACAGTAGCATTAGATATATATATATATATATATATATGATTCTTTTCATCTTATTTTTAGCTAACCCATAGTTAGTCTTTAATGCATTTATAAATACATTGATACTTTTCTGATTTTAATTTTCCAGAGCGATTATAATTTGTTAAGTATATATCAATTCACATTGCAGGTGAAAAACCATACAGTTGTGAATACTGTATGAAGAAATTCTCAAGTTCTTCAGCATTGACGACCCACACTCGCATCCATACTGGAGAGAAACCTTACATTTGCAAAATCTGTGATAAAAGGTTAGTCTGACTTGATAATAAATTTGAATTAATTTAACCTGCATAATTGACTTTTATAAAGTGACAATGTTACAAGGTATTTGATTTTCAATGTATACAGATTTGCCAGACACGACATGACAGCACATATGCGCACCCACACGGGAGAGAAACCATTTGTGTGTTCAGTCTGCAGCAAACGCTTCACCACACCGGGACAGCTACAACAACATACGCGCATTCATACAGGTTTATTTTTCATCACAACTGTCGGCTTAAAACTTCCTAACTTTCAAAGGTATTATAAATTACGATTATCAATAGCTTGAATATAACTTCATATGCTTGTTACAGGAGAGAGACCGTTCATATGCACCATTTGCAGCAAGGGTTGCACTACTTCCAGCTATCTCAAGAAGCATATGAAAAAATCACACACCCTCGTAACACTGCCTTCTGCTGATCTACCTCTCATACTAGCGACATCTCCCAAGCAGGAGCAGTTGGAAGCCACGGAAAATTGTGAATTCCTCACACCCGACGGCCAAACTGCTGAGTTCATATCTGCAGGACAGGTCATCAACATGGCCAACACTCTCACTCTCACTAGCAATACCCTCAATGTAGTTGCTGTGGCCAATGCCAATGGAGAATTGAGTATCACTACTGCCAACGCACTCAACGTAGCGACGCTCACCGCTTCCGGAGAAAGTGTAGAGACCATTGTGACTAACACACTGGTATCCGAAGAGAAGCTGTACCAGTTTGACCCGAGCCTGCTGCGGATCCATCATGTGTCCGGTGGCAACCTCGTCCACTCTGGACAACTGACGATCAGTGAGCTGACTGATGCTAGCCCATAATTTTTTTATTATATGAATCATTTTATAAGCTGTGCGTATTGTGTTCCTCTTATTTTGTAAGATCTCATTACTTTTTGTACTTTGTTTTAGTCATGCAATATAACATTAAATCTTATATCTACATCAAGCAAGTCTTTTTGTTTCAATATAATAACACAATACACCAAATAAACAACAATACAAAAGTGTGATAAATTAAATTCATCGTTACTTGTGCGAGGACTGAAGTATAATATAAACACTTTAAATAATATATTAAATATATTTTTTAAAGACAAGAACACTGTGTTTATACAATATAAACATTTTTTGTAATGGTTATTAACAATATGCATGTAATGTATGCCAGATTTAAATACAGCCACCCACGGATGAGTTTTTTCTCATCTGAGAACTACTAATAGTCTGCAGCTTACCTTTTACACTTGCCATATTCAAACAATTTATAAAAAATAATACCTTAGCCTAAATGGGTTATTTTTGCATGAATTTACTAGAAAAAATAAGTTATTTAATATTTTTTAAAAAATAATTAAGCTTTTTATAAATTCGAAACTTGACCAGTTAAATTTTCAGAATGTTTTTATACCTTTTATTATATTTTATTCCAATTGAAATTATTAGAGTTTTGATGTTTTAAGATTTAGTTTAGTCAAGAAATCGAAAGTCACTATATCAAATAATACTGTGAGAATAAACGAATTATTGAATTAAAAAAAAAATTACTACTCAGAATAGCAGTGTGCTAAAAGTGTCAACGTAACAACAGCAAACTCTAACTGTTTTACTTAAAGAAAGAATTTTGACAATCCAACTTAAGCTTACAGAGCACTTCTACGATCCGTAGAATGAACACTTTAAAACTAATTCCATATTGCTAGCAGCTGCAAAAGTACACTTGGAACTCACATTCAGTTTTATTAAGAGAACCAGCCAGACTTATGCTGGAAGTCCCACTTAGCTATGTTCATTTTTACAGAAGTCGCAATCTCTTCCGACGTCTTGTTCTGCCCATAATAATCTACAAACTGACCTTCAGGATTCACCAGGTACATGATAATAGTGTGGTCCACCTTATAACAAATAAGAAAATATTTGGATTAATTAAAGAAAACTTATATTTTTTTTATAAAGATAATAAATATATCATTTCACTTACTATATAATCGTGATCTGCATCCTGAGGCCCTGCACTGAAGTATACTCGGAAAGTTTTACAGGTCTTGGCCACTTGCTCCACAGTTCCCGTCAAACCCAGCAGCCGCGAGGAAAACTCTTTCACATATCTTAAATAAATAAATAACATCTCAAAATGTGTTTTAAAAATGCTCCGTTTTCATTATAACTAAATATTTAAAGATGCAGTTAGATAGATATTTTTTTTATTTTGATGAATATTCAAAATCTATTATATTCAGGACCATCTAACGTCTTGCCCTTAAATTGAAAAATTTATAATTCTAAAAATAAGGTTTCACGATTTTTCATAATAACCAAATTATCTTGAGGCCAGCCTAAATTCTTTCGGGATGTACTGTATAAGACATCTTGCTACTAGACCTGTTGGTTGGGTTTAGTTAAGGCAGTAGTGATAATTATTATCAGTTGACTCACTTTCCAACAACGACCGGGGTATCTCTCATTGGATCCACAGAGATGAACAACGGCTGTAGTGGAGGTGGGTCACTCTCTTTATCTGCAATAAGTAACACTTGTCATTATTTGCATATATGTTTCCTTTACTGCTTTTTTCGACAAGAATGAATTTCATTGAATAGAAATGTGGGTGCATAAATCATCACATGAATTGTTTCTTGAATTATATTTATGAAAGCAATATTTTCAAGGGATTTATAATATAACACAACAAAATAAATACAAAATAAACTTACCTAGTGAATTTATAACTTTAGACATTTTTTCCAATTCATCTGGACAGATATCT
This sequence comes from Atopsyche davidsoni, assembly GCA_022113835.1. Taxonomy (NCBI): domain Eukaryota; kingdom Metazoa; phylum Arthropoda; class Insecta; order Trichoptera; family Hydrobiosidae; genus Atopsyche; species Atopsyche davidsoni. The sequence continues at coordinate 3,568,220 of JAILWY010000013.1, read as the reverse complement.
GGACAGTGTGTAAAGCCAAAATAAATGAGAAGCCACTTTCCCAAAAACTCTTCACTGTTTCGAAGTTTTCCCTAAAAGAATAAGGCATTACAGTTTACTTGGATAACATAAAATAAACAAAATATTTTTTTTGTTCAAGAATTTAAGGAAATTGTGAAGGCTGAGCTACCGCCTGCTAGACAGCTGTGCAAAAAAAGTTTACAGCTTTTTAAGGTGTTACAATACCTAAACAACGTTCAATGATAAATACCAAGACCATACAATTTAGAACCCCTGGAACTTAATTTCCAAAATACATTCGCTTTCATAAACGTTAAGAATTGAATTCTTTGAAAATAGGTACAATTCGTATTATTTACCTCACAATCTACCAGCTCGAATTTTCCCCCGATAGAGACTTTTCCAAGAACACGTTTACGTTCTTTTTCTATTCCTTCTTCCTTTTCTTTTTTCACATAGTACATGAAGCCCAGCAATCCTGCCCCAACAGTTGCGGTGATGCCAAGGTTTTTCCATGTTACCGGTCCCCGCAACTTAGGAGTCTCTTTTAATGGAGGCTGTATGTTAAAGCAGGGGGGGGCCGTATACAATCTACGAACTAACTGAAGATTCGCGGTGCGAAATAACGCTCTCATCTTCAAAATGCTTAAAGTTATCGACCTTTTTATTAAATTCGGCAAACCATTCTAGGTTATATTCAATTTTGACACTTTAGACTAAGCAGTCATTTAACCAGAGACAAAAATATAACCACCTGGATAAAATAAAATTGCCATGTTACAAAAAATAATTTATTCTAAAAAAAATAATTTACTTTTATTTAGACCGGAATATCTTTCTATATTTATAAAAAAAGATTAGAAATTCAATATTTTTGATAGAGAGTATTAGGTGGAATTCCATTTATATACTATAATACTTAATATACTATATAATAAGTATATTATATAGTATTATGTATATTATATAAATAATATTTTAAATAAGTAAAATACATGAGTGATTTTTCCAAATATAGATTTATATTGGTGACCGGTTTCGCCAACCTTTCACGTTGGCATTATCAAACAGAGTGAGATTTTATATAATAATAAGCAGATAGGTTGGCATAACCGGTCGCCTATAAAAATCTGCATGTGGAAAATTCACTAAATTATTTTAATTATTAATTAAAATATTAATAAATATTACTAATTTTGGGTTTCATGAGCTTTAATTGTGAGTAATAATATTAATATTAATTTATAAAAAAACGAACGGAAAATGCTATTGATTTTTAATTAAAATATTTTTATGATATCAATTGTTCGAATATTCCTTGTCGAATTAACGTTTGGCACTCAGAAGTTGGAAGATAATGACGAGTATTCTTTTTTAGAAAAACAACATCACCATCCTCTAACTCGAGTTTTCCGTAATCTGCAAGGCATAAGACTTCCAAATACAATGTTTTAGGAGGCTTGAGATCTTCCGTCAAGTCTATTCCACAGTAGCCGATATCCTGACCAAGTGATCTCATATATGTCGCCAGTGTGGTAGAGTAGCTGGAGAACCACTTGAATTCATCATCAGATAATAACTCCCTAATGTCTTGTGGCAGCACAGGTCCAAATTCCCACCGCATAGTGCGAATTTGAATTAATCTATTATACAAATATGCTAATAGACATCTCTTATTACGCTCCAAGGCACTGTGTCTCACTTGCACTGTTGACCATAATGCTCTATTGTCAACAGCATTCCTGAAAATTATAAAGAGTATATGTCAATATTTTCGCTTATGATGCATGTAAATAAATACAGATTGCCGGAGCTAAAACGATGAAGGATCATATTTTTATAGATAGCATCTACAGTATTTAACAATCTAAAATAAAATGCTTAAAACTTGCGATGGGAGCTTAAGAGTCCACAAACCAAACATGATTATGTTGTAGGTAGATGAGAACCTGAAATAAATAGATATTTGAAAACTTACGCATCAGTCATGTTTGATTTGAATAATACGTCCATTTCTTGTAAAATACTGCGAACTGCGTCATCCTGAAACAATTCTGAGTTGAGCGTATACAATTTTATTAAATTTATTTAACTTATTTACAGTAACGCACATACATTATAAGCTGACATTGCATCCGCACATCGCTCTGTGTCTTTTAAAAGATCGATTGCTCGTTCGCCAAACATCTTGAAAACTTCCTAAAAATACATTTGTATAACAAATAACACTAACAAATATAACCAGATCAAGGCAATTTTTAAAACGTAGCTATAATATCTGTGTTGTAAAACGGGTTTTTTATTTTTTATTGTTGAATGTTTTAAGCTTAGTGTAAATATATAATAAAATCAGATTTTAAATAAATAAATTCAAAATCCATTACAACATAATACAACTTGATAATATGTAGCATAAGTTATTTTTAACAAATAATATTGTGTTTACAACTTAAGATAAGGATAGCACAGAAATTAATATTTGACACAAATGACACTTCATAAGAATTGCCGCCTAAATATTTTTGTTCCAAAGACAATAATATTTTTATGGCTAATCAACAATATAAAAAAAGTTTAGTAACTTAACGCAATATTCTAATGTCTTGATCATAAAATTATTTCTGAATAATACTAATCAGATAATCCTTTAATTAGTTTGAGTATTTTTTTTTGTTTGAAAATAAATAAAAATAAACTGTATTAACAATACTAAAAAAATAAGTAAAATGTCAATATTTTTCAAGTTGGTTGGTCGAACTCTTTACGTAAAAAAATCTCAAATCAAAAACCAAAATTTTAAACATATATCTATAGAAAAAGCTATGTTATGATTTTTGGAGCACTTTAAGAGTTAGTTGGTTAGAAACTAACTTTACTAAAATGTCTAAATAATAATATACAGAGATAAAAGCCTTAGTAGTTAAATGGTGGCTTTTGGCTCTGGCAATGCTTTATTTATCTTTGGTGGTTTACCATTGCTTGTCATTGCCAACCTTTTCTAAATGGATTGCCACATTTGGATTTAAATAATATTATGTTTACATCGCCGATTCGTTGACATAACACGTAAACCTGGTAGCTATTATTCCTGCCCGTAACTGTCAAATAGCTGAGGGTGGAAACTTATTACCGAAGTCTAAATAAAGTGAAGCAAAGCGTCTCAATGTAATTGTTTGACTGACGAAAATATTTACCTTTGTTTTCAAAGCGTAATATTTATTTATTAGACAAAAATTCGCATACTTCATATATTTATTACAGCATGGATGTTGTTGAATCAAATATTGAAGAAGTAATTTCGGAACAAATAGGGTTAATCCCTGTAGACCTTGTTGATTCCAATCAGGTGCCTAATATTTTATACTGGGTTTTGTGTAGATTTCTTTACAATATAAATGGCTATGGATAATAGAATATAATAAACACTTTACGCTCTTTGCTCTTGCCTATCTATAAACCTATTTCTTTTTGTTTCAGAAGGAAATAGAAATACTCCTTACAAACTCAATAAAAAGAGAAAAATTTAAAAACCAACGTGTAAATTTAGGGGTGCATCAACTATTAGTTTGTGACAAATGCAATTTTTCCTGCAAAAAAAAACGAGAACTAAAAAAACATAAATTCCACCATAACCAAGGAAAGCCATTTGCTTGTGATCAATGTAATTTTTCTTGCAGAGAAAAATGTAATCTAAAGCAGCATAAACTCAAGCATACTACTGAAAAGCCTTTCAAATGTGACCAATGTGATTACTCATGTAAACAAAAGGGTGTTTTAAAGACACACAAATTTATACATTCTGGAGAAAAACCTTACAGTTGTGATCAATGTTCTTATGCATGCATACGCATGTGTGATTTAAGAGAACACAGATTTGTGCACACTGGAGAAAAGCCTTTCGCTTGTGATCTGTGTAGTTATTTATGCACCCGAAAAGGTGACTTGAAAAGGCACAAATTCTTGCATACTGGCGAGAAGCCATTTGCTTGTGACCAATGTAGTTACTTGTGCACACGCTTAGGTGAACTAAACAAGCATAAGTTGTTGCATACCGGAGAGAAATTATACGCTTGTGATCAATGCAATTACTCATGTATAAGACTAGGAAGCTTAAAACAACACAAACTAGTACATAGCCAAGAAAGGCCATTTGGTTGTGATAAATGTGATTATATATGCGCACGAGTTAGCCAGTTAAAAGTACACAAGCGCTACCATTCTGATGATGAACCTTTCTATTGCGATCAGTGTAGCTATTCATCTAAACAAAAAAATAATTTAAGATTACACAAACTCACACATAGTGTAGATGGTCAATTTTCTTGTGATATATGCAGTTTTACTTGTATACGAAATGGCGAGTTCAGGAGACATATGCGAAAGCATAGAGAGATTCAATTTTCATGCGACCAGTGTAGTTATTCTTGCAAACGAATAAGTGATTTTAATAAACATAAACTTGTACATATTGAAGAGAAATTATTTGTTTGTGATCAGTGTAATTATTCAGGCAAAAGGATAGATCATCTGAAGAATCATAAACTAGTACATACCGATGAAAGGCCGTTCTCATGCGACAAGTGCAGTCACACATGTAAAAAAATTAGCGACCTAAAAAGACATAAAAACCGAACACATGAGAAAAATAACTGTGAAATAATAAAGTTATGATGCATCGGTGTCTTGTATGTTTCAAAAACAAACAATACTTTATGTTAACTTAAATAAATTTATTAAAGAGATTTACTCATTACTATTTTTTTATATATTATAATTTATCTATTTTACATTTATTACACATATGTACTGAGTAAGTATTTGTTATTCAAGAAATAAATAATTTACATATGTAAAAATATGCTTTCTCAATTTAAAAAGCAAGTGAATTAATGAAATAAACAAAAATAATGAAAAACTTGATGTACTGCAAGAAGACTACTTGAAGTACTAATTTAGCCAATCAACATTTCAAAAATTATTACTTAGTGATATCCAGATATACATTATTTCTATATTGCAGATATGAATTGCCATTTATATATTTCTCATTATTTTGCATTTTAGAGAAAATTTCTTGGTTCTGTTTATTATATCCAATCAATCCTTCACTCGTTAATCTGAAACCAGTCACCAATAAAAATTAACATGCGGAAAAATCACCAAAAGTATTTATTTAAAATTTGAATATATTTTTTTAATGTTATAAAAACGCTAATAAAGTGACGTAATTTATTGAGACGTTGATAATTTTCTAATTACCATCCAAAAATATTAATATTACCTCTCGTGGGGTGAACAACCCTTGTAAGGAATATCGGTTTTTCAATTATATTTTAGTGTATACATTTTTCTACAATTACTTTTTTAATATATATCTTGATATATAGATCTTGATAGTATACGCTTGCATACTATCAAAATTAGGCCAGAATACAAAAGAAGTAAACCGTAGTAAGACCAAAGAGAAAAAGTATAATCAGTGGGCAAGATTCAGCTTTTTCTCTCTGGATTTATTTGTGACGTCATTAGCAGCATATTTATATTCTGTACTGTCAGGAGATAGACACACCATAGCACTAAAAACTGTCGTAAATTTACTTAAAGAAAAATAAGAAATCTTCTAATTTAATTTGTTTATACGATAGTTTCAATCGTAATTCATAAAATCGTATAAATTTTATATTTTATATAATTTGATTACCGAAACTACAAATAAATTAGAAAGGATGGCCCGATTCTAAATAATCAACATTAACGTTAGTTTCAATACTAAGAGGCATGAATAATCAAAATACCCTAAACAATTATGGCAAATCTTAGCCCTTGTCAGAGCTTGGAATATCACAATGTAAATAAACGAGTCGATAAATTTATTCACATTTTTTTTGAGCCTTTCAATTAAATACGATTTTTATGTTGACATCCAAATAACAAAACGTTACGTTATTCAATAATTATATTTTGTGTTCATTTTACAAATTGAGCTTAACTGACCTAATATATTTCAAGATGTATTGGACAGTTCATTTAGAAGGTGGCCCTCGAAAGGTAAATCACGCTGCCACTTGTATAGGTGATAATATATATTCTTTCGGAGGCTATTGCTCTTGTGAGAATTTTGAGGATTGGATGCCGATATCTGTGCATGTCTTAAACGCATATACTCTCAGATGGCGTGATATTAAATATTCAACCCTATCTATGGCGGATAAGCCTTTTCAAAGATATGGACATACAGTCAGTGCACATAATAACAATGTAAGTTTTTGTCGTATTAATATTTTGTTTTCTGGTGTACACGCACATAATTTATCATCATTAATTTAATCTTCAGGTATACATGTGGGGAGGACGAAATAATAAAGTAGCATTCAATGAAGTCTGCTGCTATGATACTTTACAGGATAAGTGGAGTGTTAAAGAATCTTATGGAGAGTCTCCAGACCCTATAGACGGTCACTCGGCATGTATAATCAATGAAAAAATGTATATTTTTGGTGGTTTCAATAACTTTATGGAGGCATATTCTGAAAAAGTGTATGTGTTTGACTTGAACACACATTGTTGGTCTGATATTTCAACGATCGGTGATCCTCCTTCCGCTCGAGACTTTCATTCAGCCACTGCTGTAGGAAATAGGATGTACGTATTTGGTGGCCGCAGTTCTTGTGATGAAGAAGAAGAAGAAGAATATTCACCTGAGGTATTTTATCTTGACACTATAACCAACGTTTGGGTGTCTGTCAATACACGTGGAGATCGGCCTAAGGGACGACGTAGCCACTCTGCCTGTGAGTTTAAATTTTCACTATTTGTTGCTTTTTTCCAGAGAGCTTTAATAATTCTATTTTATAAGAAGAAAAAATATATAACTTTAAAAGTTAATATTTTTTAAACTAGATTTTAGTGTATCCTTTCTTGGGAAGATTATTTGATAAAGAATATTTCCATTTTCATTACCAACATACTTATTTCGTGTTGATACAATACCAATATATTTTTCCATTTTTAGGGTTATATAATGATGAACTATACATTTTTGGGGGATATAATAGTTTATCTGATGAACATTTTAACGATTTATACAAATTGAATTTGAACACTTACGAATGGAAGTGTCTTTCTGTGCCTGGAGAAGCACCTTGCAAAAGAAGACGACAAGCTTGTGTGATGCATTTAAAAAAGCTTTACTTATTCGGTGGAACTACGTTAGTAACTTTTTTGTTGTATTTCATTCAATTACTGCGATTTATTATTAATTATTAAATTATTTCTAGACCTCACCCAGATCCAAATGAAGATTTGTTGGATAATAGTGACCTGCATATCTTGGATTTCGAACCCTCATTAAAAGCTTTATGTATAAATGCTGTTGTGAAGTATCAATTAAACCTGATAGGTGAACTGATTGAGGAGTTACCTCTGGATATAATGTAAGTTATTGTATAAAATGAAATAACTATTTTCTTTATTTATTATTTTATAAAACTTCTTCATTCTTTTCTCAGCTCCGATATCCATGCGATGTCGTTACCAAACCAAATCACAGAACCGGTGATTAAAAAAAGTACAGAAGAGGAATTAATACCATCATTACCATAGAAAATAACTTAAATGTATTTGCAACATCTTTGGTTTTTTTTTTTTTTTAAATAAGTGACTTCATAAATTATTAAAAACAAAAATTTCAACATAAATACGTGCTTTTATTTAATTAGTGGAAAAGAAAATTGATGTAACCAATAATATGTTAAATTAAATAGCCGCCAGGGTAATAATCAATCTTCCTTTAGAGATTTACGACATATTAACAAGTTTATCAGTAAATAAATTTCATTTGACTTAAGGCAGTATTGCGAAGATGCAAACATATTTATTCTGGAGTCGTGATTTTGGGAGTATTACTTATTTTTACATATTTCTTGCAAATTGAAAAATAATTTTGTAATACTTTAGAAACAGTAATTAATTCATTGACAATTTTGGTCCGTTGGTTACTTCAATTCTGATAAAACTACAATTGTTCACTAAGTTATAAAAATGTATTATTTAAAAAAAAAACAAGGAAAGTTTGATAGAAAAAAAGAAAACTATCCTTCCATAAGACAAAAAATCAAGTCTCAATTCTCAGGACTACCAAACAAATCCTATATTTATTTGTTATTGTCTGATATATTTTTTGATGAAAAGTAAACAAATAAAACAGAAAAAATGAAAAAAAAATTGTGTCTTTAAAACCTGTAAAATGTTGATTTCTATTATATTATACACATACTTTGTGGCTATGATAATATTAATTAAAAAAAACTATCTAAAATCACAATATACATAAATTGATCTTTATTTATACACACCAATCAATACGTAAATATTTATAATAATGTATTATGAATTTAACTACTTAAATAATAAAGTAAATTTGTCTAAAAATAATGTTCAATGTACAGGATATGCATAGTATCATTTCTTAACAATCTTTATACACGTTATATAAAAGTAGTATTACATTAGATCTTTTGTTGAAAATGAGATTATCTTGTCATATTACTACAATTGTAGATTAAAATAATACAAAAAATAACATCCCATATACACAGAGAGCTATAAATATTACCCAAGGATCACAATTCATTTGGTTTAAAGCAAATATCTGAACTACGTGGTCGTTGTACATAAATTATAAATTAAGTAATTAGTCTTAAGTACTATCATCAAAATATAATATCACAAAAAATAACACTTAACTGATCACAATATTATTATAAATACTGATGACAGCATGTAAGGAATGTATATAAATCATTAAATACACAATCTGATACCGGAATAAGGGCATCTAATTTACAATAATAAAAGCACAGTTTCTCTACAACATTACTATAAAGATTTTACTAGACACATTCCCAAGGCAGCTCCTACACTTATACCAACTCCGAGCATTGCCGCCATTATGGATGAAGCCCTTTCTTTTTCATGGTGTTCTACGAATCTGCAATTATATTTACGAATATTAACAAGATTCATGTATTTCAATTCAAACCAGCCATATCTGACCTGTGGTTCAAAACACTCATTCAAATACAATAAATAGTAAATTGGGTGTAGTTGTGCTAATTTGGGTGACCAATTTATCGAATTTGACAATAAAACTTACAAACAATGAAAAGAGAAAGAAACAACAGAGTGAACAAAGATTTCAACAAGCCTTAATCTATGTTTAATTTTTTTTTCTTTCTTAATTTTTATACCCAACTGAGGTTGAGTTTCTGGCATCTATAATAACTTATTAACACTTTAATTTACTGGATAATATTAAGTGTCTCTTGTCGCAAATATACTATTAGGTAGTTTTAATTTTAATGAAATGTGTTTTATACCTTGCAGCATTGATCATCGATATGTTTGCGATGTAACCATTCGAAACTGCTAAAATCAACATCAAAATAATGAATTCCCAATCAGAATTCACTATGATAGGAAGGTGACTTCTGGGATGAGCATTGCACATCATGATCAGTGGGATGGTCACTATTCTGGCACCAGCAACGATTCCGATGATCCAAGATTTCTTTTCAGGCTACAAAAATGGAGTGACAGTATTGTTATTACTCATTTCATCTAGTAACCATTTATTTTTGTGTAAAATCAAATCAATTAATTTTTGCTAATTTTATTTTCAATATGACCTAAATTAGTTTGATTCAAGATTTTTATTCTCTACACTGTGTGATCACATCACTCTTATTTACTTTATTCAATATTTTATTTACCTTAAGAAGGAATCCGGCTATAACTCTTCCAGCATAATCACCACAGTTATAAATGAGGTAATTCACAACAGGTACAAAAAATATATCTGAAAAAGAATGATGAATATTAATTACAAAAAGAGGCCCGCAAGATCATTTGGGTTGGCCACCCCTGGTTTAGACAGGGAGACCATATGTCGATGCTACCATCTCAATACGACTTTCATGAAAATTCATCGATTACGTAACACAGAATGAATCACATAAAATACTTACTATTCCAATCTCCACCTGCTCCACTGTGATGAGATTCAACTAGAACAGTCACTCCCGGGTAGACAGCAGTGGTGACTAAAAATACCAGCAGTACAGAGCCACCGTACATCCAAATCTTCTTCAGAATCTGAACATTTGATATAAACATCACACGGTTATTGGTTGATATACCGGTATCTCGATACGGACCGTAAATATAATACTTAAAAAACTCCACTCGAGACAGAAACAGATAGGACATTAGAGATGCAATTATCATCAAATCGCCGATAATGAAATAAACAAGTCCACTGTGAATTGCGGACACTTTAAAGGTAAGCGATAATATCTGAGCCACGGCCGCAATGATGCCCCCAAGAGCCTGGCCGTTGACCACGGCTGCCATGTACTGAGTGGAAAATTTACCAGCTATCCCATATAAACTTCCCGCAAAAATAGCGCCAGCCCCTGTTGACAACACACAATTATAAATAAAATACACACTTTTAAACACATTTTTAAAAAATTTAAGCTTTTAAAAATAACATATTTAAATGGATTATACATTAAAATGCACTTTGTGCTTTTCGATTTTTTTAAATTGTATACCCTGGTAGCTTGCATGCTAAAAAATATAAATCAATAATAATATAATAAAATTTTGTGCCAATAAATTATATTATTATTGTGATGTCTTGATTTAAAAGTTAAACATTATTTTAAAAAATTACCATTAATAATGACCATGGTAATCATTGTTATGATAAAAAAACCATCTTGCCAATCATCAGTGTCAACTTGAACGAGAACTGTAGTAACTATGAATAGTATGGTTATAACAAATAGTGAACCACCCATACGAATCGACAGAGGAATCCTGGAAATAAATTATTCACACATTAACAAACATAATATAATTGAGAGACTGCCTAAACCTTCCTCTTCTAGTGTGACCTTGATAAACTATATTCTGGTCGGGGAAGGAATGTTCTTTAGATATTTTCTAACATATGGGAAAGTTTAGGAATGAACTCGGTAAAGGTTTATTTCTGAATAAACCTAAAACAGTCAGTCAAATATACTTCTGATACACTTATAATCAATTATGATTTTACAATTTTTAATTATTAAATGAAATATCATTAAAATAAATACAGAAAAAGACTCTTAAAATGTTTTGCAATTATCTGAGAGTGAGTCATAAAACAGAGTAATCTGTATTAAGAGATAATATTCATTGGGGGAATTGATGACAAATCAATCACAATACACCCCCATCATGTATAGCAATTGAGACCAACACTATAATAAGTAGTAAAAATAATCTTTTAAAATATTCGGCAGATAGTTTTTTAAATATAAAAATATAATTTTCCATAATATATAGTAAATAAACATGTGCCAATAATTAATCAGCATGCAAAATCTTATGTCTACAACGCAATTAGGCTATCTATTAATTACATCATTGCTATTTTCAAATGATTGAAAAATACTATTTTGTTTTTTAAACAACATGTATTGACACATGCAAAGTCAGTACAAATTGTCTTCGACTGAACAATTTTAATGAAAAGTTGCAATCAAGAAGGTACTAGATTTCTTTGGTAATTAAATTATAAAGATAATGAAAATTTAAAATTTAACTGAAAAATAGATAGTTTTTCTCAATACTAATAATGAAATAAATATTCATTTATCTTACAAGTGACTGTAGAGGGAGTTCAAGATCAGGCATAGAGTGCTGGGAAGGCAAGCCGCTATATTTAAGTAGGTTGTAAACTCCGCCTGGAATTGTGTTTTCCCCAACCGTATTGATCCATTGTGAGGGGTAATATCTCGAAATTTGTACATCCAATACTGAAATTGTATAATTCAATTATACATTATCGTCAAGTATAAGTCTGATTTGATTGACACATTTTAGCTTGAAGAAAAATCTATATTTTCATGCATGCTAGCTGTTAGAAACAAAATGTATTATGCTTGAGTCTGCAACGATTTTTTTTGAGCAATGAATCCAGATTTTTGAAAATGAAGTTAATGCATGTAAAATAAAATTATGTGATACGAAAAACAAAGTGAAAAAATTCTGATCGTTAGTTCAGTATATAATAGATAAAAACTTACATCATTTGCTGTGATGAAAAAATTCCATGGCATTAGTGATGTTATTCCATAAAGATAAAATAAAATGTAAACCAATTTAAAACGATCTATGGGATCTTCCGTAGAAGTTTTTGTCGATTGATTGGTATCAACCAACTCTCTATCTTCACAATCTTCGTTAAATAATGTTTCTTCATTTTCGGGAAATATGTCATTATTTATAGATCCTGCCATATTTCCAATAGTCAAATCAATAATGAATTAATATCACGAGGCAATAAGTCAGTAACTGCAAGTAATTGCCCTTTGACATCGCATGTTTTACAAATATGGATTTGCTCTATTTAAGCGCTTACTTTGTTTATCATTCTGTGATTCACTTTCTGGTCGGACCTCGATATCAATATCAATACAGATAAGCTGATTTAATTAGTGGTGTGGTACCCCTGCATAGCACTGTCAAAAATAAAGTCTGCCAACACTAAAAAGCATGCTATATCAACCAGAGAGAAGATACATTTTCTCTATGCCAATTCCTTTATCAATAAAAAATGTTTAAAACAATATCGATATTTTGTAGAAATACCTTTTATGTGGTAATTATTCTAAAATATGTATATACGAAGAGTTCGAATTTTTCGCAAACAAAATTTTTATTGAACAAGTTGTGATTATCTTTCACCCATATTCGCAGTTTACAAAATTTAATTTTAAGTAAAAAAAAATTCATTTGAAGTCGCTCAAACAGTACTCAACGTGCTCTGATCAGATACATGCTCGTGAAAAAGCATTACTTATCAAACTACGAACTAACTAACTTCAAAATTTACCATTGCTGATAGCAGATTATATATTTATTCGTGCTATTACATGGGTTCACTATTTGCACCCAACACCATACAGAAAAAAAAAAGTGTTACATTATGTTTTTCAATTTCTTTAATGAAATCAAACAAAATGTACATAATTTATGAGGATTTCAATTGAGATTATAATCTTGTAGTTCAAGGTGTTCTGTAAAATGAACACATACGCTAGATATTATTTATTTTGTACCCTGATTCACAAAATTTCCAAAAATCAAATAAATAAAAAACGAGGTCTCTTGTGTTATACTTATGAAAAAAACAATTGATTTGAAAAAAATTGCATTTTACAAAATACAAATATTTAAATTCCATTTTCAAAAATTGTTGCAATCGATATATGTAATTAGCCACAAGCTGTCGGGCTTATACATGTCTCAGACAACCTTCATATGTATATTTTGTGAAAATTCTTCAGTCAGTTTGTTTATGTGTTTGCTGATTGGTGTCTACAGGCTTAAAGGCAGAATAAACAGCTTTTCTATCTATTCTATCCAAGATTTTCTTATCATGATACGGATGATTGTGCAAACGAGTTCTAAAAATATAAACATATTATTTTATGTTATTGATTACATACAGTTCAGATATTATTAAAATAAAGAAGTTCAATTAATTTATTTAAAACTGTAGTATTAAATAGTGAATTTCAAACAAACCTTTGAACCACAACATTCCCATTAGTGACAGTACATGCAGGACACTTGAGGGCTCGATAGTCTACACATCTCCACCTCCTCAACTGCCCGCCATTACCCTTACTGTACAGATTGTATATGTAACGATTCAGAATCATTTGAAGTGAGCCACGATTTGACACAGTATATTGCATATCTTAAATAAAATAATTAAATAAAGTACATTGACAAACAAAAAAAAAAAAAAATCAATTGTATATTACAACTTAGTGTCAGGACGTTGAATATTGAATGTTAAAAATGATATAAAAGATTTAGATTGTGAGATTGAGAAATCTTACCATTACTCTTTTTGTAAGCATCTACAAGGTGATTCAATTCAAAGCTATGGTTATTAAAACTTGAAACTTCAATATCTTCAATTTCTTCAGGGGCAGCCTCAATGGGTATAGGTTCAACTGTTTCATTTAAACTTAACGGTGTTTGGGGTCTGTAAATTAAAACAGGCCATGTCAACAGGTTGCATAAATCAATCATTCTTATATATTTTTTAGACTTGCTAATAAAAAATATCAGTGAAACATAATTTCATGATCTTTATTTCAAAATAATTTTTCAAACCTTGTTTTATCGAATGGTGTGTTTATTGGGATCTTCCGCTTTACTCCTGACTTTGGAGATGGTATTTGCGGGGAAGAATCTGGAACATCAATATTAGCAGGAATGGCGAGAGATACTTGTATTTGACTTCGGGCTATGCTATCTTCATTGGGTAACTGAATATTGAAATTTTGTATATTTTGTCTGTTTGAATCATTTTCTGAATAAGTTGTCGTAGTGTCACAAGTTTCTCCATTATTTATAATCTAAAATGAAAGAAATAACATATTTATATATCATTAATTAACTTATATATATAAACAGCCAAAATATTGAAAAACTTATTTCAAACTTTTAAAAATAAAATTGATGGGACAAATTCCATGTAAAATATAACTGCAAATATATCTTCCAGAAAGAAATATGTGAACGTAAAATACTGGGATTCTACTAAGAATAAGTTTTTCCTTATTTATCAAAATAAGAAAAGGTTATTACTCACTGTTTCGTCAAGCCCTTGAATACGGAGAGATTTAGCTGCTTCTAAAAATGCTGTGAGATTATCCTCAGCAATGGCGACCTCTCCTGTGTAAACATATTGTAGAAGATTGCACAGCGTGGGATATGACACCTCCTAAGTAATATTTGAAAAAAAATCATCCTTCAGAGCATGTTTAAAGTATTTTTGTACACCATTGCAATGGTTACACTATTCTAAGCTATGTGTTCTATCAGTAATACCAAAAACTAAATATACTTCTTAAGCTAACGTTGATGACCAAAATGAGTACCAACTTAAACCAAATAGCTAGAGACTGCAAAGCCATTTCTATTAAAAGTATTGCATAATTATCTGTTTTTACAAGCGTCTCTTTTATTCTCCCTGGTTCTCAAATTTTTTAAAGATATATTATCATGGAAACATAATAAAATCTAACTAGTCACTCGGGTGCTTTGAGTTTATAGTGACAATTAATTTGTAACTTCAGGGAAAGCAGGGCAAATCCCAAGTTAAGATACAAAATAAAAAAAGTTATAATGACAAAGCAGCCATGAACGGCCATCAGTATTCTTAAAAATATTGTACTTTTTATTTCCTTTGGTCAGTAATCTTTGAAAGATTATACTTAATCAATCCTTAAATTATCACTCTACCTGAGCGTTATGATTAATTATACCTACCTTAAGAAATATTACAGGATGCTTACAAGGCACTGATTGTATAATATCCTTGAT
The DNA here is from genome assembly GCA_022113835.1 of Atopsyche davidsoni. Lineage (NCBI taxonomy): Eukaryota > Metazoa > Arthropoda > Insecta > Trichoptera > Hydrobiosidae > Atopsyche > Atopsyche davidsoni. The sequence goes on along the minus strand of JAILWY010000013.1, from coordinate 3,552,767 downwards.
ATAAGGACTAGCTGCGCCAAGTATGAGCTGGTGAACCTTCACCATATGCCCATCTGCTGCTAATGTCAAGTCCACAAAATCTCCATTCTAAAAAATAAATAAGTGAAAAATAATTAAGTGGAGTTTAACTCAGTTTGCCTGATGTTTTAAAATCAACTTATTTATGACAGGTATAGTGATATAATAGATATTAGTTTAGCTGTATTAGCTGCTGTGTTATTTAAATAACTGAATGTTATTTTATCACACTACCTGTTGCAAGGTGCCGAAACTAGAGCAGATGCTAGATTGGTAGCGATCCCAAACCAAAGAAAAGTGTGTCATTGTTGTGTCAGAGATGACTGTAGCCTGAAAAACTGAATAAAATAATGTTAATCAGAACATCCTTTAGAAATAAAGTGAACAGAATGAATTACTAATCATTTTACAGTGTACTGACTATTGATACATTCCCAAAGGTTTTAAAGCTGTAAGCATTATAATAAATACGTTATAACGCAGCATATTTACTTTACAACAGAAATGTTTACCTTTTTAACACTTCTCGCAATGTAGATATTTCTTGTTATCAAAGAAAAATAACCAAAAATACAATAATGAACTCTTTAAATACACACTAGAATACGAGAGGTACAAGGAATGAATAATGTTGCCATCTAATATTTTTTTTATTAAGCAAAATCAAAGCAAAAGTTTTATAATGTACGCTTAAAAATAAATAAAATTCATACAAAATAAACTATTTTTATCCAACATGAAATATATAATAAAATAAAAATCATGTTTTTCAAAATGAAAAAAGGTTAAATATTATTATTTTAAAAGTAATATATATATTTAATTTGAAATAAATATTTTTCTTTAATTTAAATTTGACTTTGTGTCTTCGTTCGTCACTCAGTGTATCGGTGAATGCAGATTAATAAATATTATAAAAATCGTTTAAACTTGATATATATTAAATTCCCAAATTACGTTCGGTTTAGTCCAAGTTGTGATAAAAATCTTTTAACCTGGCAGCATTTTATTTCAGTAATTTGAGTTGACAGTTGACAGTAAAATGGTCATAGAGATTCGAAACAAAATATACACACACTATGGTCACAATCATAACAAATATGAAAAGGCCTCTATACACAAAGCGACACAATTTGCGATCGATTTGCAATAAGCCATTTGCGTTCTTTTACTTACAAAACAGGACGCTATTGGTTAATTATATGTCGGTTGCAAGTTGTTTTTGTGGGTTCGTAATAAATAATAGATAGAGCAAAGTTAGATAAAAAACAATAATAAATTTAACAATGTAGATGTGCAAACAACTTACAGAAAAGCAAATTTGTAACGATAAAAAAATAAGCTTCGGCCCAAAGTATTTGGATTTTTAAATCACTTAATATTGCATTTTGAATAATTTGTCTAGAGTCTAAATTCTTGCATAATATATATATTTTTTTAATTGTCTTTTATTTTATTTCAGACTAAAAGATATATAAATCGAAATAAAATAATTAAATATTTTAAGTCAAATCTTCCGTCGAAAAATCGTCATTTTTCCACATGCATTATCCATAGGCATTATCAAACGAAGAAGAAAATTTGTTTGATAATGCCAACATAACAGGTTGGCGAAACTGGTCACCGATAAAAATAAATATGAAGAAAAATCACATGGAATTACGCCGAGTACTTTCCTTTAAAAATATTGGACATAATAGTCAAATGTCAATACAAATTTACATTTAAAATAATTATTAGTTTACCATATAATCTTTCATAAAGCAGCGAGTGACGCCATTATCAGCAACTGTCATCCGCTCGCTTGACAGTGTTACGCATCTCGGGATTATTTTCCCCCATTAGGGATTTTTTTTACGGAATATTGTGTTTTTCCAAAGGTACATTCTGAAAATCCGTTTGAAGTTGTAATTTGCACTGTTTACGAAACTGTAGGTAGTTTCATATTTACTAATGCTTTTTTTACTTTTCCGCGCGATGTTCTCAAACATTTAGATTATTAGACATCTATCAATATTCTGATAGTGACTCGAAAGACTTTTCTGTGTATTTTTGTATTGTTTACATTTTATATCTATTTTGTAAACATACAAATTCTAGATTGTTATTTATGTATTTAATTTAAATAATCTTCTAAAAAAATATTGCCTGAGCTATGTAAATCCTTGCTCTCTATAAAAACAATGCAAAGTTTTACAATGTTTATGTATGGATTTACTCAACAGTATACCTTCTTCATCTTAGTAAACTAAAAACTTATGATTTTACACATTTTAAAAGTTACCAATTAAAGGAAAAAACTATTTGCTTGCTAAAATATAAGCTTTTAAATTGTTATTTAGTGCATTGTTTTGTTTGTTTTTTGTTTTGTCAAAAATGTTTCAAATTGATTAAACAAAGTACTAATTTTTTTATGCTATTGGTTGGTTAATCTTTAAATTTATTTTAAAATATTTTTTTATAAAACTTTTCAGCTCTAAAATGGCTCAATCACATTTCTCTCTTGTCTGGGATCGTTATCAATCTAGCATCTGCTCCAGCTTCAGTGCTTTGCAACAGGTAATTATATGAATTTTGAGATTAATGGAACTGGTATTTATTTTGTAATACTCCATTTTATTACAATAATATAAAACCAAATGGTTTTTTAGATTACGTTAATTTCACTATTAGCGAGAGCTCTTTCGCCGAACACGGTGAAATTTCAGTGAAATTAACGTAGTCTCCAAAACCATTTGGTTTTATTTTATTGTGAATTTTGAGAGTTAATATTGTTATTAAATATTCTTTACTCAATTATAAGTATGATCCTTTTAAAAATAAATATGAATTAATAGTATTATCATATTTAGGTTTCTTATACATTATAAATTACCTATGTGAAGATGTGTTGTTCATTCAGAATGGAGATTTCGTAGACCTCACTCTTGCTGCAGACGGGCACCTGGTGAAGGTTCACCAGCTCATCCTCGGTGCAGCCAGTCCATACTTAAAAGAACTCATTCAGTCTGCACCCTGCAAGCATCCTGTTATCTTTCTAAATGTATAAATATTTTTACTCTTGATTACATTCTTTAATCTGTTATTCCTAGAGTGATCAACTTCACCTTTGTTCGTATAATTGTTTTCTATTTATAAGTCTATTTATATTTTTATTAGTATGTTAAAAAAAATAGTAAATGTGGTTATCTATCAACTTGACGAATGCACATGAAGATAGGTATAAAATTTTTTCCACCAACCCTAAAATATTTTTGAAAAAGTATTTTATTTTATTGTTTTTTATATTCAGGAAGTTTCGTATTCCACCATGTGCAGTCTTCTTCAGTATGTGTATACGGGAGAGGTAGCAATACCAGAAGAAAACCTCACATTGTTCTTGGAAGCGGCTAAAGCACTGCATATCCAAGGTCTTGACGGAACAGTGAGTATTTTTTTAATAGGTTGCATTTGTATGATGATGATTCTTTTTGTAGAAAGCATGGCCTTCTAACAGTAAATCTTTTCAATAAAACGGCATAGTGTATGCAATAAATCATTTGTTATACTTTATTACTACTTTATTTTAGGATATGAGTAATGAGACTTCTGTTGATGCTGAAGTGGACACAAAAAAAAACATTATTCAAAATATTAACATTCAGTTGCCTAGTGATGATAGTTCTTCTACGCAAATACAAAAAGTGTCTCTCTCTATTCCTGCAAATACTATGCGGCTTTCGGGACAGTTAGACAACACACCAGAGTCTGCTAAAAAGAAATTTCCAATAAATATAACAATGGCAAACAAAAGGTATGCATTAATTACAGTAAAACTGTAATCTTAGAATAGGTGTACATATTGAATGAAGCCAAGTTCATTGTGAGGAGTGAGGACCTCCGCAGGGATATTGATTGATGGAGTTTTGATTTTCAATTATATATATTTTCTTTCAGATTGCATCAATCGATCGATACAAGTGGGAACATTGAAGTGAGTACGACAGAAGAGTCTTTTGGAGAAGAAATGTCAATTGATGGCTCCAGTCCTAGTAACTCTGCATCAAACTTTGAACTAACCCGTCTCGTGGAACTATCTCCTAATACTTATACCAACAGCAAAGGTAATTTTTGGTTTAATAAATGATTGAAAATATTTAATAATGTTCAGAAAAAAATGTCTTTTAATAAAAGATGTTTTGTAGTGTTACATGTTTTTTTTCTTTAATATATCTGTAAATGTATGAAAGGTACTTTGTCCATTACAATTCTGCAACTATGTCACATTCATCATTGTAAAATGCGAGAAATCAAACAGTTGCCATCTGTCTTAAACAAACAGTCACTTAGTTGCTTTATTACTCTGAAAAGTTAACTTATAATAAAATTTGCTTTTTGAAAACGAATAATACATAAGTTTACTTAGAAAAATGCAAAGTTCAAATTAATTCATTTTAGCATATTAGATTTTTTTCTCGCTTAAATGTGAAATTGAAATCCTGAAAGTTTGTAAGAAAGCTGAAACATAATTGTGAATATCTAAATATAGGATTTTAATATGATATTTTAGCTACTCGAATGGCTCATAAAATATACTATGTAGGTAATAACTTTTGTGGTATTTTTTTTTATTAAATATAACATGTATTAATTGTAGAGTTGCAGTACACTGTGTCTAACCGGGGATCACTTCAGCTCATCCTGAATCGTTACATGTATAATCTCTTCAGTAAAAGTAGTGGTGGGCAGCTGAGGCGGTGGCGCTGTGTTGATTATCGCGACCAGAAGTGCCCCGCTTGCACTGTTACCAATGGAAATGTTGTAGTGCAAAGGTTAGTACACTTTTTTTTATTTATATTTATAGTGTTAAAAATATTTTTTTTTTTCAAAATATTGTTACAATTAATCAATATTTTTCATGGTCCAGTAATGATGCCACGTCTTCTCATCTATATTAATGACTTATGAAACATATTGTGAATACTTCCTTTTTTATCGAAATATTTTGATTTACGAAAAGTTGAAAAAGGTGATAATTGAATAACATTTTGTATTATTACAGAACTCGTATGCACAATCACACCTACCACGACAAGAAAATTTTGGCTAAAATTGAGAAAAAAGCTGTTTACTCTGCCATCAAATCAGTCAATGCACAAACAGACTCTCAAATGTAGCAAATGTAGTGAATTGGATAAGCTATATTTCCATTTTAAGTATTTATATTACAGTATATAGTATAGTAAATATACACGGTATATATAATATATATACAGGTGCGCCATATTTTATGTCATTCATATTTTATGCAACCGATTTCTATATATGAGGTATTTTTATTTTAATTTGGCTCTTTACAATTTATTTGAACTAGTTTTTTAATACAACATCAATCAAGTGGCCGCCTTTATTGGCCAAAGCAAAATGTGCCCTTTTTGCTGCGTTTTCCATCACTTTTTCTAGCATCTGGCGGTATAGCAATTATTTTGGCACGAATGTTTACCTTAAGCTCGACAATGGTTTGAGGCTTGCTGGCGCAAACAATTTTTTTTTTAAAAAACCCCACAAAAAGAAGTCCAGAGGGGTCAAATCTGGAGATCTGGGTGGCCGATCAATGTCGCCTTTTTTGACATAACACGTCCATGGAATTTTCGTTACAGAAACTGCATTGTTTGATTTGCAGTGTGGCATGGCGCACCGTCTTGTTGAAACCGTCCAGACCATTTTCACATATTTGTGGGCAGGCATAATGAGCCAACATCCACCGATATCGATTCCCATTGACTGTTTCGCCTTCTCTGAAGATAAATGGCCCAATGATGGTTTTGGCACAAACGCCAGCTCAAACAGTCACTTTTTGGCCGTGAAATGGTGTTTCATGGATCTTGTGTGGATTCTCCGTTCCCCAAATGCCTTTACTGCGCCAAAGGGTGTGAAATGGGCCTCGTCAGTCATCAAAATTTGCTTCCAAAAATCAGGTTCAGTGTCAGCCATTCGAGCGACTGTTTGGCCGTATTTCAAGCAACATGGACGGTCTGTCGGCAATATTCTTTAAGTCAATTGCACTTTATACGGAAACAAATGCAAATCATCCTTCAAAATGCGCCGCAAAGTGGTTCCACTGATGCCAAAATGCTGAGCGCGGTGAAGATACTCACATGTGGGTTCTCGGCAACACTCTCTTACCGCTTCAACCAGTTCATTGGAACATCTTGAGCATTGATGAACAGCATGTGGACGATTTCTCACTGTCCCGTGCTCAAGAAAATTCGACACCAAACGATGAATAGTGTTGTCAGACGGTGCGTGTTGGCCACAATATTGTCGACAATATGCACGTTGAGTTAACACTTCTGAATGACTATTTTCAATGTACAGTGTCACTATTTCGGCGTGTTGTTTTGGTGTGAAGCGATTCATGGTTAAAATTGTACTGAATTATTGACATTTCAAAACATGTTTACTCAAGCCAATCGGTTGATAAATGTCAAAGTTATTCAATGTTTACATACCGACATAAAAGATGGCATACCCTGTGTATATATATATATATATATATATAAATATAAATAAAGTTGCATTTAATAATGCAATGTTATTACAGTTCGTCTATGACCAAACTGAAATAGGTGTTTTGCTAATTATCATAAGGACAGGATCGAACTGGGAAATTCTTAATCAAAAACAATCTAACCACTTACTCGTCAAGTCAATACATTATTTTTAAATAGAGATTGGGAATAATATAGGGATTGCTATGTGTAATATATTGTGACTTGTGTTCAACTATGTTCTTATAGATAGACTACTGTTATTAATCATGATAAAATAGTTAAATTTAGCATATAATTTGAAATGAAAATATTATAAGTAAATTTTAGAGAGTTCATATTGTTTGACTTTCTATCTGTCCATCAAATCCTTTGAAATACTTTAAAATAGTTTTAATATTGAAATCTACTATTTAAATGAATATATGATGGGTAAATTTTGTAGTAAATACTTAAAAAAATTGTTGTTAGTTGAACCTTCGCCTTCACATATTTATTAAAAATAATTTACTTGCATAATTAAAAGTAAAATTAAATTTTATTTTATATTATATTTTAAATATCCTTATTAATGTTTAAATCTTCACAAAGATTGTTGAATATAGATTGTTTTATAATAAAAATGAGTTGTATGTGTTAAATTTTCTATCATACTTATTTGTCAATAAAAACTGTTTTTAAAAATTATTATATTTCCATAACAAGTTCCTGTTAACAACAACCAACTCTGATGACTTTTTACAGTCCAACTGACTTTCTTGAGTGAAAATTGTACATATTTATTATTTCAAACACTTGGATTAAGTACATCTATCAAAACTAAGAATAACACTGTTGGAAGTTCTCTAGCATTGAAAAAGGTGAATATGTTTCAGTCTGTAAACATATCCATTGCCTAATCTGAAAAAAATTTACTTAGGTTCATTGTTTATTATTATTGTTTTCATCCATACGGATTCACAGAGCCAATCAATACACACACACAGACTCATATATATATATATATATATGTAAGTGTCCCAAAATTCACTCAAGAAGTAATTTAATTAAAAACACACTTTTAAATTTGTAATTTTTTATTGATTGAGGGCTATCTATGAAATAGTAAATGACCTCCAAGGCTACCCGATATGGTATTTCATACATATTTATATACTGTATAGTTTATGCATCAATAAAAACATAACAATTTTTGAGTCTTGCGCAAAGAAAGATGGTAAAAAAGCGACAGGTCTCCTATTTTGGCCATACTTTTCGCAACAATAAATATAGCATCCTACAGAAAAAATCGAAGAAAAAAGGGCATTGGAAGGAAGAAACTTACGATGGCAAAGGAAATCGGAAGCACTGCTGAATTAATGAGACTAGCCCAGGATATAAATATGTTCGATGATATGGTCGCCAACCTTCTATGACTAGAAGAAGAAGAATAAATATATATTTGTGTGTTTGTTCAAGTGTTGTATAATTCACTATGGTTGTGTTTGCTTTGTCTATGGAGTTGATTAATATTTGGTAGTGGCAATGAGATTCTCAGATGTCAACAGAACAGCGTTATAGCAATCGTAGCCAGAGCAAAAACGGTTCAAACTATTGAACAGTTTACGGGTTCATAGTTTCTCTGGCTTAGAGTATTCTTGGCGCAAAACGTCCTTCTACGATGTCTGTTTTTGAAGAAACTTAGAGATACAAGCTGAAATGGCATTCGACGTGAACAAAGTCTGTAGAATTTGCCTCGAAGAAGGAGTTTTAACTTCGATATTTTGTTCGGATTTTGGAATAATGCCTTCTTATATGTTATCGCTTTGTGCTAAAATAAAGGTTTTGATATTATTTGGATATGATGTAGTGTAGTAGATATAATAGTTTACGATAGTGTATTGTGAAAATATTTTTCCAGGTGCAGCTAAGTGATGGGATGCCTTCACACATCTGTAGCAATTGTATATACAGACTTGGTGTTGCATATCACTTCAAACAGCAGTGTGAAACCTCTGATTTTCGACTGAGACAATATTTAGGCTTAGAATACAAACTACCTTTCAAGTAAGTATTAAGTTTTTCTTTATCATATTTCCTACCATTTTTCTATTCAATAATCAGTATAATATTTTATATGTTTTGATAGTTACAAGGAGAGAAAATACGCAATTAAGGCATGCATTAAATCAAAACACTCCAGTAATGTGATTTATTTTTTTGTAAATAATTTGTTTTTATGAAATTTATTTGTATTTGATTGTAAACAATTCAAGCAAAGCTGCTCCCCACGGTAAATTAAAGACTGATTATAGACCTCTTGTAATCTTCAAACTAATTAATTTTCAAACAAATTATGCAATTTCAGGTTAGGTTAGGTTAGATTAACACTCTGCCGTATATAAAACCTTGAATTCGTATTTAGACAAAGATTTTAGTTTAACACTTTTTTTTAAACCTCATTAATCATTAGGACTTAGTAATTTTTTGTAATTTATGGCTTTGTCACTTGTGTACAAAAATTATTTATTTTACTTTTAAAAGTATAATATTTTTTCTTATATAATTTTAGACATAGGGTTATGAGTTGAACACTTACATGTTTAATAGTTAAACTATACACCTTTACTGTAAAATAAAATTTCATTATTTTTCAGTTCCAGGGATGCATCAACAAACACTGACCAAGTAGTAATGGTAATTAATTTTATTTTTATGTTTGTTGTATTTACAGTTTAACTTTTCATTTTTACATATACTTTCTGAGAAATAAAGAAAATATATGTAATCAAGAAATATTTTACTTGTACGGGACGTACATTTGAACTGTTACCACAAGGCACTGGCAAAGCAAAAGATTTTAACTTGGAGATTTCGGGAACAGAGAGATGGTTATTGAAACGCTACATTTTTCACACACTAGCTCTTTATTCACAAACAAGCATATTTATGTACAAAGTAACTATCATAAAAGCGCCGCGCGAGCCCTCGCCGGTACCTGGCGACCGTCGGTCAAAACACGCCGACGGTCCTCAAGCGCGGCGCGTCTGGGCCGTCCATACAAAGACGTGGGCTCGTGGGTCGCCAGCGGCGGCCACTCCGGCCACATCGCTGGTTCTCAACCTGTATTTGCGTGCGTGACTCATCGGACGGGAAGCCGACGCGTCGTGACTCATGCCTCCGTACGGACGGCAAACTTCCCGTACCGTCACGCAAATATATTTAATAAACTAGCGGCCGTCGTCCCGTACATTACTTTTAGATTTATCTTACAGATAATGAATTATCGTTCTTTGCAGAAGGTTGTCGAGCCTGAGAAAAAAAATATTACAGTTAAAAAAAGAGTGTAAGTAAAAAGTAATTAATTTTCCTTACGTTTTCATTTAAGTATAATTTAAAAATATTTATGGCATTGATAATTGCATTTTTTATATTTTTTTCTGTTCAGTAAGAAATCAAGTTACAAAAGGAAGACAGATGGGGAGAAATTAAGGAGAGGTCCCAAACCGAAACCCAAAGAACCGCACAACTGCTATGATTGTGGAAAGTCTTTCAAATGTGCAGCACAGCTCGAAACTCATATCAGGTCCTTAATAATATTAAGAGATTTATGATAGTTAAAAAGCATATCATTTTACGAATTAAGTATAATGTTTTTTCTTCAGAACTCACACTGGGGAGCGACCATTTGCTTGTAGTGATTGTCCAAGGCGGTTCGCTCAAAAACATAATCTTTCCATTCATGTCCGTACACACACGGGGGAAAGACCCTTTCAATGTGAAATATGCAGGTACACCATCTTAACTTTTCACATCTAAAGAAAACAGTAGTTTTTGCTAGTGTTTTTATGAAGTCATTGAACATATAATATAGCATATTTATTTTATTTTAAAAGGAATTACTAATAAATAACTTACTGATTCCATTGAATGAGATATGTGTTAAAAATATGCTTTATATACACCGTTAGAATTATTCATAAAAGTGAAAAAGTATACTATGAATAATAGTGGTGAATTTGTGCTATTTTGACTAGCCAAAAAATTTTGTAAAAGTTTCGTAACATTTAAATAATTGAAAAACTAATTAGGTTATTTTTTGTGTAATAAATTTTATAACACTATTTTTGTTTTGTTTACAGCAAACAGTTTTCTGCTCTTGGAAATTTCCTGTCTCACAAAAAAATTCACACTGGAATCAGAAATCATGTATGAGTTTTATTTGTATATATGAGTACATTCTATTTTTATTAAATTGTTTTCAGAGCTGTTAATGATGTTACCGATATAAAAACTAGTTTAGTTATCTAATAAGTAGGTTAGTTATTATGGTTTTTATATTATTGACTCATAAGCAACAGTTCACTGGTGAAATTTCTATTATGACAGATAAATCTATGATGATATTGCATGTTGGTGGCAATTAAAAAATATGTATCTTTTAATTTTATATACATATATTATTAATTCAGGTATGTCCAATGTGCAACAAAGCCTTCATAGCTTCAGGAGATCTTTCAAGACACATGGTCACTCATACTGGAATAAAAAACCATCACTGTGATGTATGCGGCAAGGGATTTTACAGACATCGCGATATGGTGAATAGACATAACATATTTTTAAATACTTAAGACACATTTCTCTTATATGTATATTTATTCACTGAAATATATTCAGTTTTAACATTCTTGTATTTAATGGAATTTTAGCATTTCAATTAGAACACACAACATAAATAATATTTTCATTAGTAGAGGTGAGGTAGTTTTTATAATATGTATGCCATATTGGTACAGTGTATTTTATTACATCTGTCTAGGTCACACACAAAAATAAAGTGCATCAGGTGCAGCCCCCGACTGCTCCTCCTTTGGCAGCCCCGGCTCCCCAACGCCCTCCTGCACCTCTGCAGCCCCTCATGATGCACCAGCCCATCAATTATTAAAAATATTTCATCCAGTGTCAATTAACTTATTTTCTAATTGGCACCTAGCAGATGTTTTATTGAATAGAAATTACTTACGGACGGACGGATTGACATGCTTGTATTGTTATAAGTAAACTTTCACCGACCGTGTTAAAACATTTGCTGCATTAAATATGCTTGTATTTTATGGTAGCGTGCTGACGTTTATATCTAACACGACTTCTTTGTGTGGTGAACTTCTAGAATTTTTTGGTTTATTAAGTTTTATTATTTATATATTCAATATTTTTGACACAAAGTACTTTGTGGAATTCCATTATATTTTATTATTTAATGAACAGTTTCGGTTTTTGTATTTTTGGTTTCTTTGAGAGAATATCAAAGGCCTCTAAGCTATTGTTGAAATCAAAATACACATTTTTTAAAAAATAAAACAGCAATTTGAGAATTTATATACAATGAATATGAAAAATTCTTAGAGCATATGTACTTTGATAGATAGGCTCATGTAGGAGATCAATGAACTTGATTTATGTGTAACTTATAATGATCATATTTTACTATATATTGTTAACCTTTTACCTGTCAGCTTGTTACATATTTCATATTCTAACTTAATATAATGACCAAAGTCAAATTCATATTAAAATTTGTTAAATTGTTTGAAATTTGTGTGTATGGTTTTTTTTAACCGTTAAGTAGTTAAGGCGTCGAATAACAACACTAAATAAGTAGATAATATGACAGGGAAAAGGTTGATGAACAATAAGACTGAAGTATTTTTAATTTATTTAAATAAACAATTTTTATGAAGTGTTTCTTTTATTTAAATCATATGTTTTTATATTCATATTTTTAAAGAAAACAAAGTCATTTCCTTGAAATTCAATTACCAATAGAAATAATCAAAGTTAACTGATGAGATTGTCATTTGGTTCGCCCGGCATATTCCATACTTTTGACCCTTGCTTAGTATCTAGCTTCATCAATTAGTGATGTCAAATGGTGGTGATATGGCATCGTTTGATAGATTGAAGTACAAAATGGTAACGTCAATTTCCCACAGTACTTAATAATCTACCCTCGTAATCTACAGTGGATTTCCATAGTACATTTCAAGGACCCTGGACACACTGTATCACCCTTTTCCCGCATTTAATTTTGCAGTTGTAAAGGCCAGACAAACCTGGATACATCAAATTAGAATATGAAAATAAGTAAAGTTTAAAGTTCCTTAAGAAAATTAGGCACTTCTTAAAACGTAAATAAAATAAATAGCACATGGATTTCTTCTCATCCATCAATTTTCAACTTGTACATAAAAACAAAATTGTAATGTTACTTATTTACTACAAATAATCACTACGACTCCACAGTTCAGCTCATGTTTCCCAAGTGCGGGTACAGATTCAGACAGGTGTGAGAGAGAGCAAAGACATGTAACTTAAGTGTAGGACGAGTAATATAATTCCAAATTTCTGATAATTGCAGGCTTTAGAAAGATGGCAAAATAAAGCAACATAGTAATTTTCGAAGATCAACATTTAGATGTTGATCTTCGGGCTGAAACCATTAGTGGTTTCAGCTTTGGTGTACTAAATGATATAATTTATATTAACTAAATAATATTTCTAGAACATTTATTTGCATCTTAAATAAGGAAGTACATTCAGAAAAGTATTCATATTTACATCTAACAAAATTATTTTAAATAGTGAAGGTTTATTCATATTATAAGTTCAGCGGATTGGAACCCATGTCAGTAACGATTCACCATACTTCTTCCTCTCTGAAAAAAATACATTTTTCACTTAGTTTTTAATTTCTAGGTAAATACTCTTAAGATATTGTGGTTGAGTTATATTATATGTTCTATTTTTAGTTTTTCACTATACACATGTACGCATTGCATACATTATATATGGAATTGAATTAAAAAATGTTATTTGATTTTATAAATTATACTGAAGAAAACATTTGTAGAAAATAAACTCAAAGGCTATCAAAAATATAAGATATACGCAATTTTCCGCTACAAAGAACAATTTAACCTCAATATACTTTTATTACATATTAAACTATATTTTTTAAGATTCAATGAAATACCTGGCATAGAAAAATCTTCAGGGTGAAGTTCTACATAATGTTTATATACAGCGTCACGTTCTGCATAATATTCTAGGCGATGTTTACTGACAAAGTATAATGTAGTAGCACCGCCAGCAGTTAAACCGATGTGTTTGTATATACCTAGAGGTTATAAAATAATAATTAGTCCAAAATTGTTACAATATAATGCAGTTACATAATATTATCATCTGACAGCAGTAATACCCACCGCTATAAACTGGCCGCCTGGTGCCAAAATTAATCAGAACTGCAGCGATTAAGCCTATAGAGCCGCCTAAAAATGGTCCCCATATTTTATTAATCCAGGGCTCTATTCTTTCAGTCTCTCTGTTCGTCAAAAGCTCGAGGGCAGTATTTCCCCCGTGCGATGCCATCTCGTTATCGTGAACCAAACGAACGAGAGCTGTCAACCTGGTCTAATATAGTCTATGGTAATCAATAGATAATTTAAGGAAAGGACAATGACCAAGGAGCATTTTGCATACGTAAATCTTTTTTGATACGTTCCTTCAGATATAATTTAATTTTTATTTTATGAGAAGAGGTGAGAAAAAAACAATATTAAATAGTGCGAAAACTCCTGCAAAAATACACATGTAAAACTTTCGTGTACTGAAAACACCCGTAACTGACCAATGGCGACATTTTAGAAAAAACAAACCTTTTCTACTCCTTCGATTAGACGCGGCAAGTCATAACTAGTGTTTCTGTTTCAATACCATACAAATACCGTGTTGGTTACTGAGTAAGTGGATAGCTACTCTTATAAATACCAAAAACAAGTACAAATATTGTCTTTGTGCCGTATATTGTCAAAATATGTCACGTGAGACATGTTTTAACATAACCTAAATCAGATATAAACCGAAGTCTACACAGCCGACAGTTATTTTTATAAATAACAATAATATCGACTCGTTTGCTCTCATAGCATAAAAAAATGGTAAGACCTAAAAAGTTTATGAGTAGTATTTGCATATCTTTTCTAGTATTTTGACGGAGTTCACTTCCATGTGTATCATTACTATTTATTTTAATTTATTTAACTACTTATCTACAGGGTAAACAGAAGAAAACGCGTAAAATTGTCGAGAAAAGGTTTGCACAAATGAAGAAAATGATAAAACCCACTGACAGTCGCATCAAACCAGAATTGCGGTCAATATCGAAAAAGAAAAAGCCGGAGGATCCATTTAAACTGAAAGTGCGTGAAGCCCCGCAATCGAGCTCGGCACTTTTCTTCCAGTATAACACTCAACTGGGCCCTCCTTACCATGTTCTAATAGACACGAATTTTATTAACTTTTCAATAAAAAACAAATTGGACATCATTCAAAATATGATGGACTGCCTGTATGCTAAGTGCATCCCTTACATCACAGATTGTGTTTTAGGAGAGTTAGAAAAACTGGGTAGAAAATATAGAGTTGCTTTGAAGATTATTAAGGATCCCAGATTTGAAAGAATTAAATGTCTTCATAAAGGAACTTATGCAGATGATTGTATTGTTAACAGAGTAACACAACACAAATGCTATATTGTTGCAACTAATGACAAGGACTTGAAGCGAAGAATTCGGAAGATACCCGGAGTACCCATTTTGTTTGTTTCACAACACAAATATACAATCGAAAGAATGCCCGATGCATATGGAGCACCCAAAGGGGCCATATAAAACCATATTTTACTGTAAGTGTATTCAAGTGACCTTTTATGAAGATTTTGTATTGTACATCTTGTTATATGTATAAATACTCACTTTCAGAACATCTCTGTTGAAAAAACAAATATTCTGTATATAATTAATATTATTTAAGACATTGTTTTACAACTTGTTCATAATAATATAATTTTTATTGATAAAGAACTAATGATTTAAATATTTTTTTTATTGTCAAGATTACATAGAAGATGATTATTACATTTGATTAGGTGCTACGTATCATTTAAAAAGGCTTCATCCATCTTCTTGAATTCATCATGATACTCTTTGGGTACATTTATACTGGACATGTCATCTGCTCCCATCTCTTCCTCTTTTCTTAAATAGAAATGTTAAATTTTGATAATGTGATGGGATTAAAAAGTATGAATTCAATTATCTTATGAAATACATACTTGATGAGGATATCTACTACATTTTCACAGGCAAGGAGAGCCTTTCTGTCCTTTTCCCATTTGTGCAGTTCTCGTAGAATGTAGTACGTTCCCTGGGATCTTAAATACTCTCTTCCAGGTTTTTTAGTACAGAGCCTGCTCAAGGCTTCCAAAAGTAAAGTTCTTAAAAATATATACAATTATATTAATCACTTGGTCAGGTTGACCGATGAGTTGTTCAATTCCCGTTCTGATAGATAAACCTGACATCACGTGTACATTATTTCAGTTTAGTTAAAATTTGATTTGTATTAATTTAACATATATAAATGCAAACTATAATACTTTAAAAATTGCTACAAGGGCTCCACAATTCCAGTCAAAGACTGAACAAATAATTTATATTGACCTAATATCAGGATCTTGTTCTCGTTGTTTTTCTTGTGGAAGGTATTGCAAGGAAATGGGAAGAATATCCATTTCCTCATCAGGCAACTCTTCACCCCCAGCCAAAGGTAGTAATAGATATGTTAAAATATCCACCTGAAAATAAAAATTACAAATTGTCAGCAAATTAACAAGTCTAAGAAGATACGTGAAGTATTATATAATTCTTTCTTTATCAAGGAGACTGGTGACCACATTCTTGGCAAAAAATATCAATGACCGAACTTGCAGCCTCCTACCAGATCTGGTAGCATCAGTCTACAAATCTCACAATGGTCTGACTTCAGTCAGAGACTTTCATGCCAGCTAAACTCTTAATCTCTGTCTGTAAGCAATATATGACAAAGTTATTGATAAAAGTATGTATATAAACATTATTCAAAAAAATTTAATCAGAAAACAACACTCTTGAAACTCATGTAACTTATTTGATACTTAGTCGAGTATTTCTTTAAATTGTAAATTTTACAGAAATTACATTGATTAGTTACGTTCATAGTAAAATCATATTTATTATAATTAAAAGTTAATAACAGAAATATTATAATAACCAACCTCGGGTCCAAGTAACCAAGGATGTCTCTCAGAGTCAAAGCAGACGTTACGCAGAGTCCCGACTGCTCCGCCTCGTCGAAGAACTGAAGCCTCGTATTGAGAAAAGCTGGCTACGCGAACAACACCTTCCTTGCTGCCATCATCTTCACAAAGCCAGCACCTCACTTCTCTACTACCACTTAGGTTACTAAGAAGAGGGCCTATCAACAAAACAAGTCTTGAGGATATATAATACTATTGTAATCATTGTCAAGTGATTGTCCTTGTGATAGAGATAGTAAATTTATTGTAGATTGACTTCTTAAATTTAAAATCTTAGTGCTGACTAACTTCTTGGTAAACTTACCTAAGTAATTAAGTTTTGATCCGGCTTTGTTGTAATCAACGTTTGTAAATGCATCAAGTATTTGAGGAAGAGCTAGCATTATGGAAGGAATACAGAGTTCTAGATTATCTTCGAGCCTGGTTAAATTGCAGAGAACCATGCACGCTACATCAGCGTCCTAAAAAAATTCTAGTTTTACAGTAAAATTTATCAAAAAAACTATTTTATAAATTTCTGAAACACTTTTGGTCAGATATTGATTTACTTACTCTATATTCATATGTTAAATGGTTTCATTGAGCACACACAAAATAATAATGAAAGTCTAAAAATCTATATATCTAAAGAAGCTCCATAGACTTTGTGGGAAGTCCATGAGTATCAACTTCAACAGACCACAAAGCCATTGTTTGTCAGTTAGGATATTTAAATCTTATGGAAGATTCTATGATAAAAACCTTTGGTAACTGAATACCAAATATTTATTACAAGTACGTAGCCGTGTAGGAATTCCCAACAATTTTTTCAAACGTTGCTCATAAGAGTAATATACTAATCAATTAGCATGTGAGAATTTTTCTGAATTTATTAATTAAAAAATTGCTCTGCCACTTGATCACCTTATTTTCTGTGTTAAGAATAGATTCCAGAAGCATGACAATAAAATTGATCGGCTTCCCCGATTTGTCAGTTCCAATTGGGTCATTATAGAATTTCATTAAAGCCAGTGATCCACGTTCTTCTGCAGATATATTTACAAGACACAATAAAGCATCTTTTCGGACAGCTTCGGCTTTATCTTGTATTAATGCAACATTTTTTTTAATAATTACTTCAGAATTTGCAATCATAAGTACACCATCTACGCTACCAGATAATCCTAGAATAGAATAAGATGTTGTATTTTAATTTGAAAAATAAAATATATCGAAATGAGCAAAAAAAATAGCTTGAACGAAATGTAAATGACGAAAATCTAATTATGGTAAACAAACCCAGTATATGTTGAAGAGCTATGATCTTCAAGTCTAATCTTGCATGTAAATTTAGAAATTGAGATATTTCAAGTAAGGCTTCCATAATTGTTATTAAGAAGGATGCAATAAGAAAATAGTTGTAACTGCCTTATATTACGAGTGTATTTGATTTAAAGCCACTGTGTGAAACAACATAACATTTGATGCGTTTAGGCGCCCCGCGTGTGTAGCTCATAGACACATCAACTGTTATCACTTTATTAGGCATGCAGTCCCACGTGGTCTATGCATTTGACATTGACACCCAGTGATGGTGTTGCCGGTAACCAAAATTATTACTAAAATATTCACTCACACCAAAAACTTTTTGGAAATACTAGTTTGGTAAATAAGAATCTGACCTATCAGCTATTTGAAAATAATGTAAAGTGAAAATTAAACCTAAAAAGTATTTTAAGCGTCATATAAATGAAAAAACCAAATAAGGCAGATTAATTTAATGATATAGATTCAAATATTTTTGAATAAAATACTCGAGTGATTTTCCACATTTTTATTTTTATTAGTGACCGGTTTCGCCAACATTTCATATTGACATTATCAAACAGATAATGTTCTCACTCTGTTTGATAATGCCAACGTGAAAGGTTGGCGAAACCGGTCAATAATAAAAATAAAAATGTGGAAAATCACTCAAGTATTTTATTCAAAAATATTAAAATGGAATTCCACCAAGTACTCCCTGTCAAAAATATTGAATTTCCTGATATACTCGTAGATTCACTTAAAAAAAACAAACTGCATTAGTTATACCAGTAAAATGATCAATTAGTTCTAGTTCTCATACATTCTCGATTTATCCATCATTTTTTGTTAAAGTACACATTATATTATAATTTTATTTTAGACAATTAACACTTGGGGTGCGGGCGATTTGCGCACGGAACTATGCGTGGAGCGGGCGTTTTTCGCGACATTTCGCGCGAAATTAAACATTTGGGTAAATTGCGATAACTTGGAAAATACTCATTTGATTTTTATATTTCTTTTTTTGTATTACTTATAATTGTACTATTCACAGTTCTGTGGACATAAATTCTACTTTCGAACATAGTTTTTTTATTTTTCAAGGCAATTGAAAACATAATTTAGTTTTTTAAACTTTATTTCAAAATTTAATACAAAAAATGTTTACCTAAACATAAAAAGAATCAATAATGTTTGAGAGTGTGATATCTTTCAAAACATTCCATTACTTCATCTTCATCACTCGTACTCGTATTTTCAAGATCGCTATCACAAGAATAATTAGACAAATTGTCTACACAAAACTCGTCATCACTATCGTCTGTATACTTCGACATTTTAGGTAAAAGCAAATAAAAATAATAACAATTAAAAATAGAGGTATTCTGAAAGGTTTTAGATATAAATAAAATAATTTATGTATTATGCGAACACTTTGCGGAACGATGTTATTTTATTTGGTTAAAAATTTCTATATAGATGTCTTTACCACAATATATTTAAATATTTAAACGCGTAATAATATTCACGAAGCTCCAAAATAAAGATGTCAGGACACAAGAAGTATTTCTCAATACCTGTTCTCTTTGCACACTGGGATATCGGTCATAAAACTCGTAAACAATACATTGGTACTGCATTCCACCAGCGCCATAAAGTGCATTCTACTTACAAGGGATTTTTATGATCCCTGTTACCCCAGCGGTTATGAAACGGTTCGCCTAGGCAGGTAGGTATCTATGTTAAGGACAAACAAACAAATATTTCGTAATACGCAGTTGTAATCGGTCCGCGTTGACACTTTTATCGCATCCCACCCCTAATCTATACGAACCGTGTTTAGACGGCTCCCGCTGTCTACGCGTAATTCATGCGAGCAGTCTTAAGACGGTTCCCGCACCCCAAGTGTTAGGAAAAAAATATGGATTTCAAGGAACAAATAAATAGAGATATTAAAATTCGGGGACAATATTTATTCTGTAATAATATAAAAATAATATACGGTGCTAAACATTTTATCAGTTTGAAAAAAAAAATTAAGAGTGAATAGTGGTCTGATGTAGCTGAACAAAATATCTTCATAAACATTGAAATCCATAAAACAACATCAAAACATGAAGTTTGTCTTATTGATTACAAAATAAATTAATTCAATAAATGTAATTATAACATGAATCTTAAATATAATGAAAATATAATTTGATATTGTTTATTATGTTATTTTTTTCAGTAAGTAAGAAATCTTAATTTTATAGAATACTAAACGAAGAACATGGGTCGTTCTTTAACAACTGACTCTTTGATTTCTAGCTTCCTCTGTTCTTTTTGGAGATTATTCATATCAATGTTAACTCTGAAAATTACAAGAAAATATATCAGTTTTTAAATATGAAAAAGATAATACAAATAATATTGACACTGGCGAGAGTATGATTTAACTGCATTAAAAATATAAATAGTTGAGTACTTAAAAATTTAAAATGATAAAAATGTCATATTGTTGAGATGTAGATAGTAAGCTATACTGTACCCATCGGTGAGGACGCGTGCGCGGGCAGCGGCCAGATGTGCATAATAGGTGGGTGCGGGGTAGGACACAGCGCGGTTACAGCGAGTGAACATGTGGCACAAATAGTAAGCCAGCTCCTGTACCTCAGCCTCCAGCATGCTGGCATCATCCCAGATGCAATGGTAGCGCGTCGGCCGCGCAGTGCCTTTGATGGATGCATGCGACAGCTAAGATATTCAAAAAGTTTGTAAATGAAATATTATCTTACTGGAATCTACACACAAATAATTATGGTTGTACATGCAATTGGTTTAGTGTATATGCAAATGTTAAGTGTATATAGCCCACAATTACTCACAAGATAGAAATCCATTTCCGTAGGATGGGTGATGGTGGTGTCCACACAAGTACCAGGTGGAGCATTGGCATTTCGATCCGCATCTTTGTGGTCCACTGGGAAAAATCTAAAAAATCATAAGCATGATGATACATAAATAAGAGCTATAAAAATAAGAAGGTCCTACAGATGTTTAAACTTTTCTGAGTTATAATTAAAAATCAGCATAACTGCAATATGCAAACCTTGCATGGTGGCGCTTTTGCACAATGAAGAATGATATTTTGGGTTCATATTTATCAGATTGTAGATTTTTGCAAGCAGCTCTGATTGCTACCAATTCACTGTTTAGGACCTGAAAAACACTATTATTGTAAATTCATGTTAAAATATAATATGTGTGTATATATATATATATATATATATATATACATAATTTACCTGTTCAAATTGGCCTTCAGAAACTCCGTCTCTGAAGTATATGATATGCAATGGGTACCTATTTGTACTTTTGTAAAAGAACAGAAGCTGTTCTTCTACCATTGCTTTGAGATCACTGATAATCTCCACCTGAAAGATGTAAAAACAATTATATTTTAAATTTAATATAGAATAATACAGAATTTTTGTAAAAAGGCTTGATACATATTTTCTCTAAACTTGAAAATAATAGAGTAGGTATCGAAAATTAACCAAGCTAAATGAAAACAAAAACCTTTTAAAGTAAAAAAAAAAAAAAATATTTAAGTATTTATATTCTCAAAATAATATCCCGCATCTCACTTATCAGGTGATGCTATGATTTATGAGATACTAAAGAATTAAAAGAAGTGGTTAAAAAAAATAGTTGTCGATGTTATGATTTTTGCATTGTACACATGTTTTAACTCAATAAAATTTGTTCATAAAATTATTTAACACTTCCACCATCCGGATTATTCAAAATTTATTTATGGCTTTGGTTTTAGATTATAATTATCTCAAAATTTATAACCAATAAATACCTTAGGTGGTTGAAATCTTAATGTGATGTTATACTTCATCGCCGTTGGATCATGAGATGCTGCTAGCGCTGCAATACTCGGCTCAGTCAACTAAAACACAAACAATTACATGGTAAATACAAAACACTCGAGTGACCTTCCTATAATTATTTGGAATATCTGGTATAGAAGAACTGAAAAATGAGTGCATCAAGTAAATTATTGTAATAAATGTTCTACAAATGCAAATTAGACAAAGGACTCAATAATCTCCAGACGTGCCTTTTTAGAAAGAGAATCCAATCAGGCAAAAATAATAGCAGTTTTGTTCATGCAATGGATTCTTTACTTCAGAACAATAAGACAGTTGTTGGAGACTATTGTTTCCTCTTATTTCTATCGGACATTGTTGAGTATCCACTATATTTGAAACAGACCCCTATTGTAGAATTAACCCTCCTGTGGGAATTAAATATCTTTAAATAAAATCTAAAAATGTGTCCTTTCCTTGGAACACCGACACCACAATTGCTCTCTAGTTCATTGTTATTTAGTTATAGTTGGCACTTGTGGAATTTCAAGATAATCCATGAAATATCTTTTTAAGGATCTCGATATATTTAAGAGGCTAATGGCCCTATTCAAAGGCAGTAATCGCGGCCTCCTACAGATTAGGCCATATAGAGTAGACAAATGGAAGTATGAAAGAGTATGAAGTATGAAGAGTATGAAAATTGTGAAAAAGGATTCAGAGTCCATTTATTACAAGTACAGTGGCTGGCTGACCTGACCGGGTGGCGGGTGCGTAACATCGGCCCCGAGGATCATGCAAGGCACATTGAGGCACTTGGGCCGGCTACTCTTGTACAGCTTATGGTTTATGCAGTCTAGCTTGGCATTAATCTTGAGTAGCAGCATGGAGGCTGTGTTGGGGTTCATCCGATTCACAGTGTTTCCCTTTATACATTGCGTCAGGACACCATAACCCAACTCTGCATTTTGTTTTACCTGAATAACAAAAGTATACTTTATGGCTGTTTTCAAGAATAGAGGAATATTATTGACTCATGAGACATACTAATATAACACAAATAGTAGGTATTATAGTAACCTGTGCATAGTCATCCCCGAAACCAGAGATAATGACGATCACCATCTGCATCTTTTCTCCAAGTGCTTTTGACATAAATTCTTTCAAATCTCGCTTTTGAATAAATGTTGTCAAAACAGGTTTGTGGATTTCCATTCCCAGCTTTTTTCCACTTTCTATAAGCTGTAAATGATATGCATTGATTTATATTGTCAAAATTTCATACATTTTTAAAACAGAGTACTCGGTAGACCTCCAATATTAGTATTTTGTTAACGAATTAAGCATATTTTGAATTTACCTGTAAAACGAAATTATCAACAGATCTTGCGTCACACCTGTCCATGACTAACACGTACCAGTTGTGCAGTTTGGCGCTTGTATTAAACTTATAGGCATTCCAAATGCCATTTCTGTAATTGAAATAGTATTTAATGAATGGGGAACATACGGAAGCTGAAAAATTATATATATTTCTTAATCAAAGAATATAGTACAGCAGATACTGGTATCAACAGAATCCCTCGCTTTATAAAGTCTGAAAGACGTTATTAGTGTTCCCGCGCGCTAACATAACTAAAAAGTACAACAACAAAAAAGTAGGTATACAGAATAGTAAAATCTTTTTGTAGCGAGAGTATTTTAGTAAAATAACAAAATAAACTTGATCCAATATTTTTATGGTGTATAGGAACAAAAGTATTTCATTAAAGGTTTAAGTTCTTTTACCTGGGAGTGGTAATTTGGTTGTTAGCGTATTCCAAAGTCGGAGAATCAATTACACGAGCATTCACTGTCTCAAATTTTTCAACAACCTTCAATCCAAATTCTTTGATAGTCGGGTCAGAATTGTATTGCATCTGTTAATTAGAGATTAAATAATTATAAAGGGCTTAAGCTTGAATTTTTTCTATTAAAATTTGGTGTGTAAAATAAAGAGAGTTTGCTTACAGATTTGATTGCGTCCATGATTTTTTGTTTCCGTTCGTTAGCAGGCACTGCAGAGGACTTTATAAGATTTGAAGTTTGTGTGCCATCCATTTTGCGTATCAATACCTAAAACAATATTTAAAATTTTAACATAAATATTCTTTTATTTTAAATCGAGCAACTGAATGCTGGCAATTGCCAGTTACTGCACGACCCTGTGTGAAAAATGCAATGTGATTTAAAAGGAATTAATAATACTGATTTCACTTGCTAATTTATTTATGTTACTGTTAAGCTTAAATTTTATTTAGTGTTAAATTTACCATAACATATCAATACTGGCAAGATTTTCACATCCACTTGATTCATTTGATATTTGAGCACCCTAATTTTTTTAGTCTAATTAACACTTAACAGGTGGCTATATCAGAACAAATTTAGCGTGTTTGGCCAGCAACAAAATTTGAATGAGGTAACTTTTTCAAGAAAAATTAGTTTCTCAAAATTTTCAATTTAAGAAAGCATTGAAATTAAATTAATAAAATATATTGCATATAAACTTTTAGAAAATATATGAAGTTCTTGCAATTTATGATTCTTCTTATACAGTTCAAAATTGAGCTACCAAGGTCCATTTAATTTCAGACTTATATTTCACCGTTACGAGCAGAAAACTGAATAAGCTAAAACATAGTAATAAAATATGATAATTGTAATGAATATCATCATCCTAAAGATGACAACAATTTTACATAAACCTTTTTGTTTACCTGGCCAGGAAGAACGGTGCAAAGTTCCACAGGATAGTATATCTTTCTTTCGCTTGTCCTGCTTCCCACCCACAAGCACGGTAAGTGAGGAAATTCAATTCTGAAAGTCACGCATACTTTTAACGGCGCTTAATAAAATGTTTTACACATTCATGCAAAACATTCTAATGGTTATGTTGTAGATTTAAGTGTTATTTACAAAGCAATTGTGCTTGTCATTACCTATACTTTCTTTCCTTCCAGAAATACTCAGAGACAGAAAGTACTTTACCATCATCCATTTTAAATTTTAGCTTATCAGGAGGGTCCATGATGTCATTAACTCTGTAAGATCGCATTGTCGCAGAGTGGCCGGGAATTTCATATAAAATCTAAAATTTGATCAATGACAATAAATTCGAAGCGAGCACACAATTTGAAAAATTTGTAATATTATAATTCATGAATAATATTAACCTTTAAGTTTTTAATATACTTCTTAAAACTTTCAATCAAATTCCGATTTAATGGAGACTTAGAATTTTTAACATCATCATATCTAGAGCTTAATTCAACAAGAAGGTCCACCACATTTTGTTTTTTAGGGAAGCCTTTGTGGGCAACTGAAAGAAATAATCAGCAGATTTTGATTTTATACAAATAACATATTGAAAATGACATCATCGGTGTGAGCTCAATGTGAATGTTACCATCGACATTGATGAAAGGTTTCCAGCCCATGATGGCGCTCTGGAAAACCCCATGCCACAGTTCCAGTCCCCCACCCAAGGAAATGACAGATCCTTTGGGTTGCGTGAAGAACGAGCGACCCACCTGCAAGGAACAAGTGTATAATTTATTCAATGTATCAGACCTTGCGGTTACTACATTGATTGCAGCAGATAATTAATAGATCCTACGGTTCTTATTGAACTGTGGCTGGAATGTTTTAAATGGTGCTTATTTTAGTTCTATAATCATGTGATCTTATTTTTTTAATAAAGTAATTTAAGTAAAGATGATAGTGATGGAAAATTGTGTCCTCATAATTTGTTGAATTATTCTTGTGATATTGAGAACTGTACCCATGATGAAGATAAGGTACATCCTCGGACTTTTATCCGTCAGCAGTTTTGATTCAAACTAGATGCAGGTGAAGAAGAATGGTTGTAAGTAGACATTCAGACAGATTTGAAAGAGATTTTAAGTTCCTCGGTGTTAAATATTGAAAATGTTAGTTTAATAAATGCAGTGAATTTATTTGTCAGGATTTTCTACATTCCTTGCAAAAATCAAATAAGTATATTTTACAAAAAATGTAATTTAACACTCAAACTTGAAGAAAACATCTATCCGAAATAAGAAAACTGAGAAAGAATTTCTATATTTTACTTACTACATCATAAAGTCAAGAGATAAATTACATGTATTGCAATCAATGAAACCGTGCAAAAGTAAAAACTACATTTGACCATATTGTTTGGTACAAAGCATATTAGTAAAATTTTGTATGCACAAACCTTGACAAATCGATGTTGCGCTGAGTGCCTCAAAATAACATCCAAGCACTGCACAGCTGTCTGTGGAGGGTCTTTAGATGACCCTGATTGCTGGTATCTGTAATAAATAAAAGTTATCTGATTCCTAATAATAATAGATATTCATTTCAACTTGTCGGTTCCGAGAGTTCTTATATTTAATTCCAATTATGATAAGTGAATCCTGAGATAATGTAATAGAAATGATTCTTATTTGAGATTGGCCAAAGATGATTAGTATTGAAATTGCAAAATAAATTATATTTTAAAAAGAAAACTTACTTCAAGAGAGTCTCTAGGTCAACTCTTGCTGCAAATTTAATGGTAACAGAAAATTTGGTGGTTGCTTTCCGCCCTTCTTCTAGAATTTCAACCTAAAAATTTATGAAGTAAAATGAATAGTTTTCAGAATATTGTAATAAAGATTTATAATAGCGAATGTGTATTGAATGAGTGGTTGTTTCATGCAATAAAGTGGTATACCTCATCATAGTGAATATCAGATGTGATGGGTAGTGGACCACTGCTGTACAAATTCTTATTGCCATCAAATGCGGGAGCTCGACCAGGAAAGTTCTTTTCTATGTAACGCTTCATTACAAGAGGAAATTGTTTCTTAGCTAATTCAGGTGTAATAACAACATCATAATGAATCTGTAAAAAATATAATACTAAAATGAGATATATTTATTATGCTGATACCTAAATAATGCATATTATGTAAAAAAAACATATTACAAGACTCATTACATCAGAAATAACTTTATTTGTGGAGAGAAATATTGAGCTTGATATTATATACAAATGAAATAAGGAACATTTCTTACCGCTTCTTTTTTTGTATCAATTGTTAGAGGCAAAAAATTTGTTTCAATTTTGATTGGTCGTCCTTTCTTCGATCCGACTGGCTGCTCACGCCTTTTGGGTATTTTTAATCCATATTCAACAATTTCTTGGCTACTGGATCTACTTTCTACAGATTTGGGAGCCTGTACATGTTGAGAGGTAACAGACTGACCAGGAGGCAGTTTAGATGGAGCAGGAGAAGATTGTTTTTGAAATTGTTGAGTTGCAGCTTTTTGTTTAGGTTGATGTGCAGGCTGGTCTGCAAGAGGCGCTTGAGCTGGGCTTTGACCGACTCCTCCGGGACCTAATTGATGCAATGACTGACTAGAATGTATTTGTTCACCAGTCTTGACGCTGAGGACTGGCTCAGATGCCGATGCTTGTGGCTGATATACTGGAGGTCTTTGATATTGTTGCTGACCACTGGGTATCTGTACAGGAGGCATTTGTACAGGAGGCATTTGTACAGGTGTCCAAGTGCGAGGGGATAAGCCAGGAGGTGCTTGCGGTTGTCCTCTGGGGATAAAGCCGGAGGGCGCATATGGTTGATATATTGGAGGTCCTTGACCACTGGATATCTGTACAGGTGGCATTTGGATTGGTCCAGGGTGTCTCTCTGCATGTCCAACAGGCGCTGGTGCTCGCGATTGTTGTACAGCTGCAGTAGAAGATTTTTCAGAGATAGCACCTTGGGTAGATTTTTGTGGATTGTCTATATGAGTTGTAGCAACTTGAGTTGTTATTTTATCAAAGTCATCAATATTAAGTTTCTTAAATTTTTTTTTCTTTTTTCCAGCCGTGGTTTGCTCTGGTGGATTTTGGTCTGGTGGATTTTGGTCTGGTGGGTTTTGCTGAGGTTGGTTCGGCAATTGTACAATTTCTTGAGATTGTCCAGCAGAGGTTGTAGGAACTGGCTCGTTCGGTTTGTCATCTTCCATGCTTTTTTTCCCCTTTTTACCTTGATTGTGGAAAAAATATAGACTTGTAAATATATAGACATATAAAGCAATATTCTAATGAAAAATTAGCGGTATTATCATTCAAAATTATTTTTAAATAATGTGTCTATGCACTACATGTTATACTAATGAATTTGGGTATATCCAAATACTATTCTGATGTTCTGAAAACATCGCATTGTTAAGATGCCCCTTTTTAATGGGTATGGCGCTATTCCATGAAAGGTTGATTCATTATCGTTGCTTACATAGCTTAACCTGTTAATCGGGCGGGATGTATATATACGTCCAACGTAAACAATATCGGTAATGGGTAGGACGTATGAATACGTCCTTGACATATATGTTACGCCCTGGAACAGGCGGGATGTATATTTCTGAACAACAAAAGTATTTAGTCATCCATACATGTCTCGACATGAATTTAAGACACGAAGGGAATCAGTATCATTTCGCTATTATGAGTGATGGACGTGTTCTGGGTGAGCAGTGACGGGTACGTTCTTACACTTACCTACCTATTTTCGTATTATATATTATTTACTTATATTTTTTATATCTCCAACCTTTTTATTTTAGAATACATTTTTAAGAGTATCCATTAAAATGAATGAAAGCAATATCAGTGATGACAAAGTCAATGTACTGGCAGGTAGAAAAAGGAGACGTATTATGAGTTCGTCATCGGAGTCATCCGTTAACAGGTTAAATGTGATATTTCTTACTGACTATACTGAACTATATTTTATTTGGGTTCCTTTGTTGCAATTATCACAGTTTTATATAGGTAGTGGCTATATGTTTTTTGCATTTATTTAATCAATATTCATATCAAATTATATCTATCTACTATATATAAAATGAATCGCTAGATATTATAATTAATATAAGTGATAAAGAAGATTGTATTAATTCAAATGATGGATATTGGAAAGAAATCCAAGAAGTTTTCGAGACCTATCGTTAGTTGTTCAGGTTTTGACACAAGTGACAATAATCAAGATGAGAGTATAGAATGTATCGACCAATATCTTGGCATCGTTTATGTTACAGTGGCAGTAAATAAGGTTAATAGAAAAATTATTTTAAAAGCCAGGAAAATAGTAGAAAATGTAACCAATTCAGAGATTACAAGCAAAACCTTTAGGACACATAGCTTGGATCGTAATCTGTTAAAATGATTTGTATTGAGAAATATACACACTAAAATCAAAACAGCAAAATAAAACCCAGGCTACCAAGCCTTCTTTGGTGATTTTAATAATCCACGTGGGTGTAAATAATAAAATTAAATGGCACATAAAAAGTAAATTTAAAACAAAAACAATTGAAAAGGTACCTATCTGTGGTGGAATTTTTGTCATAATGCTATAACCAATTTTTAAATAGTATTTGAAAACAAAATGGCAAAGGCTTTGTAAACAAACTAACCAAAGACAACTTAAATGATTTTCATTTGTTTAGTTATCAATATTACGAATTGAAAATTAGAATTATGTACAGTTGATAGAATACAAATTGTATGGCTATTGCACCATAATTACTCGCATTGCGTACATACCTTTTTTGACCATCGTGAAGGCTGGACCCGACGCTTAGTACAAGTAGATAAGAAATATGGAATACTTTTTCAGGTCTAAGACGATCTGGTTCAGTAAATTGCCAATCTCAATACTCGCTTTGGAAACACGTTATATTCGCTTGTTGCACTCCAGAGATCAATTGCATCGCTTTACTCGCTTTTCTGTTTTTATACGTCGCCTGGCCACGGATACTTGTCAGTCGAGCTCTATAGCCGTGCTGCCTGTGCAAAAAAATCCCAACGCGACGTATTTACGTGAAATTTTATTGAAAAATTTAATTAAATTTCAAAACTCTTTATTTATTTTGCTAAATTTTTTATAAATATACATACAGGACGGTAAATGTCTGTCTCCTGGACTTGCGCGCAGGTTGTGGGGCTTACAAATAATGGCGTCCATGGATTTCTTTGTTTTCGTTATTTAGTTTGTGTTAAGAAAAATATACGTAAAAAACCTTTTAGTTGAATTTTATTTAATTTTGTTGCACATAAACCTTATATTAACTATTTAAGTGCAGTGTTTAAATAGCATGACTGCATTTAATGAAACGTGATATAAGAAAAGGACCAGAATAATATTTTTTTGGTAAGCATTGTTTTATATTAAATAACGCTATCCGATAAAAGTCAATTAATTTTCATTAAAATAATAAGATTGATTTTTCAGAATATATTACATTATTAGTGAGAAAAAGTGTTTTCAGATATTTTAAATTTATTTTAGCTTGGCAGTACCAAAAAAAGAGGGGGATTACCAAAAATACAAAAACAAATTAGGTTATTCCCCTATTTCAGGTTGGAAAACCATTCTGTATGTATTTAATAAAAATAAGTATTTTAAAAAAAATTTAATTTGGTAAATTGAAAATAGTTTTTATGCTAAAGGTTGCAACATGGTTTGTAATGTACCTACCTGACCACCCATGCTTTTATGGTTATATTTCTCTGGCCACCCGTTGTAATGTACGTGCCTAATCTATCTCTGTATTTTGGCCTGTCAGACTGTCTAGTAATATAGATTATTTCTACATAAAAACGCTGGACTGTCCTGCAACCTGTTCCGCCATAAAAGCCCGAGAAAAAATAAAGGAAGAAGCAAAATATCATAACTATTTCGACCGTCGGCGAAGCTCTGTCGGTGGAATAAACTTCATAACAAAATATTGTTTTACTCTACGTTCAACCGAAGTCCGGTGTGTACCCAGCGGTCACCACAACATAAAATTTTTAGAAAAAATATTCCATCAATTAAAAAGAGTTATTTTAAGCCACTATATATTCTATAAATTTTATCAGTGTTTTTTTTTGTTATAAAGAAAATTTTCTATCCTAGAGATAAATTCCACTAAGACAATTAACTATTGTTGATGTAACTCGCAGCTTCGCAGATCTGTGGCTAACAAAGCCCTGGTCCTGGCCCGAGATGTCACTTCGGCCGTGGCAGCGGACGTGAGCGCGCTCGACATCCGGCACTCCCAGGCACTCGAGTTGTGGACGCAGTTCCTGGAGCATGACCTTGTGCACGTGCCCATGTCCAATATGTGTGAGTGCACTATCCTCTATTGTCCTGGTTCAAAAAAATTGAAAACAAACTTGAAAAAGTAAGCAGTAAGAACTTTTTGAAATGCATTTATTTCTTTTAAACAATATAAACCTTTGTAAGGACAAACATGATTTAGAGTGCATGATCTGGCGTAATCAATCATTAATTTCAATATTATATCAATGAAGTCACATTTTTATCCTTGCACTGTTGGGAATCCTCAGTGTCTATTGTTTTAATCTATTGTTTTGTTGTTAAAAACACCTCATCAAGAATCCATTAATAATTTCTACTTTTTAAAATAAATAGAGAATATTGACAGTAAACAATAAACATGTGATACATTTAAGATGTTGTTAAGCAGGGCTTACTTTTATTAGTCTTTCATTAGGTTTATTAGTTTTTCAAAATATGGTTTAAGGAAAAAATATGTTTAAAAATTGTTTATTTTATCAGACGAGTTTGTTCTGATTCTAATTTGTATTCTAGGAAATTTATTGTTTTTTTGGAATTTTTAAACCAAAAGTGTATAATTATTAGATTTGTGAAGCTTTTAGTCAACTTCTATGCTTACGACAGGACAGTACCAACCACAACTTACACAGGTCAAAGTTTTGATGTGGAGATGGTTGCTTATTACAGTAAATAGCAGAGATGATAGAAAAAATATTGATTGATACTTGAATGATTATTTACACTCTCACCATTTAAAACATCAAAACAAGGTTGGATAATGGTTTTTAATAATTTATAATATAGTTACACAAGTAAGCTATAGTGACCGTGTATGCTATTTAACACATTATTCTTCTTCTGAGCTAGCATTCAATCTTTTAATTTTTTTTCTTGGACACATTTCTGTAGTTTCCTAAAAGAAAATTAAACTTTATTTTATTTAACTATGACATGACTAATATATGACAGTTATAATAAAGGTGATTATATTTAAAGAGTGAATAATTAATTATTGCTTTTAATGAATGAATCTTTTATCTAAAATAAATAAATTTTCTTATAGAGGATGGATAGTAATGATTTATTAATTATCAAATATCTCGATAGAAAGTCATTCTATCTTAGCAATATACTTTTAAAACAAAGAGCAAAGTCTAAAATGGTGTTGTCTGATAGGTCAGAGTTTACTAATCAATTGCTTGATAATGATAGAGATTGAATTTTATTACCTCAGGAGTTCGTAAATAGTTTCCCGGAGCCAAAGCATCACGGTGAACCTGTGCTACTACAGTCATTGTGGAGGCAGTTATTTTCGGACTAGTAATAGGGGGTGAAAGTTGGCTGACTACATCTGTATATTCTTTATTTATAAAGTGTATGTTTTCAAACAATCCGTTTGATTCCACCGGTTCTTTAATCAACAATGGTTGGGTATTTGTTGTCTCTATAGAATTGCTGGTGCTACTCATCCCAGTATCGTAAAAAAGACTAGATCTTGACATACTTTCATTATTGCTAAGTTTCCTAATTTTTTTTTTAGATTTCCGAACATTGTCTTCAGCGTCAGAGTCTTCGGTATCAGTATTATCTATGTAGTGAGGAGTGGATTTTAAAGTTCGGCCGCTTCGTGTGTGATGAACTCCTTTCAATTCTTGTAAATGTTTGTACTTGGCAATGGGAATAGTGAATATGCAATTATTCCATTCGGTGAAAAATGCTGAAGATCTAGCTTTGCGATATCGACATATATTGATCTGCTGTTTGTATGCTGCCATGACTTTTGCTCTTTGCTCTACAGACAGCTGCTCTGGTGTAGGAAATAAACTCCAGGGCATCCGGCGCTCCAGTGCAATTGTATATTTTCTCTCCATTACTCTTTTATTTTCAGAGGTTTTGGTTGTGTTTATGGAAATTTCCTGAAAAAGAGCAGATAAATTAAATTGTTGATAAATACATTGTTCTGGAAAATATTAGTCTTCAATAGATAAAACAAAAAGTAAAAAGTTACGATAAAATATGATAAATATCTGTAAAAAAAAATCACAACTTTCATTATTTTACAACAAAAAAAAAAAATACCCACAATAGTGGGAACAACAAGCTTTAATATCATTCTTCTGTGTAATTGTATAAATGCTTGGAAAGTTTTTATTAATTTTTAGTATGGTGTTTCCAATATGATTGCCATCTGAGCCATCCAAGCTCAGATAGTTTGAAGGAAAGTCCATAAATCGCACTACTCTTTACAGAAGAACCCAGGGCCTCATGGCCAGTAAGCAAGCATGCTAACTACTGGATCATGAGGTGTTTATAAATGTGGGTCTCTAAAATGATATACCAGTAAGTTCAACAATTAAGGAATGGTAATAATAATTTTTTGAAACATAGCATTTTCGTTAAATGTCAATTACATATTTGGATAATAGATAACTTAGTTATTAAGTTCAGGTTGACAAGGTTATTATTAGTATTTACTAAGTATTAACACTTTTAATTTACCTTTGAAGATTGGCGTATGTTTTCTTCTTCACGTGCGGACTTATTTGAGTTCTGGATAGCAGCTGCCAGGTCCACCATGTCATCAATATTCATTCCTTCTTCATAAACACCTAACTCTACAAAAAATGCATTAACTATAAAAAATTGTTAAAAATTACATTACAACTGATTAATAAAAATGTCTTATGTTTAACAATACATGCATTTTTAAAATTGAAATATACCTGGCTTAAATAAAAAATTGTTTGATTTTTTTAGTAGAATTCGGAATTGAAGCTGAAAGCATGTGCCAACTGTTCACAGGTGGAAATATCAAATAAAAATAAGAACAATTGTTGGGCTATAATTGTTTAAGTTAGTCTTAATTTTTTAAATAAGGGTTTGTTTGTGATAGTCGGAAGATTAAACCTAGCCTCACACCAAAGTCTTTTTAGCCATACCTTCGTTTTTGGCTAATGAATTTATATGTTTCAATTTATTAATCAATATTTAAAAAAATGATTTAAAATTAATATGTATTTTTTCTCATTTTCATCTACATCAATATAACAATGAAGATGGTAATTGATTAATACTTAATAATGATGGATTTTTTTAATAAAAGTAAATATAGAACTATAAATCATATTTTT
The DNA here is from genome assembly GCA_022113835.1 of Atopsyche davidsoni. NCBI lineage: Eukaryota > Metazoa > Arthropoda > Insecta > Trichoptera > Hydrobiosidae > Atopsyche > Atopsyche davidsoni. Next base: position 3,518,600 of record JAILWY010000013.1, on the reverse strand, counting down.
AATTCTATATGCCCTGTTCAAAAAAAAAATGACTTGCTGCCAGTGTAATTCTTAAGAGTATGTAGTTATTACAATAAAATAAAAAGACCAGAAAAATTATGGTATATGTTTTATGAATCTTTGGTGTGCGGTTTGCCTGAAAAATTGTTAATAAACCAGCAAATGCTAAATTTTCATCAAATAATTTTGTGAAAGTATTGACTTACTTCTTAATGTTTATATTGGTATATCTAAAATGTATGAGTGTACCTAAATTTTGTTGTTGTTATTCATTAGTAAATTGATAAAAATATGATTAATCACAATGGAAAATATGAATATGTGAATTAGCAATAAATTAGTAAACTATGTGATTAAGGATACAAATCATACCAATTAGGTAGTCTTTCATTTTATTATACCCAGATTTATCAGATTCTGACATAGTGACATGGAGAATAATCCCATGAAAGTGTGAATAGATGTTTGGTTATCTGTGAAGAAAAAAAAAACAAATTATTCATGATTAAAATTACTAAGTAAACCAAGATGCAGTTTAAATCATAGAGGACATAAAATCTTCATTTGGTATTAAGTTTCAAAATATAAATTATTTTAATACAAATGTTAATATTAAATTTATTAATAAAAAGAACTGAGAGTTCTCCGTTTTCGTATGGAGTTAACACACGATTATCAATAATTTTCAATAAAATAAATTTTGGTTTTCAACGTTTAACTTTGGCAGGCATTACATACAGTAATCTCTTTAAATAAACTATGCTTTACGTACAGATATTCTATCGTGAAATTTATATTTTGTTAATTATTATAAAATATATGGCACATGTAAATACGTAAGAGTAAACAGACGTATTATTGTTGTTTTTTAAAGTTCTCCAGATCTTAATATTGGTCATAGATACAGGATGGGTGAATAACCATAATAAAATATAATCATGGATAGTATTTTTTTTAACTATTTAGATTAGATACCTTAACGAATCTCAACCATAACAATATTCACGATCACAATATTCATCTGTCAAACGAGCTAGCGGTTCACTATAACACTTTTGAATAACAGTGTTGCCGCATCAGTAAAATCTGCTATGGCTGGTTGGAATTAGATAATTTTTTTTTTAATCAGATCAAATTTATATTTTGAGAAAAAACACTTCTGAATTAATTTAGTCAAATGGTTGCAAACCAATTACTATTAGCGAGTATTTTTTTTTCTAATGAGGACAAAACTTGATCGTTCAACGCGACTGTACTTAATTTTTTCTATTTATTACATATGCCAGCCCAGCGAGCATAAATGAAGTTGTAGAGATGTTGGGTTAGTGTCAGTGTCAGTTTGACGTAAGGTTACTGGATATAAATTGTATTATTAATGCAATCGCTGTTAACAATTAATGACCTAAATACTTGTCTATCAGTTTATAAAAATGGATCAGATTGATAAAGAAGCAAAGGACGCTGCTCTTAAGATGGTCGTTAGCATGATGCAGCGGCCGGGGCAGTTGGAAAAAGTAAGGAACAAAACGTAGCCCAAAACTAGGCAATTTGGTTTATAATTGTACAACATTTGTAATATAAAAAAACTTTGTTATTCTGAATGTCCAGTGGATATTAAAATACATATTTCATCTAATTAGGTTGAGCAATACAAACGCAGAATTTCTCATAAGAAAGCATCAGTGGAAGCTCAGTTAAAAGCTGCCATGCAAAGCCAACTAGATGGTGTCAGGGTGGGACTTAATCAACTCTGCGAGTGCTTAGATGACATTAAAGACATAAGTACCAAGTAAGAGAAAAAAAATTATATTTGTTTTATAAATTTAGTTTTAAAATGCTCCTACATACTCTCCTCAACACTTTAAGGTCTTAAAACATTCAGATTTCTTAACTTACATGGTTTTTATTAAAGTTAAATATAATTGAATAATTGAGTCAATGAATAAATTTATATATATCGATTTATTTAACTTTTCATTCATTTCATGTTGTGATACTACGCGTATGTAGCGGTGTACATATGTAGCCGTGTATGTCTGGTTTTTGTTTGACAATCCTTTCATCAAGTAATCAATGTGATCCTTGGTGTTAAATAAGTCTGTGTGTATGGTATATAAAATACATCTTTCAGTCGTAATGCAGCGTATTTGATATTAATTCATATATTAAATCTATTAAAAAAATATGTTAATATCATGTTCATTTAATGTTCAAATTCTGCAGATTTGGCTAAAATACTAAAGCTATTTGTGAAGCACATTTAGAGTTCATTTGATAATAAGATATGGTATCTCATAAATTAATTTATGTATTTGTTATACAATATTATTTTGAATTTAAGATTGGACTCTCTGGAAGTGGCATTGGTCACTGTGGCTCCTTTGTGTGGTTCTCTGCAAGCTGTCCGTGAAGAGAACATGAGGCATTCTCAGTACGTTACCGCCATGGATAGTCTAAAGCACATATTCACAGTTCCTGAGAGTGTCGATAAGACAAAGCAGTGGATCAGCGAGGGAAAACTCCTACATGCACACCAGGTAAGTACCTCTATTGGCGTGGCTGACTTGGTTTGGTTTTGCTCTTTTTTAATGAAAATGACGATTTCAGTACGCTTAACCATTTTTTAAAAATACTTTTTGTGTTTTATATATAAAAATAAAAGACATTTATTTTGATAAGAAATATAATATCATTAACAAGATTGAAGCTTCCCAAGCTTATTAGCTTTTTCCAGTTCTTATTACTTAGTGTTTATTAATTTGAGGTTTATGTGTTTCAGTGTCTTACTGATCTGGAAAATTCTCGTGATGATTTATTGTATGAACTTCATAAATTACCAAATCAATCGAATCATGATAAGATAATGCTGAAAGCATACTTTGAAGATGTGGAGACACTTTCGAATTTACTTGACAAGCAGATAAGACTTATTCTTGGCAGGACATTGAACACTGTACGCAAGGAACCAACAGTCATCGTCACAGCCTTGAGACTCATCGAGCGAGAAGAGAAGAGAGATCAACTTGCCCTACAAGTAATATCTTTTGGTTGTATTTTCAGTAGGAGTAGTTTTAGATTTAACAATTTAAATTGAGAAGCAGAATATTTAAAAAAAAAAGATTTAAAAATTACCTTTTTTTCATATAAAATCATTGTATATTATTATGATTTGTAAATTTTAAAGTTTTCCTTTTTTTAAAACGATAATGTAAATTTTTCTTAGGAGTCCATGCAAAAATTTGCTCTCTGAATTATGATTAAAGTATTTTTCTTTATCCTTCATATTTGTAGGATACAATTGAAGGATTGAAGAATTTTTCTAACCATGATATCATTTTCTTGCTGTCATTTATATTTTAATTTAAATATATATAGATTTTAGAAGGAGAATTGACATGATCACAATATTAATAAATCACTTTTTTAATGGATTGATAAATATTTTTACAAAAAAGATATTCAAATCTAATTAAAAAAAAATTCTGATGAAATGAAAGGATTCTAGTAATTTATTTCTAAATTTATTATTTAGTGACTAAATTTTTTTTATTATTCATACCGTATGGTTAAAAAACATACATTTATTTATAACATCTGCTACGGTTTGAATACATAATTATATTTTATTGAACCAATATTTTTTTCACTGCATACTTTAGCAAGAAAAACAAAGTGGTTTTATGCCACCCGGTCGGCCAAAAAATTGGAAAAAAAAGGGGTTTGATGTGTTGGAGTGTTCTGTTGCGACCCGCATAGAAGGAACCAGAGTAGATGAACGGGAAGACAACAAGATGTGGCTGGTGAGGTATTTGGAGCTTATTCGCCAACTTATCTTAGAAGATCTGCGAGTTGTCAAGTCATTGTGTGTGCCGTGTTTCCCTCCACATTATGATATTGTTAACCAATATGTACAAATGTATCATAGCTGTTTGTCCAACACTGTAAGTATTAAAATTATCATTTAATCACTTATACATTAGTTGCTCAAGCAATCCTCACATTGAATAAGATTATTTTGTTATTTTTAGCTTCAAGAGCTAATTCAAAATGGAATTGAAGGTAATGAGTATGTGTCTTTACTCTCTTGGATTTTGAACACCTATCCTGGTCCAGAGTTGATGCAGCACCCTGAATTAAATGTTGACCTTTCTGGGTTTGAACCTTTGCTGAGTGAGGCTACATTGAACGAAATGCAAGATCAATACTTACAGGTACATACCATTGCAAATAATGATTTTATAGTCCATTATTAAAGTGGCCGTTTGTGAACTGCTGAGTCTATGAAGTGCTTCTCTAAGAACAGGCTTCATAAACTTGGAGTTATTGAAGGGACTAGTCGTTTCATTTTTCAATAACTCAAGGGTTGATGCTATCAGCCTTAAGATTGTGTAAAAAAAATCTTTCAACACACTAGGCAGATTCCTTTTTTCTATGATAGCTGAGATATGAAACCCTTTTTCATGCAATATTTAATTTTTAGCGCATGGAGAGTAATTGTACAGAATGGATGGAAAAGACTGTGAATGGCGAGCAAGCAGAATGGGCAGCTGGAGGTCCACCAGAGCAGGAGCCTCACACTGCAGTTTTCCATACGCATGCTCCAATCATTGTTTTTGAGATGATAAACCAGAATTTACAGGTAGTACTTCAAATAAAATATTTCATGTCAGTTTCTAAATCAGTAAGTGCTTCACGGGTTTCAAGTTATTCCTAAAATTAGTTATTTACTTTACATATGGAACTTGGTACATTTGGTTGTAATGAAATATTTACCATTTTAGGTGACAACAACTATAAGCAAACAACTTACATTTAAAGCTTTGCTTTTGAGCATCGATCAAGTAACTCGGTATGGACACATGTATCGAGACGCTATTATTCAGTTCAAGGTAAGGATTGTTTTATTTAGAAAAATATTTTTTATTTAAAAAATTGCTTTCATAATATAAAAAAAATAACTTTGTTCTAGATTAAACATTTCAAAGACAGGAGTCATGCTCCTTATTTTACACAGCACATTATCACAGTTGTTAATAATTGCCGGCAAATGCAGGATTTGGCTCAGCAGACAGAGCGTCGCTACTGGCCCACCGGAGAGTACCATGCTGGTGCTGAAGCTAAAATGGAGGCCTTATACAATACATTTGAGGTTATTATAGTGTTATATTTTAAACATTGAAATTATATTTAATTTAATAGCTGATTTTGTGCTGTTCATGTCACCTCTCAAAGTTGTAACCTAAGAATACCGTTAAAAATGAGATATTATTGTTTCTTTTTATCCTGGTTTCAACTGATTAGATGATAACTGATATATCTCTCCTTTAAAAAGCGAATTCACTAAAATTTTTGACATAAGATGACGATTTTTTAATTTACATAACAATACTGATGCCAGCATCATCTACTATCTAGATTTTAATTCTGTTAGATTGGATAAACTCAATCGATTCTGTAGAATTAAAATTCTATCATATTTATATAAATTTCAAAAAATAAAATTACTGCTGTAAATCATATATTTATTTAAAGGTTGTAATGTTTCTAACCTTTCTGTAATTTTAAAAGGCGTTTGTCATATTTTTTATATGACAAATATGGCTAGTAATGAAACATATTTTTAAGTACAAATTATTTTAGAGTTTACGAAATGAAGCTGCCAGATTTCTGTTGGAAGAGGCCTTCTTGGACCTTGAGACCCATTTTGAAGATCTGTTCACACTAAAGTGGGCGGCCTCGTCCAGGCCTGTTGACACCATATGCGTGACCTTAGAAGATTACTTTCAAGATTACAATCACTTGACACCTAAAAACTTTGAATATGTGATAACAGAAGCTCAGAATCTCGTGTGCCGGAGATATATCACGGCGATGTTATCGAGGAAGCTTATATTCAAGACTACAGATGAGAGTCAAGCAGCAGCAAATAAAATTATGAGGGAAGTTAAGCAGATGAAGGCATTTTTTATGAAGATTGCACCAGAACTGACTAGTTTAGAACTGTCTTTCGAAATAATCAAAATGCTTGCAGAGGTAAGCAATTGTAGATTTAATTTATGCAATTAGTACATTACTAAAATCTACAATTATTATTTATAGTTTACTAGTGTAGAAAGCAAAGTATCTAGACTCGAAGTAGTATAAAATAATTCATGACAAGTAAAAAAATAAAGACCCATGGACTCATTGCTTCTTAAAGAAGAATAGATTTGATTCTTTCTGAATAGTTATTTAAAGAAACAATAAGTAGGAATTCATATTTTCGCCTAGTCTAGTTTTCTCCATTTAAAAAATTATTTTCTGTGTAGATATCATTTTTATTTACCGATTGGTTTTGATTTTATTTATGAAAACTATAATTAATTTTCTATGTATATTATTTTGTGGTTTAAGGCACTAGCTATTATTTATATAATAAAGTTGTACCTTTTACAGGTTCTAAAATGTGTCGATATAGATATGCTGTCATTGGATTTGCATAAACTCCTTGAGAAGTGTCCGGAAATAACAGAGGATCATCTGGTGAGGCTGTTGAGTCTGCGAGGTGACATATCCCGGGCAGAAATAAAGGAGAGAGTGTCTTATATTTGCAACAATACCAAGAGCAACCCTCAGTCTCACTCGCACAACAGTATCTTCAAACAAATAGTATTTAGTGAGAGATTACTTGGACATTTTACATTGTAAATGTATTATTAAAATATAATGAATTATTAAAATTATGTATGTATCTATACCATGATTTTTAATTCTTTATTTTCGTGATTCTTTCGCCGATGTATTTGGGGTGTCCTAGTGTAACTGTGATGTGGTGTATTGGTTGCAGGATTCAGGTTTGGTTTTTAATCAGAAGGTCAGCAAAATATTATTACGTGTTCAAGATATTTATTATACTTTACAAGATGAAATTAACGCATGGTCACTGGTTAAGTGTCAAAGCCTCTCTGGCGCGCGAAGCGCTGGGAGCTCTTATATAGTATTTGTGGATACGTATTGTTACACCGCTCGAATGGCGCTGATGTGTCTGATTTTGCCGATGAATTGTAGCTCGGACGATGCAGTCCGACGAATTGTATGACTCATAGTTTGGTTATTGTTACACCGCTCGGATGGCGCTAACGTGTTTGATCTTGCCGAAGAATTGTAGCTCGGACAACGCAGTCCGACGAATTGTATGACTCACAGTTTGGTTATTGTTACACCGCTCTGACGGCGCTGACAAGTCCGATCTTGCCGATGAATTGTAGCTCAATGCATGTGCACCGACCGCTACACTTCCATTGGTTTTTTCTCATGATGGTGTTTGAAAGAGAAACGTACTTCTTAGGTTTTATTTTATGGTCAGTCAGGATATTTGATTTGTAGATTTGTAATACACAACATTATCATCATATAAAATATTCAATACAGTCATTAGTGAATATATTTCATAAATATTTTGTGCTAATCTTTAGATATGATAGAGATGTTTTTTTAACGAGTTAGAATGGAACAGAAAGCAAAGTTAAACGTTAAACACATATAGACTCTGCAAATATTACTTGCCTTGTTCATATCACATAGTTTTTTTTTAATGATTTTTAATGAGTTTTTGCTGTTTTAGTGCAATGTTGATAACAAATACTTACTATAGAATTAAAAAAAACAATGCCAGCCGAGACCAAAGCTATTTAAAATGTATTTTTGGGCTCTATTCTGATAATACTAATTATTGGTCTGAAAATGTATCATAAATGATAAAAGTTCAATGTGTACTTGTCATCATTTTTGGCACTCCTGTTGGGCTCAGGTTCCAGGCTCTACAACCTGTGGTAGGTCTCAAGTCCCGTGGTATTTCTTACAAAATAAACTACGTAACTTTCTTACCCCTTTCGCTCCCAAGGTGATTTACTAATTAATATTGGCATAGGTCATACGTCCGTTGTTTACGTCAATAAATTTATAACCTTTTAAATCGTCTACTCATAATGTCCATTTGATGAAGTCACTAATAACTAAGAGGCTAAGGATTCGAAACCATCTATTGCCTTAATAATTTTTTATCGTATTATGCCTGAATTTAGTATTTTTTTTAGTAAAACTTTGCTTGAAAATGCCAATCTAGCATGTGTCGAAACTTAGTAATAGAAAGTGGGAAAAAGTTACTTAAGTTAGTACTTTCAGTCAAAAATATAAAATAAATTTAAACCTTTCATTCAATCAGAATGCCTAATCTAATGATTTTTTAATTATTGTGATTATGAATATTCTTGATCTTGAACTTCAGGGTTTTTCGGCAGAACAGGAAAGTGTCGTTCCTCCAACGCCTTCGTATCACTAGGTGACGTGTGTACCGTGGGGTTAGGTTAGGTTAGGTAGGCCTTTTTTATAGAGGCAGTCCTCGAGGTTGTAGTCGAGGAGGGAACTGATTGATATGCGATTATGAATAGTCCAGTCTAGTGTATTTGGCTTTAACAACGAAACAGGAAGATTTTCCTAGAGCGCCTTCAAAATGACCGGGTGACTTGTGTCACCGTGGGGTTGAGTTTGGGGTTGGGTGGGTGGGGGGAGAGGGGATTGTGGGGGGGGTGGCTTTTGGCCTTTTTTGTGGAGACAGTCCTCGAGGTTGAACTCGAAGAAGGTGTTGATTGAGGGGTTTGGAACTAAGTGGGTGGAGAAGGTGGTAGATTTGGAAGGAGTGTGCTAGGTCGATGATGACCTCTTGGATCGTTTTGGTGTCTCTGTGGAAATCGATTATGAATAGATTTTTTGTCAAAGATGGCATTATTATGAGCGCACCACTCCGAGCACGCGTATGTATGAGTAAGTACCTCTAGCTATGCCGATAGCATATCTGGCGACGTTTGCGACACCTTAAGAATTAATCAGATTATATCAATCAATATCGCATAGAAAAATCTTCCTTGCTTTACTTATATTACGAATAGTTGCTGACAGTATGAATTGATTGATTTCATTTCTCTCCATGACAGGCCACTTGAGAGACAACGAGATTTTATCCATCGCCTGTTTACATAGACACATGCATAATGTGATTTAGATTATCTGGATGAAATCAAGCCCCTAAACTTAATTTTATCCCCTCAATACAAAATACAACAATGCATATTAAACATCGCGCTATTTTAGATTGAATGTTATCAAGTAGAGATGTGTGCAAGGTAGTCACGGAATCGCCAGTCGTCTTTGAGATGAGTTTAAAAAAAATAATACTTAGTGAATTGTGACTAAACATAATAAAATTATATTTATCAACAATTACGTAATAAAATGTACTAACAATATGACTCTAAGATGTGTGCGCGTTTAGGTGATTTCATCGAGCTCTGCATTAAAATATCGTTTAATTACATTTTTTCAAATTATTGTGTTACTTTAATTTTGAGAACCACTGGTAGAAAATAAACTTTATTATGTCTCTTTAAAAAACAATTATTATAGAAAAATCAATGAAACTGCGTAGGATAAGATCCTCGCCACATTCGTGGAGTGTCATGATTTCGACAACACGACCAACGTGTATGTATTATATTTACATTGAAAAATAGTTTTACAAAAGATAAATCGCACGAAAATCTGTAAAAAATTAAATATATCATTATAAATACGTGTCTCTTTACGTACTTATTCGTATTTCTTAAATAATATTGAAATAATATCAACAGGTCTTTGTCGATATCCTAAGATGATAAGCCAAGTTTTTGGATACACATGGTAGTGCAAAACTTACTGAAGACTATAAATCTATTCGGTGCCACCTGTTCAGTTCACCTGTCCTTCTGCAGGCCGTGTCAAGTTGAAATTTGAGGATATATAAAAAAAATATTCGGTTCTGATTCTGTATCATGGCGATATTTCGAGTCACCATTTTCCTCGTTTACATTCCGCGAACAAGTAGCAGCAAAGTGATATGAATTATTATAAAAGATTTTTATTTTACGGTTGCCTCTACTATTTTACGTTGTGAGTATTTTTGAAGTCCAACATGTTTTCCAGTTATCTTCAAGTGCTAATGCAACATAAAATTTATATTTCGTCTATTAAAAATATTAGCAAGCATATTCCACATATGTGGAAAACGTGAGAATTATACAAACTTATTTAGGCTTTAGGCTAAGTGGATTTAGTGTATTATTTTGTTTGTTCAACATTTTATTTAAGTTTCTATACAATGCATAGTTTTTTTCTGAATATTTATGAGAAGGTAAAAGAGAGGGATGCCTTGTAAAAGTTTGGAGAAGATTATGAAATATAACAGAGCTGCCGCGTGTAATGGACTCATCCGAGTCTTTCATCGTCCGTACGCGAACCGGAAGCGCTCAATGTATGAACATGACTGATATTTTCACTGCCACTTAAAATGTGTAGACTAGTAGACAAGCAGAGTCGACTATGAGGTCAGCTGTTCCCCCGTCTTGGCTGTAGAGTTCAGTGCTGCTAGTTTTACCAAGAAATAGATTGAGAATTGATTATAAGTGTTAGGCGTATGTTAAATTATCACAGACGCTGAGATTTGAGAAACACTCAGTAAAATATTCAAACTAAAAAAAGGTTAATTACACATAAATACATTTATTTATATATGTATATTTATATTTTTAAGTACTGCATCTTATAGACCGACAGGACACCGGCAGCATTCACTCTTAATTAGCATCTGAAAGGCATTTCTCACATTTCTTGAGCGAAATTATATCAAAGTGTAATCCTGTCATAGAACTGAACAAATAATTCATATATTTTAATCCGATCAAATTCAATCATACACTTTTCAATACCTTCATAATTGATGCTTTGAAGTGTGCATTGCTATGAAACATGGCTGTTTCCTTATAATACTTTGAATACATTGAGCAATTTTACATCCTCATTATATGAGCATTTGATGAGATTAGCGGTGAAATCTAAGCTACGAGTCAAACCTTTAACACATAAAAGTAGGTGTTTGGTGCTATTTTCATTAATAAATATAAAATCATTTAAGTATTGCTTAGACTTGTTAGGGTGTTCAAAATAACCGAACACGTTTAAACCTCATATTTAATACTCAATTGAGTTACGTTCAAGTTAAAAGGTCTAAAAAAATTACCCAACATTAAAAAACTTAAAATAAAACCGTAAGCTTTTAATTGGCGCTGTAAAATTTAATTTAATTGATAACTCGGTAATCACCATTCAATTTCAATTGAAAAATTAATTATTGAACGATTAACAAGTTCTTAGGACGTAAAATAAAATAAAAAAGGGTCGTAGCATTCATTATAAAATCACAATTTTTAATTTTTTAAATTAATAAAATTTTATTCATACTATTTAATGAATTATCTATTAAATAGAAAAATCATCCATTTTTAACAAATTGTTGGTGGGTATTTCCAGAACACAGATGTAATTATATAAGTTTTTCTAACGAACAAGATACTCCCAACCTGAGATCTCCTAGGGCTTTCCCGACTCGGGTTAAAAATATAGTTTTTTTTTACCCCGCCAATCATAAGGTCACTCGAAGCTTCGAGTTATATATTAATTATTGCAAATAAATGAATTACTTATATGATTCTCTTATACAGCCACATTCTGCCGCTTCAACTCTGCATAGTTCTTCGATTCCATAAATATAGGAGAATCCTTAGGATACCATGGGTTGACCGCGTTACAAATGAATGAGTCTTTCACAGAACTCTTGACGTTGGTTAAAAAGCGGAAAATCTGCTATTTTGGCCACATTTTTCGTAACAATAAATATAACATACTCCAGCTAGAAAAAATCAAAGGAAAAGGGGCAAAGAAGGAAGTTTATGTGGATGCGGAATTTGGGCCAGCGGCTGGAGATTGGAAGTGAGGCCGAATTGGTGAGACTGGCTGGAATAAAATATATATATATATATAATATAAAATATCAATTTCATGCATTCGATTCATTCTTTCGTGAAGCGAGGTTTCCCTGGAAGCGCACTTTTCGCTGTTTCCTAGTCTGCCTTCCGTCCCTTCTCTGGCGCTGAAAAGCATGAAAAATGTTGTCTCGTCGTGGTCTTCAGCTCTCGATCCTCTTCAGAGCCGTTCTTGTCGTGTCAGTAGGCTCCTCCTCAGGTCAGAGCTCTAGAAATCACCAAAATTTAGGCATTCCGTAAATGTACCTATGTACTTACATAATACTTTCTTAGAGATATAAACAATCTTGTTACATATTAATTGAGTATATTTTATAAAATATTTTTGTATATTAGCATTATTAGCAAGGCAGGGGTCTACGAAAAAGAGGAAAACTCGACAAGGGATCTACGGGACGAAAAAGTTTGGGGACCTATCTATTGTACTTGGCTTTATCGGCGGAACAGGAAGATGTTTTCCTTCAACGCCTTCAAAGTCACTGGGTGACTTGTGTCACCGTGGGGTTATGTTTGGGGTTGTGTGGGTGGGGGAATGGCTTTTGGCTTTTTTTTGTAGAGGCAGTACTCGAGGTTGTAATCGAAGAGTGTGTTGATTGAGGGGTTTGGAACTAAGTGGGTAGAGATTTGGAAGGAGTGTGCGAGGTCGATGATGACCTCTTGGATCGTTTTGGTGTTGGTGTCTCTGTGGAGCTGAGCATTTTGGATGAACCACGGGGCATTGAGTGCCCAGCGGAGGATTTTATTTTGGATTACCTGGAGAGGCTTGTGTCTCACGGGCGGGATGTATCCCCAGATGGGGCAGGCTTTTTATAGAGGCAGTCCTGGAGGTTGTAGTCGAGGAGGGAACTGATTGATATGCGATTATGAATAGATTTTTTGTCAAAGATGGCATTATTATGAGCGCACCACTCCGAGCACGCGTATGTATTATTTGGCTTTATCGGCGAAACAGGAAGATTTTCTTTCAGCGTCTTCAAAATGACTGAGTGACTTGTGTCACCGTGGGGTTGTGTTTGGGGTTGGCTGGGTGGGTGGAGGGGGGATTGTGAGGGGGGGGGGGTGGTTTTGGCCTTTTTTGTGGAGGCAGTCCTCGAGGTTGAACTCGAAAAAGGTGTTGATTGAGGGATTTGGAACTAAGTGGGTGGAGATTTGGAAGGAGTGTGCGAGGTCGATGATGACTTCTTGGATCGTTTTAGTGCTGGTGTCTCTGTGAGCTGGGCATTTTGGATGAACCACGGGGCATTGAGGATTGTATTTTGGATTACCTGGAGAGGCTTGTGTCTCTCGGACGGGATGTATCCTCAGATGAGGCAGGCGTAAGTGAGGATTGGACGGATCGTCGAATAACCGTCCGCAGGTATTTACGGGGTGAGGAGGAAAGACAGGAGCTTAGGGATTTTCGCCGTTAATGTTGAGTTGTTTGTTGATGATGGATGTTTATCAAAAGGTTGGCGAAATGTTTGCGTATTCGTTTATTTGTAATTAAATTGAACAAGACAGAATTACGCGTGGATACTCGTCGAGTGCCTGAGTCTCTCTGTGCGCGTTGCGCGCTGGGGTTGTTTGGTTGTAAAATTGGAAAGTTTCTACCTGCTCGGACAAGCTCGACCTTGTGGTCGGGGCGGTTGTCCGAACAAGTCCAATATTGTAGCTCGATGCATTTGCAATGACCGCTACAGGATCATTGCTACGATGTTCCTTATTTTCTACTCCTTCGAACGTGGAGTCATGAATTTCTGGAGGGCCTCCATTGCAAGCCCAATCAGGGTGTCATTGGGGCGGGCTGGGTGGCCTCAGTGGGTGCGGCTGCCATGGCGGCCGGGGTGGACGGGTGTGTCGGGCGAGGCGGGGCGGCCTGAGTGGCTTGGGCGGTTCAGGGGGCTGGCGTGGCTTGTGATGTTGAGGCGACTGCTGAGGTGGGGACCTCTGGTCTAGAAGGTCTGGGTGGCGTGTGGCGGGTGGCCTGAGTGGCTTGGGCGGTCCAGGGGGCTGGCGTGGCTTGTGATGTTGAGGCGACTGCTGAGGTGGGGACCTCTGGTCTAGAAGGTCTGGGTGGCGTGTGGCGGGTGGCCTGAGTGGCTTGGGCGGTCCAGGGGGCTGGCGTGGCTTGTGATGTTGAGGCGACTGCTGAGGTGGGGACCTCTGGTCTAGAAGGTCTGGGTGGCGTGTGGCGGGTGGCCTGAGTGGCTTGGGCGGTCCAGGGGGCTGGCGTGGCTTGTGATGTTGAGGCGACTGCTGAGGTGGGGACCTCTGGTCTAGAAGGTCTGGGTGGCGTGTGGCGGGTGGCCTGAGTGGCTTGGGCGGTCCAGGGGGCTGGCGTGGCTTGTGATGTTGAGGCGACTGCTGAGGTGGGGACCTCTGGTCTAGAAGGTCTGGGTGGCGTGTGGCGGGTGGCCTGAGTGGCTTGGGCGGTCCAGGGGGCTGGCGTGGCTTGTGATGTTGAGGCGACTGCTGAGGTGGGGACCTCTGGTCTAGAAGGTCTGGGTGGCGTGTGGCGGGTGGCCTGAGTGGCTTGGGCGGTCCAGGGGGCTGGCGTGGCTTGTGATGTTGAGGCGACTGCTGAGGTGGGGACCTCTGGTCTAGAAGGTCTGGGTGGCGTGTGGCGGGTGGCCTGAGTGGCTTGGGCGGTCCAGGGGGCTGGCGTGGCTTGTGATGTTGAGGCGACTGCTGAGGTGGGGACCTCTGGTCTAGAAGGTCTGGGTGGCGTGTGGCGGGTGGCCTGAGTGGCTTGGGCGGTCCAGGGGGCTGGCGTGGCTTGTGATGTTGAGGCGACTGCTGAGGTGGGGACCTCTGGTCTAGAAGGTCTGGGTGGCGTGTGGCGGGTGGCCTGAGTGGCTTGGGCGGTCCAGGGGGCTGGCGTGGCTTGTGATGTTGAGGCGACTGCTGAGGTGGGGACCTCTGGTCTAGAAGGTCTGGGTGGCGTGTGGCGGGTGGCCTGAGTGGCTTGGGCGGTCCAGGGGGCTGGCGTGGCTTGTGATGTTGAGGCGACTGCTGAGGTGGGGACCTCTGGTCTGGGTGGCGTGTGGCGGGTGGCGGGTGGCCCGAGTGGCTTGCGGTGCAACAAGGCGGCCGCAGACCTGTTGAGCGGCGGGCGCTTGCGCGGCGCCGCGACGCCTCTCCTCCGGCCTCTAGTCCCTCGCCGTCAGTCTTCGCTCGGCCTCCGAGCGACGCGCACGGATCGCATCGCCCGCTCGCTGGCATGAGAGACGAAACTTTCCGAAAATAGCAAGGCGATTATTTTTAATTTGTCGTGTATGGTGCGTGGATGTGCGGCCGGCGTCGCGGGTGCGCCGTTCTGTGTTGATGTAGGACGTGACACTAGTGAAGTCTATCAGCGTTGAATATGTGGTTTAGTTTTTTACAGACGGTTTTGGCGCTCGGCTGCCTTTTGACAGGTTCGTTTCTTGTTTTGATACCGCTTTGATGAACGCTGGACGAGTATATGCGACGGGCTGGGCCGAGACGCCCGTTGTCAGTCTCTTTATTTACACACAGGTTGTGCAAAGTTTGTTTGTTGTTCGAGAGTTTATCGAGCCGGGAGTTGGCTCGCCCAACTTTAATATCTACTCGACATGCTAGCAGGGTTAATAAGCACAAAATAAACTGTAAAATATTGTAACCCATTATATAAAAATAAACATAAATATTCGCGACCGCCCACGCAGAGAAATCTATTACAAGAGCAACCGAAAACTTGAAGTTTTTATATCAAATAATAATATTAAAATTGTTTACATTTTCATATCGAAAACCTTTATTTTATGAATTCTGAATTATATAGTTTAGTCCACGCTTTGCTCGCCGAATAAAGATAGACGGTGATACAATTGACGGAAAGATATTTTATAAGACATGTGCTAACGATGAATATGGTACGCGGCGCTAATAATAAACGTTACAGATGTGTTTCCTAACGCCACTGACGCCCTGGCCGAGCTCCAATGAAAATCGCACTCGAATAAGTTTTCCTCTGGAAATCGCAGATCGTAACACCCAAAGAGTTGAACACACCAGTTGATTTCTTTCGTCTACTCTGAGAAAATTAGACAAGTTTTCCCGAGCTTGGAGATAGACCTGTATGGTTCCCTCAACCCTAACTCGTGGTGATTACTACTCACTTCTTTTAATGTTGTGGCTCCAATGTCAAGACCAAAGTTATAAAATCATCTTTTTAAATCATCCGTATTTTGGGAGGATTTAAAAAAAAAACGCATAAGGACTTGTAAATGTACTTGTAAATTGCATGCCGAGAAAATATTAGCGTGTACTAAGACCTGCATGCATGGTAAAAATAAAACACACGGTCCATGTAAATTTAATGAAATAAGATTTTACTTTTTAATAACAAATATTATAATATTTTGAATAAAAATACTTGAGTGATTTTCCACATTTTTGTTTTTATTAGTGACCGGTTTCGCCAACCTTTCACGTTGGCATTATCAAACAGATACGTCATCATATCATATCACGTTGGCATTATCAAACTCTGTTTGATAATGCCAACGTGAAAGGTTGGCGAAACCGGTCACTAATAAAAACAAAAATGTGGAAAATCACTCAAGTATTTTTATTCAAAATATTAAAATGGAATTCCACCAAGTACTCTCTGTCAAAAATATTGAATTTCTTAACAAATATTATATTAAAATTTCTATGAACCAAAGTAAACACCCCAGAAGATATCTGGCAAGTAAAAATATCTTTAGTCTAGAAGAAAATGAAAAAATACCGGCTCAACATTTACAAAGAATTTGAGATGAAAAAATAATGATAACAGTAACACTGTGGACTAATTAAAACACTCAATTAAAATATGGCTATAAAAACTAATTTACATATAAGAAAATGTCTTTTATTAACCGAAAATCAAATAGTTTTTTTAATACTTTTATGAAACTACAGCAGCTGCAACCCCCAGGGAAAATGAAAAATATCATTTTATTATATTTTCTAAAAGGTTATTGTATCAAGAACGCGACATACTTTATTTCTTTACCAACGCTTATGTTCTGAAAGCGCATCACAAGTTAAGAAAATATGTTTTCAGGATTATATCTACATGCCTTTTGGTTTTATTTTATTTAAAATAAGTAGTTTTTTATAATTTAATTTACTTATTTAGAAAATATTTTTATCCCTTTTGTATGTAATTGATTCGTGAAATTTATATTGAAATTAGAAAAAGACATTTAATGAAATTATTATTTCATAGCTACAGTACTAATACTTGTAAACTAACGATATTAAAAAAAAAAACTTCAATCTAATTTTCTAACTTATTATGAATGCTTTGAAAATTTCATAAAATATTAAAATTGAAACATTAAGGACAATATGACCGTCGAAATATAATTTTAAGATATATTTCACTGTAAAAATATTTTCGTCATAAGATGATAATTTGACACGCTGAGTTGCTTAAAGGGATGAAGTAGTATTATAAATAGTCATGAAATAAAATAAAGCCTGGAAAAAATAACGAAAAAGAGACTTTTTAACGAACACTTAAATATTAATGAGGTTGAAAGTTATTTTTCAAGCTTGGGTATTTTTATTTTTAGATAACAAAGAGCTAATATTAAAAAAAACAAATGTTTGAATTATTGTACTTTTGGTTTGTTGGTCGAAATTTCATGATACTCATTTGTGAGAATACTTATTAGGACTTGATTGTTTTCGGATTATACATCATAAAATTAAAAATGTATATTTTAATAAAACTGTAACCAGGATAGTTTTGAAAACATTTAACAGTAAAATGTTGAGCTTGAGTTTTGAAACAACGATTACAAACTAAACAGATCGCTTTACAATTTTACAAAGTTTTATTTAAAAAAATGTTGATATAACAATGTTTCTGTACGCTAACACAAAAACTTAAAATCTCCTTTTCGACTAGTTAACTTTCAGGCGTATATATATTTATTCGCCCTACCTGTTGCATAAGAACTCATGCCACAAACCGGGCCGTGATAAAATTTATATTAATGACCTCAAACACACTTCGTGTTTATTGTTTGGCCGGGCGTGGATATTATTTTGAGCTCGGTGGATTGAAGATCTCGGAGTCTGACAAGTGATTGGTCTTGAATGAGTGGCGGGTGGCTTTAGTTTATTTTCTTTCAGGGGATCAGTCCCTTCGCGGCCGAGAAGTCTCTCCTTCCGGAACATTTGCAGGCCTGGCGGGGCGACTAATCTTTATGATTGATATTTGCGGCCCGCGGCGAGACTGCCGGTATAAATTATTCGGGATTTCGTCATTTTCACGTGAAAAATTGTTACACGGAGAGCTAGTCAAGTGACTGATGTTATGGTTGTTAGAAAATTATCAAGTAGCAACAGCGTTGTTTCGGGTGTTTTTATGCACAGTAGACTATTTTTTGAGTAGACGGGAGCAAGTGTTTAACGTGAGGTAAAGAATAAGCTTTTGCATAAAATAAAACTGTTATGTTTTATCGAGAATTCTTCGCTATATAACACACGTTAATATTAAAACGAATTACATATAGATTGTGTCAATTGTCAGTAGTTTTTTTTTTATCAAAGACACAACCCAAAGTCAAAGCAATTGCTTTTATATCTCTTTGTGATCATCGTAAAGTAAAATAATTTTACACATTACTACTTTCAATTAGATCACTCATAATTAATTAGCGAAATAATATTTTGATCAGTAAATGTGACCGACTTGACAGTTTGGTAATCACTGCTAAATATAATTGGTTTTCGGGAACTTGGGCGTCGTTTAAGTAAATTTTGTACCAGGTGGTGAGTATACTACACAAACAATTGTGCCATGCGAATTTAATTTTTACACATTAAAATAAAACATAAATATAAAATTAGAAAAAAATATTAAAAAATACAGTTTTATGAAAGAAACTACCAGTGTTTTAAACAGTTAACTCTGACTATCTGCATTGAATGTGTGTATGGATGCTTCTTACTTAACGAAGATATAATTGAAGTATAAAATTTGGCTTATAAATGCAATAATGGAGTTTTTGCTACCATGAAACTGTATGTAGCTGTATATATATATATATATATATATATATATATATATATATATATATATATATATATATATATATATATATATATATATATATATATATATATATATTTAAAATATATATATATATCTTCTTCTCAGCGGTTGGCGACTTTCTCACTGAGCATAAGTTTATGCTGATACAGTATTCATGGTTTTCTTAGCGAAAATAGTGTAGTGGGTTCCCGGGTCCTTTTTTTACCGAAATTTTATATTCGAAGGAAATAGCATTATTATATAATTCTGGCGTTTAGATCTGATCCTCCTTTTGTAGCAGGCTACAGAAACAATATCAGGAGCCAAAAGACTTCCAGAGCACATCTCTTCACAATAATTCCAAGTCTACTATTCCATAACCGATCCTTTACAGCAACATACATGCACAAGCAACAGAATGGGGAGAGCGGGGATGTATATATATATTTATATGTTACAAGTACATTTAGTGGCCAATTCTCATATCATTTGAAGTATTTGAGTTTTACTTGAAACGTCACTTGTGGCAGACTCGTTAAGTAATGTCTTATTCAGAGGTATGATTAGTTAGTATCTAGATATGAATCAACGAGGGCTCCCTCAGCGTTATCATTCCAAGTCTACTATTCCATTATCGATCCTTTACACACGCTCAGGATACAGAATGGCAGCTATGCACAAGCAACAGAATGGGGAGAGCGGGTATATATATATATATATATATATATGTATATTACAAGTAAATTTAGTGGCCGATTCTCATATCATTTGAAGTATTTGAATTTTACGGAAAACGTCACTTGTGGTAGACTCGTTTTGAGTCCGTTAAGTAATGTCTCATTCAGAAGTATGATAAGTTATTATCTGGATATGAATCAATGAGGGCTCCCTCAGCGTTACGCGTGATGGATGGACTCGAGGACCGAGAAGTGCTCGCGGTCGTTATGCGGGCCAATGACCGCACATATTATTTAAGTTTGAATACATATTATATGCATAGGCGTAATATAGTCATACCGAAATCAAACGTTGGAAAGGAGAAATAATTTAACAGACATAATTTTGATTTAGCAGCTGAAATTTGATATAGTAATAGGAAGTATTTAGCATCATAAGTGCGGTTTTAAGAATGCCTAAAATTTATTTCTATGAAAGTTGAAACTATATTTTGAATAGTACTACATAAATTTATTTTTTATTTCTGATATTTTACATCATTCATTAGTTATATTTTGGTTTTTTTGGTTAAGGCTTGCAAGGCCTTTTTCGCAGTGCATAAAATATAACGAATTCGCTTTGCTAGAAGGGGTGCAGAATTCAAAGAACATTTTAACGTTTACGTTTTAAAGTAGGTAAAATAACTTTGTGGCTTATTTATGTGTTGAATATAAATGCTTAAAGAAGAAATATATTTCTACTACAGCTGAATTTGACTTTTATTTGATGTAAGTGTCAGCATATTAATTATCATATGTAAACAGAAGTTTATAATGAAAATATATTGGTCTTATGTTTTGTATAAATATTTTTGATTTTTTGCGACATTTTTTAAATTTCTAAGTATATAAATATATTTTTAATATTCAGCTTGTTTAGCAATGCCAAATATTATATTTGCAATGGTGTCAATACTTATCAATATATCATGTATCAAGCTTTCCATTGTTACTTACTCGAGACTATGTTCATATAGCAGTTTTTGCTGTGATCTTGCAATCTATAATTTATAAAAATTCAGTATATTTAAATATGTATTATTTACTACTAGATACGTCAGTTAAAATTAAAAATACGCCAAACGATGTTAACTTGATAAATTTAAAAAAAAAAAACTCATCATCTTCTTTAAACACATAAAACCTATAAAGCACATATTTATTTTAAACTGATAAATACCTTAAAACATATATTGAATATTTTTGAAGTTGGAGGATAGAAATTTCAATGCAAGAAAAAATAAACATGGTCAACAATTGTTCAGAAGGACGTACAAAAATTAGCAATTTCACTATAAGTACATTCGTTTTTGTGAACAGTTTTCTAAGACCTCGTAATTGTTTAACATAATTTATACAACTAAGAAAAATTAAATTCGTTAATTATGGCATAATTCCTTTATGAGCTGCGGTTAGAAAAGCGTGGACGGACACCTTGACAATCTGAAGGCAGTGACTAAAGTATGTCAAAATACATTATTCAAAATTAAACCAACACATTATATTAGACATTGGTATGTAGAAAGCCAACATACAACACCTGTTTACTAAGTCACTAATAATTTTGTTTATAATTTGTAATTGCTTCATGATAAACTAGTGCTAATATGTGAAATTGGCAAGGGAAGCAAAGCATATCTTTTCAACAGTGATTACAATAAATTCTGAACCTCGACATCGAAAACGATGTCGAGGTTCTCTTAGATATTAAGTTACATTTATTGTTTCCTCGATTGAAACTAAAAGAGATGGCAAAGTACAACACAAATGGCACTTTGAAGTATTTTTATCAACAGCGAATTATAATAGAAGAATGTAAATGAACATACTCAAATTCATTGAATTTAATCATTCCCAAATTTGTAATGGTGATTCTTTAAGCTGCCGAAAATCTACGAATAAAAACTCGGACCTTCTAAAGACCAGAAGCTCATTTAGACTCTTAAATCTGATATCAAGGGGCATGCCACTGTTTATATTTTACTAAGTACTCACCGCATGGTTCTTCGCTCTTATGATCAAAATCAAATCATATATTGATATTTAGACTTTGGTACATTGCTTGTCCTCACCGCATGCCACTCATCGAGCTGGTATGACATCATGTGTTTAAGAGAGTCGCGTTCCTTTAAAATTCGGCCATAATGTATTCCCGTCGTGGATTCGCGCGATTCCAGGCCGCACCGTTATAGCTCTGACAAACGTTTGGGAACCTTGGGCTAAATTTACCAAATCTCCGGTTAGGAGCTTCCGAATGGAGTACTCGGGATTAGGAAGCCAAACTCCGATAGCTTATGTCTGCTTCACGGTCAGTCTACTTGCGATCCTATCGCATTAAAAATCAACAATAAATTGAATTAATCGATTGCGCCATAAGCGGATTTGCTGCGATTTATTTTGTCGGACTTCACTTTTGGTGAACGTCAATATACTGGAGAGAATTCACAAACTGTGATGAATAAAAGCGTCAAAAATATATAAACAAATGTATAGTTATATATATGAATCCACTTCTTTATTATTGCAACTAATCATTGCCTTACTTTATGCTATTTATTTTCCGCAAATATGATTGTCTTGGAAATGAAATAAAACAAAGAAAACTTGAGCTTTGGACTACTCTTGTTTTGAGTAATTATTGCTTAATAAGAAACCCTGTTCTTTGATTCTAACTCGGAGACTAGAGCCTATTTTATAAAGTGTCCCAAAATTTGCAGTAAAGTTTTGGGAACACCAGCTGACAGCTTAAGGTTAGTAAAAATGAAGCGTTACACGATAGAACAACGTGTCTTCATTATTGAACAATATTTAAAAAATAATGAAAGCTTGGCAGCCTTTTAAAACTTTACTGCAAAAATGGCGACAAATTCAAATCTTGCGTTAATTTTGGGGCACCCTATACCTGCCATATTTTAACGGATTATTCGCACAAGATAATGTGCAAAGAGACACCTGCACTGTGCGAAGTATTGTTATGCTAGGTGAATAAATGATCTGGAAGAGTTTAAAAGAAGAAAAAAAAAAACTATTGATTTAATTTTTATACAAGTGTTGCTTTCTTTCTAGCCGAGGCGCTGCAGATAAAGAGGCTGGAGGTGCCGCCTCTGGTGGAGCTGGGCCAGCAGGAGGCTGTGGTGCTGGACTGCGAGTACGAGCTGGAGGCGGACAACAGCGCGGGGCTGGTGGTGAAGTGGTTCTTCAACTCCAGGGACAACACCGTGTACCAGTGGATCCCCACCCTAAAGCCCCAGGACCTGGGGATGTTCAAGGGCAAGCTCGACCTCGGCTATAAGGCTTCACGTGAGTACTTCCGCAATATCTTATACAAAACCACATTGCGCAATATACCACAAATAATACAGATTAAAAAAAAAAAAATAATAATTAGAATATACGTCGAACCACCAATACAAGGATTTTTATATATTTTCATTATATTGAGTTTGAGCTTATTGTAGGTCATTGTTTAATTGTTCGAGTTGCTATTGAAAATAAGCCTTTGAATCTATTTTAAAATTAATTTAATTGAGGTATTTTTATAATAGCATTATTGCTAATAACCTCCCAATTATAATTTCATAAAATTATAGCGAACAATTAAATAAAACCCACAGACTTATTATATAATGTTTACGAAAAGAGCGGTTTTTGTAAAGATACATATCTAAATGTTATGATTGAACTTATTTCAATGATGGGTTAATTTATTATAATTATTTAAGTGGAATGGTTGAATTATCAGGCTGCGATGTTTATTTTATGATCTCGAAATATTTAAAATAAAACCGTTTATTGATTTTGAGAGTTTGTGTGCGTGTTTAAATAAATTTTCAAAAATGTTTTTGATTGCAATAGTTAGACTTTTTTAACCATTGTAAAATAAATAAAAACAGTCATTCGAAATATTCTATCATTGCACCGAAAAATTTTTCACTTTGAGTTTAAAATGTTTATATCTTTAGCATAATATTTACATTAAATTTTTTTTTTAAATTGTAAATACAGTCTAATAATATCAACAAATATTTATTATTTCTAATTAACAACTTGTGAAAAATATCAGAAAGGAAAATCGAATTATGCATTTTTAGCAAGTCATGTAACTCAAATATATTACTATACAGTGAACTAGCAGGATCAAATTTTCCATATAAAACAAATAAACTTAGCCACGCGGCTAAAGAATTTACTTTGCGCTTAATTTTTAAGGCTTTTGCAAATTTGCATTTTTAAGGCATGTGACCTGACCTGTAAAATTTTGTCCGTAGCAAAATATAAATTATAAAAATCCGGTATTGAATATAACAATATTGATTAATATAGTCGCCACAAAGCACTCGAGAGAAGTTTAATAGAGAACAGTGAAATAGGTTAGCAGTAACAAAAGTTTTACAAAATTAACAGTTTAAAACCCTCGCGTGACGCGATATCATCACGTAATGCGCTGATAATCCTATTCCGACTCAGGAATGACAGTGCGATTGTTTCTCCGATTTTGTATTAATGAGAAGGAAAGTTTCCGAAATAAGAGACCATTAATAATGTAAGCAGAACAGATCAATAGGAACACTCGCGCGGACCGTGGCTCGAGCCTAATGACCGAGTTTCTGCCATCGACTAGTATATATATATATATATATATATATACAATATATAAATAAATATAATTATTAATATATGTATAATGATTAATTATGTAAAGTTTTATAACATTGAAACCACGCAGTTATGCATATACTATGGGTACTCGTGCAGCGCTCTAAAATAATCAAAAAGTTAACTTCTTCTTTGGCACTGAAATTCGTTTATTGCAAATATATAAGTGAAATTTTAACATTTATTTTTATATTTAAGATAACACATTTCAACACTTTTAGTGAGTTATTTCAATTTAAGCAAGTCTGCCCACAATCGCAATTGTTGTAATCTTCCATGCCTCTGACCTTTAAATGTGAAAACAGACGTTTATTCATACGATGAGGTTATTTGATACTAAAATAAACAAAACTTGGTTTGGTGCTAAAAACAATGTTGTATACTGTTAATACATTTAATTAATTTTAAATCGAAATCTGAGTGAGTAAAATGCCACATGTGTAGCAAAAAAATAAATTATGGGTATTTCATGTCGTTTACGTGTGAATCGATTACTCAAAATTATATTGCATGTTTTAAATTATGGTTTTTCGTTATTGCAGAGGAGCCTCTCCATGCCCACAGAGCCTTGAAGATCCTTCGTCCCAGCGCAGACATGTCGGGGAACTACTCCTGCGTGGTCTCCACCTTCGACGACGAGGACGACAGGTCCAAGACCATGCTGGTCTTCAGTAAGTTCCAACATTTACTATATTGTATGCGACCAAACATATAATTTACTTCAAACGATTACAAAATTACTTTAAAAAAATTATTGAACGAACAGAATAGTTTGTACAAAGTAATATTTAAAAACATTTTATCCCTATTAAAACGTCGTCAAACTTTGATGATAGTTAAGAATAGTTATACGTAAAAGGTATAAAAGTATACGGGTGTATTTATATTTAGATAGTCTCGATAGAAGTCAATATCGACATTAATTATTATATAGGGGGGGAGATGATGTACGAGATATATGTGGCGATTGATCGATATATAAACCACCAATATAATTAAATGGTCCGTTATTCAAATATCAAATAACTTAACTGTCGGTAGTCTCAATATAATTCACAGACGTTTAAACCTAAAAGGATGGCATCCCGAAGTTTATTATAAAATTAAAATGATGTGTAGCTCATCATTAATATCCTTGGCGCTACAGACCGTTTGCTCTGTCAGTAACAGATGACTTGTAACTAACAGAGTATATTGGAGCCATTTTAAACGCGGAAAGCTCAATATTTGGAATATGCTGACGACGTTTAATATTTCAGCTCCCGGAAAGAACTTTCAGCTGAGGCAGGAGAAGCATAGCCCCGGGGCGGTGAAGTTGCACTGCTTTGCGGAGAACGTCTTCCCCCAGCCCACCTTGACCATCACCTCACAATCGTAAGTCCAATCACCCAACTTGTTAACATTGAGTATTTAGTAAGTACACATAAAACACTAACAAACAAATAATTTTTATTTTCAAACTAAAAATTTCTATTGCCAAAACTAATCACACAGAGCAAAATATAAATTTCAACCTTCTGTGAAAAATATGGAAAAACACTTATTTTTTTTAACTCTTACTGATCCACTTTTTTAATCATAGTATTAAAACTTATATACATTTTTTATTAAGTTGATTTCGATAATACATCAGATTTTAAAAATATTTATTTGTAATTTAATGATACCATCGGTGTTGTTGTTAGATCAGATAACTTATCATCCGTGTGCTCACTTTTAATTTTCAATACCCTTCTATTCAATGTTGAATTCTACCTAGATGATTATGAAAAATAGCTCAAACCTATCAGTTTTTGTTCATCAATTTATTTCAGCATTTATAGAGAATTTCATAAGTTTTATGTGAGTAGTATGTTTGAAGAATTTAATAAGAAATCAATACTGTATTCGAGAAATCGTTTCAGTGTGATGATTTAGTATTGGCGTCCGGTCAGCAATAGAACTTTCAAAAGAGGCTAATTTGATGCGCGAGGAGTTTGTTTTCAAAACCTTCATTACAAAAGTAGGTAGTCTTATAGTTTCTAGCAACCCCGGAGAGTTCTTTTGCCGGAGAATACTTGGAACTTGCGAAATTCAGTTATTTTACAACTGTACCACTTTTCTTGGCCCCGTTTCGCTAAGAATCTTTTTTGATTTATAAGTGTAGCTCATAATAATTGATCGTTAAATACGTCGTATAAATTACAGGGAAATTATTTAATAAGAGCCAATTCTAAAGTAAAGAATTAAAAATATAAATTTATTAAAAATTATCAATATAAAGTCTTTTACCAGAAGACACCGATGACCCTTTAGTGTTTTTCAACTGGTGATTCTATATATATATATAATAGTAAAACATGTAAGCTGATTACTATTCATAAATATGAGAGACTTTATTAAACGTTAAAATCGAGAAACATCACAGTTAATGAGTAAAATAAGAAAGTTTCACTGTGTACGAGCGAGTGGGCAAGCTGCCATGCAATGAGTGGCAGCTGAGGCTGTGTCTAGCTTGTTCTGTCTTTTGAGACGCACAAATTTAAAATCAATTATGTTATTTTTGAAATTATTTATAAAGTATATTTTTGAAAGTAACGCTTTCTTTAAACAATGCGTACAATCAAATAAGAAAACTGACACCGAAGAAAATAGACATTTATGATTATTGAAATAAAGAAATCACAGTTGCAATATATATTATTATTTATATGAACATACTTTTATATAAGTATTTTCGTGTTTATTTATTATTTTTTTTAAATATTTTCAACCACTATTGTGACACCAAAAAATATTCTGTTAAATCGTCAATCTTCTCCACGCACACCATTTTGGCTTGACAACAGAGATGTATCGATTGTGGAGTATATATATAAAAAAAACTATATTTGATACTTTGTCCACTTATCAAAAAATTATAACGAACAAGAACTGACGTTTAATGATGTATTATAATAATGTGCGTGATTTTAATAAGAAGCCGGCCTAGTCTGAGAATGCTAATGAACCGCTGGCGAGTATTTTCCAGACAATTCTCCCCGAAGTGGTCGGTGGTAGATTGATGGCCGAGATATTTCCCACCACTTAAGATCAAGATAAACAGCGCATACTTGAATAAAATGATAAGCTACTTTTTCTGCGCCATTTTGTGGGTGAAATTTCTCATCGAGCCGTATTTTAACATTGAATTCAGTATCGAGCCAACAATTTAATACGCAGTTCGTATTGTAAAACTGTAAAATATTTATAAGCCGTGGCAATTGACAGTGTGTCTAGAATTTATTTTCATCTTAATGTTACTTAATCTATTGACAATAAATCATACAAATAAATAGACATTCGATCTATACAAAATGCTTTGAAAACATTATTTTACTAAATATATATTTGTGTCTCTTGTCATATGAAATATCAGCTTTGCTATGTAATTGAATACGATTTCTGAATCTCATATATATATTTTATGGAGAACAAGTTTTGGTTCTGTCTGCCAATAAAATAAAAACCTGCTTTTTCAATTATTTAATAAATAAATCTTTGAAATTTTCACATGGATAAAGATACTTCATTGATTAATAATGTTTTAAATTTATCAAGACATTTTTTTAAAATCAAAATAAGGCTTTTCAATCAATATTTTTTCAAAGCTTTGTATTAGTGTAGTATCTATTGGAGTACCAATAAGTACAATATTGTTTTATTAAGCTGACGTCAATGACCGTAAAAATCATTTTAATTGATACCTATTAGGAAAAATATTCAGATCAAACACATATTTTAATAAAAGGACTTGGAATTATACCAAATTGTGTAAAATAGGTTTGGATTTAGTCAATCAAAACTTCTCGATCGAGTTCACGGATTTTTTCTCACATTGATGAGTGTATCAGTGTTATTTTTTTTAATCAAATGAGATGAGTTTTGAAAAAAATATGAGCATACGGAGTAGTGGGTTTAGGATAATTTTGATATTCTCGTGTTATGCGAAAGTGATTTTTTTTAATAAAGCTTTCCAGTACATGGATTAGTTGGATGGAATTGCTTATGTTTTACTGATGTGGACCACCTGTAAATTGCATATCAGACAGGTGGATTTAAATGACAAACATGTCACGCAATACACTGAAATGTAATGAAAAAAGTTTAAAATACGGCACTCACGAGCTTTGGGGATTTTTTCCTTGACAGACTTGGTATCGATCTAAATAAAAGCGTTATATTCTCCAACGTTAAAACATTATTTTGTAGGAACATAAAACATAAAAAAATATAGTCTTAACCTATAAATATAAAAATACTCCCCATTTGAACGATAATTTTATAGATATTGAACATGTAAAATTTTAATGCTACAATCAATCGATCCAATTTTTATGACCACTTTATAAAGTTGGTGGGTAAAATGTCTTGATACTTTTAAAATATACAAAATAAACTTTTTGCTCAGTTATTTTGTTACAATCTCTAATTATAAAAAATAGTAAAATTGACAATGGAAGTTTATTACAGCCGTTGAATATTTATGTTTGCTTCATATGTATTATAATGGTTTATTAAAATTATTGAACTAATATTACACGCACACGTAAGTGGACATAATTAAAAAATGCACGATTCACAAATACTAAAGAATAATTAAAAAATTTCATACTACAAAAATGCTGATTTTTCATTACTGAAAAATACTAGATTCACGAAAACCGAAAGAGTAATAACGGAAATTGAAGTTTTTAGGCATTTTGAAATCATTGTAAATAAATAATTAAAATAAAAAATTACATTATAAATGATTTGTGTCTATTTTGGAATCTCATTCATGAAAAAAGTTACAAAAGATTTTCAGTTGAATATGAGCACAAATGGTCGTCAGGCAATGCCAATTTTTAATAACTACAAGGAAACTCTGAAAAGGGTGTTCATACAACATAACCTCAAATTTCCTAAAATTTAATGAGTAAATGTTTCAATTTTCGTCGCAGGAAGGTGATCAAGGACATGAAGATGGAGGTGTCGGCCGGTGCGGAGGGGCTGTTCGACGTGATCGGGGAGGTGGTGGTGCGGGACGAGGAGCTGAGCGACCCCGAGGAGTTCGTCTGCGAGATGAGGGTCCCCCAGGCCAACTACACGGCCCGGAAGCAGGCCATCTATTACCCAGGTCTGCTGCCCGATACTCCCGTAGCCTTCAATCTCACTTCCGGCTCGCCCATATCCGGCGACGGAAGCTGCGGTTGTGACCTTGTCTTTTCATTTCTACGTTTCTGTTCATTATGTAAATTGCCTTTTATAGAACAAGGATTATAGGTGCAGAATTGTCGTAAGTCTGATATTACGTAAAAAGTACGTTTTACGTTTTTTTTTTATTAAATTAATTTATTTCTTGTGACGCAAAATGTCTTAGGGCAAAAGTATAGATCGTCTGAAATTACATAAAATGAAATAAAAGCCACAGAAGCTAAGATTGTGACTTCTATCTTTTTAAAAATTTCATTTCTACATTTCTTATTAGAGTAAAAATAAATATTTAACACAACCAAATAAAACATTTTTAAATGTATTGGAATTTATTAAAATTTCAAATGAAACTTTTAAGTGTATTTTAGTAAAAAAAAGTGTCGTTTATATGTGTTATTACAGATCACTAATTTTGTGGAAAAATTTGAACCAATTTTTTTGACCAATAAAAAATATTCTTAGGATTTATTTAACGGAGTTAATTAAAAAAAAAAGTTCTTTGTAATGCAAAAGTTCTGCTCTTAAAGGAAGCCAGTGTGCTCCCTAGACAATGTTTATCCGCAAAACAAGTAAAATGTATAATGGAAACGCAGAATAATAAAATCGACAGGTATTTTCTTGTTTGAAGAAATTTCGGGATAAAAAAACATTGCTTAAAAACATAGACTAATATAAACTTGTCCTGCTTTAAATGTCCACCAACATGTAAAATATTTAAAAAAATGTGCAATGAAACTTCTGGCTCTCAGTGCCAAAGCTTTATAGAGATAAGCACCCTTAGAGTGATTTAATTTTTGAGTGCGTGAATGATGCGATACAAATTACTTGTGCGACGAAGGGTTTTCTGTTGAGAGGTTCTATGTGTCCATGCGTCTTTTCAGCTAGCCAGGAGAAATTAATCCGTCTCAAACTGGTAATTAAGACCACCTCCAGGGACATCAAAGCCAATTCGTCGGTGAAAGGCTCCTGAATCAGAAGACGGGCTTCTCTGGCGGGTGTTTTGTACTCGGGGGACTGAAGGGATGAAAGGAATTCAGGTGGTCCTGCCAATAGTCTTATTTGTTTACGGGTAAAAGTACACACGAGAGCTGCTGTGTTTTGCGAGTAGTATTGCTACTTTATTTAATATTTTTTAAATCCTTCGTAGTGGCTGTATGGTATAGAGATACATAGCAATCCAAGATCTGAGGCAGTTGATAAATATTTTATAAAAATAAATAGCTAAAATATTGATTTTGATCAAAAAATGACTTGATTTTTTTCAAATGGAAAAATACAAATATAATAATGAGCAAGTGAGTTAAAATATCACTAGTTTGGATCAAAAGAAAATAAAAGTACTGTAATAATATATTAAGGTTTAAAGTGTATTTAAAATACATGACCTAAAAAGGCACTGTGTGTTTTTTTTATAGGGTGAAAAGGAATAATTTAAGTAATATTGTCATTCTTACCAGTACACTAAGATTTCATCATCAGATTAACATTTATTAAAATCAAACGCGAGCATCAAATATTATGTTTTAAAATTAATAAATAATTAGTGGCATTTTAATCTGAAAACAGTAACATATATTAATTTGCTTGAGATTTTTGATGCAGTATATAATATTTCTAATTTTGAACTATTTTTTTAATAATACATTAATTCATTGCCATTAAGGTTGTTTTGTAGATAGAACAGTGTAATGCGTGGGGGAGTTGTTGGGTGTGGGCTGGGTGGGCTGGGTGGGATGTGTGGGGTGGGTGGGCTGGGTGGGATGTGTGGGCTGTAGTGTTGCCAGTGCTCTAACAACGTAACTTGTCTCGCACGCTTCAGGAGTGATGCCCACCGCGCAGCTCACGGCGGCTGTGGACAGCGCGCTGGAGGTGCAGGAGCAAGGCAAGTGCCCTGCGTTTCGGACAAACGACCAGTGTCCATCTGCAAGCATATCTTAGAACATACTAAAACAAGATTATTATTTTCTTTCGCAATCCAAGATTCAAAGCCATAAGCACGAATGAAAAAAACATTATAATGAATGAATGTTTTACATGAAGTTTATTTGTATGTTGGCTGTGTTTTTAATCCATTAAAAAAATACACTTTTTTAGAATGTAACAAAAAATAGTGTATATCAAAATTGGCAAATTTTGACGATTGATCGAGTTATCAAAATCATCGAAAATGAATGGGATACAATGATTTTTACATTGTAATCCAAAATGTCCCTAAAATGCATTACAGCTAATTTTAGAGTGTGGATATAAATGATAAATTTTTTCAAGTATAAGCTTAAAATATGCTAATATAATGTACGCAAAATTATATTGTGGAACTTATTATTGCAAAATTTTGCAAAGAATATGTCGGGTTATGATAAAAATTAAAATTCACAGTTTTTGACGATTAGTTGAAAACATTATCATTTGACATTTACCTTAAAATTTGCGGCCGACAAGCTATTGAGAAATAATAAATATTTGGGATAGCCCCTGAAAACATTGCAATTATTTTATATATTGTTTATATTTAAATTGTGGCATTTTTAAAAATATAAAAAATCGCTATGATTGATCGGTTTATTCAAAAATCAGAAATCCAATGAAATTACGCCAGAGATATTAATAGCAGCTGGAGGATAAAAAATATACTTTATCAAAGTATAAAAAAATAAAAATAAAATATTGTAACATACTAAAAATAGTTTGGGTTCAGATTGAAAATTTTAAAGGTATATTTTAAATATATAATACTTAGTTTTGATATCAAAAAACACCCGAGAAAGTCAAATATAATCTTGTTTTATATATTCTATGATTTGTGTCACAGTTGTCACTTAAAGATATCGTATAATTGACAGTATAGCTTTTACTAATAATATCGTTATACCGCTGCTAGGGTGGTTTTATGGTGTGCTGTGTGTAGTTAAAGCAATTTCAAGCTTACTTTTATATGTTGCATGTATCGTAGAGGTTTCTGTTGTTGAGGTTTTTCAAATATAATTTTATAGCATACAAGCGCATTTTTTTAACGTAGTAACAAGAATTTTGCTACTGATAAATAAAAAATCAAATAAATAAAAATATCGCGAAAATGTTTCGATAAACTCTCAGCAACAGAACGATTTTCAGTAGTTAGATTTTTTTATATTATATAAACACAATAATTATATTTTTTATATATTTTTACTTCATGAATATTTTAGAGTAACCGCAAGCAAGTCGATGTGAATGGCAAAATATACATTGCTCGTAAAAGCAGTAGTAAAATAACTAGTATTATAAACGACAGAATCGTGCAATTACTTGACTTTATTTATAAGTAGTTTTCAGTTAAGGTATAATATAAAACAATTTGCATTGCAAAAATCAACACTATATATAAAACATTTTTGAATAATATATATGAAGGTGTATCATTGATGATTTTTACGTGTTTTTAGATTATAGTATATCATTACTATTTTTATATTATTTTAAGTTAAAATCATCACAATAAAATTATTTAAAATATTAACATTCACGTATATGATATAAAAAGTGTATAAACGTTATTAAAAAAAATATGTGAACTCAACTAAGATATGAAAATTATCTGATTACTACCAGAAAATAGAAGATTTGGTGTATCATAAAGATGACTGGCAGTATGTTCGTTTTTTTGTTTTTACTTATGTTTATGTTATAAATAATTTATTTAATATGTATATTCGTGCTTTCATCAGCAGTTATTCCAATTATATATAAAATGATTTCTGTAATTTGGTTAATTAGCCGCTTCGTTTGACGGCGATGTCGCGGGTCAGCAGTCTCTTCCCGGTCCGCACATGAAATGCGAATAAATTGATTATTTTCCGTTTAATGGATTTCGATTATTCACCCCCCGGCCATGTTGTGTTAACCTTTTAATTTATATTTGTGAACATTTGCCAGGCGAAATGGCTTGTGCAAATTTGATGAATAAATAATTAATGTATGAGGCGCGGGTGACTTGTTCGCTGATGTTGACTTTTGATTTTTTATAATAGCTATTTAATCAAGCTTTTGCATTATTGATATCGCGGAAAGGGTGTTTTTTAGATTTAAATTTTAAATTTGGCTTCTGAATGCTAATTTTAATGAAATGGAAAACAATATTTTTTAAATGAGATTTTCGTTTTTAAATTTTTAATGCTTGTTTGAAATCTGTGATAATTGATAGTGGCATTCAATTATTATGCTGAATAGTATAATATAAAGTTGTTTCAACATAAAATTTCTCTCGTTTTATAAATAAGTATTTATTTTATTATATATTTTGTTTATTGCCTGTGAGTAGAATGAATATTTTCGTTATGAATAAGTTTTTTTTTAAAATAATTTATTTTTTCAGTAATCAATATTTTTGACGAAAAGAGTTTTTTCTCATGTTAATTTTATTGGTGACCGGTTTCACTAAAATTTACATGTCGAAAAATCACTAAAGTATTTTATATATAATATATTTTTTTTACGTATATTTTTATGTATTTAAAATGTAGGTCTTTTTATGATTATCTTATTTAGATGCAATATTTTATCTTAGTAAGTACATTCGTGTACAATATATATTTAAATATTTTTTAATTTATTACCAAATACAGAATGTCCCAATACTCACGCACGATGTAATTTTTAAAGAAAACACAGTTTTATAAATATAACAATAATTTTTTTATCGATTCATAAAGTAAACTGTACAAGGCTATATATGAATTAGAGAATTGCGTAAATGGCCCCAAAAACTTTGTTGGCACATACGATGCTGATTTTTCTAACAAAACCATCCTCAGCGATGGGATCATGAGGATCATTCCTCTTTGAAAACGCGGCTGGTCAGCAATTACAGCCTTTAATGATATTTTGGGTCTAACTTGCAAGATGTAGACAAAACGGTGCTACATGCCGTACAGTCCGATTCAAATACATTTCATAAAAAAATATTTTGGCGTGAATCTTGGGACACCTATATACGAGTATATCTTTATATATATAGATATATTTATATAGGGTTGTTTTTGTGAGGCAATAGCCAGAGGTGAGCTTCAATAAAGGGTTGATACTGCTTGCAGGGAGCGGGTGCGGCGAGCAAGGTGGAGGGAGCAACCTGGCGGCCTTCCTGGTCAGCGCGCTTGCGGCCCGTGCCCTCCTCGGCTGAGTCACCGCGTCGGTCGGACGCCTCTCATCCCAGCACCAGACACCGTTATTTTTAAATAAATCATACGTGTAAATAATATAAAAGTTTGTCTATGAAATTTTCTATCAAATGTCAGGAGAGTGTTTTTCAAATTACGGATACGAATTATATGTATATATGTGTAATATATGCATTTAAATAAATAATTTATTAACCGCTGTGATATTTGGTCTACTTAATGAAATATTTTATTGTAAATAATATATCATGTGTTAATACGCATCTATTTGTAACAATTATTCGCAAATAAAACTGACTGTATAAAACTATGTCCACGAGTATTTTTTTCCCCTTTGTGTTATGTTATTATGTTAAATAAAACAATATTTAATTAAGCACGAAAAAAGCACGATTACATAATCACTAGGCACAAAAAATGAGTAAAGCTTCTTCAGAAGTTTTTACGGGGTAGATATATATTGTAAATATATAATTACAACAGAATAAGTAGTTGACATAATTAAAGAAAAATACTGCTAGTTACAAGTTATTTTAAGACAAAAAAATATATGTCTGTATAGATTCAATCATGTTTAACATTTCTTTTTTAATTATATTTTCATCGTTTTAATAATATAAACGAAAAAAATGTATGTTGCGACTTTTTATTTTGGCTTCTGTGCTGAAAGCCATCGATTCCAACTTTCGGTTTTCGGATTGAAAATTGATTGATTTCTGAATGTCAATGAAAACATAAAAAATATAAACTGAACACTCAGTCACATCTTATCTTGGTAGATGTTTTGGTATCTAAACTCGTATCAAAGAGGCTGTGGCTAAACAGATTTCCTATAATCCTTTGGGGTACAATTTTCTTAGAAAGTCTCGCAAAAGTCAAAAATCCATGAGAGCCGATCGTTTTGAAACTTAGGAATGAGTATGTGGTTATTACTTGATCCTTCGCACAGGTTGTGGGGCTTACAGCATGTGGCTTAGGTGGTAGCTTACATGAATTTCTTTATTTTCATTATTGAGTTTGTATACAGAAAAATATGTGTAATAAAACTTTTTAATGCATGTGTTGAAGAATGAGCTAAATTAATATATAAAAGATAGGTCAACGGTATTGATATTGATATTTGGAGGAAATCACCTGCGAGTTCTTAAAAATATTATTTGAGTTTCAGTTTTTAATAAAGTTCTTGTTTAACACTTAAAGAATCTGGTGATTTCAATCGGTTCAATTATGGTTATTATAGTTTAAGGATCCATTTTTAATTACGAAAATTCAAAACATCCACGTTTTCAGATAATTGAACATAAATTAAAATAAATTACATTTCTTGCCAAGTTCAAAAGCCCGCGACCTGTATAGCTGAATTAATGTCCTTATAATAAAACAATATTTCAGAGGGAAATACAAAGTACCCTGCGAGAGTTTACTCTTCCTCTATCAGTAAGGAGCAAAATGTTGGAGCAATCGCATCTCGAAAATCAAATTTCCGGTTCGTTGCATATAGAAAAGATCTATCTCATTTTAAATTAAAAGTTCAGCATTTTTAAATTGAATCGACTCGTCTTAAGAGCCTTCGTACTTCTATGAATAAAGATTCCCTTAATGATATTATCTGATGCTCTCGGCTTCAATGCGGTACTTTCTGTCTGGAAACAATATCTATACTTACTCAGTCTAGTAAACACATTCAATGATATAAATTAACTATTTATTTCTCTAATACAATTCAATTAAGGACTTATGATTGATCATATTCATTTTCATAAAAATATTTTTTTATAATTGTAGTTAAGAACAAAGAAATACTATTAAAGGGATCGCAAAGTTTGAACAAACAAAAAGTCCATTAATAATATGGTTTTCATTGAGATTGAAAACCATTATAATTCTTTTATATCTTGAGAGTTTTTGATATAAATTGATTACAAATAAATTGCTAAAATGTTTACTAAAGCAAATTTTTTTTTCTGTTGTGCTGTTTTTCTTTACATTTTTATTCCCAGTACATTCTCAATTTTAATTAGCAATATTTTTTGTCTTTTTATTTGGTAACAGGTCTGTGTTTCTTTTAAAAATAAAAATACAAAGAATATTAATAATGTTTTTTTTATTCATCTTTATTTTTAAAAATGAATTATTCAAATTATTAAATATATATTGATCTAAGTTTATCTGAGTTTCGATTTCAAAATGCTAATAAGACAAAACAACCAAAATAGAGCAAATTAATATTTATTTTATATAGACATCGTTTAATCTGCAATAACAAGAGATAATGTTATGATGGTAATGTTAAGATAAACTAACAGGGTTAGTAAAACGGTTTGAAGATGAGATAATCGAGATATTACAAATGAAACAGCAGTCGGGACTTAAAATTCAACCTGTGGTACGCGTACCGACATGTGTACCAAAGCTAGCTTTCTTTAATACCAATAACTTGCTTGTTTTGTGTGTTATGGGGTTTATGTGTGTTATATAAACAATGCAAAATAAAACGAATAATACAGAAAAACACGAAATATCAGTCAAGTGAATATTTATAAAATTCATTAATTTATTTGAGGTATGAAAAAATAAAAAAAATGTTGGTTGCTTTTGAAAGGATAGTAGTTTACTTTTGAAAATTTTATGATAGGAATTGAAGTCATATTTTTAATGGCAATGTTATTAACAATTGACGTAGAAAAATAACTTGGGTAAATTGATTGCTTTTACTCTAAGTAAACAATATATATATGTAAGTAGTTGTAGACAAGTTTGACGCAGTAACCTGATTGTAAAATATATTTAAATGATTAATACTGCCACACATCACACACTATACATGATGATGTCCCAGAATTGTTATTTGCTGTTTATTATTTTTAAAGCTGTGAAGAATTTATTATAATACTACTACTAAATATATCGAGTGCCTTTTTATTATGTAATAACAAAGAAAAACATAAAATTCTTTTTTTTACTAGGTGATCTGTTTTGCGAACCTTGAATGTCGTGAACCTGTCGACTAAAGGCAAGTTTGCGATTGTGAAAAAAAAACACCTCAGGTATTAAGTCAAGAAGTCACACCCCTTTGATCATAAAAGACGATTGAATCTGGTGGAATCTCTCTTTGAACTCATTTTGCTCAGAGTAAAGAGCAGTGTGTGACCACAGCCATCGCGTAACTAAGGTTTTCAGAGTAGGGTTGAAAATTTAAGGACTGAAAAAATACAGACAAAAAAAATGTTTTATACAATAAATAAGTAAGAATATTTTGAGATGTTCTTGGGTCAAGGGGTTGCACGATTCGGTATGTTTTGGTAATTTGTAAATTATTACACTACGTACGGCATGATGCAAATCTCTACTTTACACGTATATGAAGTTCATAATTATGTTATTCACCCTGCGTGAGGGTTTTATTCAGATATACGTAAACTTAAACACATACAATTTTATACGGTGAAAGTTAGCTGAATTTTATTTTCTTGCACATTATTCGCTTCACAAATGTAGACAAATTCTCACAACGAGAATAATATGTACTTTTACCCAATCTTACGAAAGCAGGCAACCGAGTACTCGGAACGGTTACTACGTCAGCGTAAAAAGTTGGATTCCGTTGGTTTCAGGCGGATCGGTGTTGATCGTTGATCGCCCATAATCCCAAAAATCTCAGCCGGGTTCATTAGAGATTAGAAGAAAGGCCAGGCTAGGGTGGGCAGTTTCCACCCTTCCCTGCCTTTGTCCGCCCCTGTAATCGGTGCCGTAACGAGGGGGGAGCTTTTTGGAAGTCGTGCTCCACTCCGCCTCTCATGCCTCCCTCGCGAAGATGATCCCTCTAGACAAAATCGAATCTTGCTGAAAAATGAGTCATCCTAGCCCTCTAGTCTTAAGTTTTCGTGAAATAGTGAAAATAGAGAACTATTGATAACTACTGATTTATTTTTTTCACCAAGTATCATCAGATATTGTGGAGTAACTTATATTGCAGGGAGGGTTATATAACTGTTAAAAGAATTTAAGAAATCGTTATAGTTTGATATTTTTATCAGACTGCAATGATTTAATCTTTAAATGATTTATTACAAAAATATGACTTCAAAAAATGTCTGCATTTTTGGCAGCGTAGTTTTTAATTCTTAAATAGAGTTTTGGTCCCTCGTGCTACATAATTCACACTTGATCTTGCAAGTTTGCTTAAAACAATAAAATTTACCTGAAGAAAGAAAAACTTTATATTATAAAGACAACAAACTCTATTTTTTGCAGTTAAGTGGATATAATATTTATCGTCACATTACTGAAAACAATTTGAAATAAAAAAAAAAATTAAATTAAATATAATTTTTTTATAAAGATTAGGAAATATGAATAAAAATATTTTGTTTAGAGTTTGATACACTTAATTCTGTTTTTATTTTGATACATTGTTCATTTTTGTACTAGAGCGCGCACCTTTTCATCTCGATCAGGAGTATCGTGATAACGGCGAGGGGAGGTGAGGCTTAAGGGCTGGGCGCGAGGGGGTCTCTATTGTTTAAGGGAGACGTGATCGCCTTTGCATACTAAGCGGAAAGGGATTCAATTAAATAGTGCGCCCACCCCTCCACTATCGAGATGAGGAATCAAAACGGGTTCAAGGGCATTTCCCAGCAAAGCGAATTTTTTTATTGTCCACCGTGGTAGGAAAAACTATGCACTTGTCACGTCATGTTGATTAGTTTAATATGCGGATAAGACTGCATGCAACGATGCCTCCTAATACGTCATTCTAGCGTAAGTGCTACGAAGCGTTATGCTAGACAACTCACCTTAAACACTTGTTATTCAAAATCTTGTCTAGCACCGAAGAAGCGTTCATTAATAAATAATTGCAATATTTATATTGTCTTTCAGTCAAAAAAAATTTAATACTAAATATTTAAAAAAAAATTAAGTGTAAACATACAATATAAAAGCCTTTTTTCAACTATTGAGATTCGATTTGTGTTTTTAAAAAATATATCAATTTGTATAAAGATAACATTGCTAATATAAAATGCTTAAATTGGACATTATTAAGAAGCTCACGCTATTCTTCATTATGATGGTATAATAATATAAATTTAGTTTAAAATAATTTTATACCTATAATAAACGTTGTGACCGCAGTCAAATAAAGTAATTGTAGATAAAGACAGCCTGTCTTTGAGACATTGAAATAGTCAGTGGTTCAAAAACATTGCGTTCATGATTTTGATACACTAAGGATTTTTGGCGCTCATAAAGTCTTCGATATGTGGTTTACCTGTACAATTTTCTTCAGACGCAGTTGAATATACGACAAAATAAAAATGTTGTTGTTGTGATATGCTCGCATTACTTTCAAAACTAGCGAAAGAGTCGGCTCCGGTCTGATTGCCGTGTGGAGCGATGTTCGCATGCGGAACTCGCAGGTGTTCCGGGCGGGCGCGCCGGCTCGCAAGACCAGCTCTCATACCTGAGACTGCCGCCAGCGATTCAGAACGGAGCCTTTTTGCTTCACGACCATATGGGAGTGCTGAACCAAGGTAGGCTTTACAAACTAACACGTTTTAGTAAAAAAAAATATATATCTACCGAACAAGTTGATATGCCGACGACACAGCCATACTCGCAAGATCCAGGTCACCCGCCGCGGCTGCCGCCAAAGTCCAGACCTCGCTAGATGCAGTGAGCTTCTGGTTTGAGAAATGGAGAATCAAGACAAACCCTTCAAAAAGCGAGGCGATAATCTTCAGAATCCCAGCCGCTCACACTCACCCAGAGTACCACATCACCCTGGAAAACGTCCCCAAGTACCTCGGCCTTACACTAGACCGCAAACTCACCTGGACACCACACATAAAACAGACAGAACTAAAAGCCAGAGCCATACATCCCGCCCGAGAGACACAAGCCTCTCCAGGTAATCCAAAATAAAATCCTCCGCTGGGCACTCAATGCCCCGAGGTTCATCCAAAATGCCCAGCTTCATAGAGACACCAACACCATAACGATCCAAGAGGTCATCATCGACCTCGCACACTCCTTCTAAATCTCTACCCACTTAGTTCCAAACCCCTCAATCAACACACTCTTCGATTACAACCTCGAAGACCGCCTCTACAAAAAAAGGCCAAAAGCCATTCCCCCACCCCCAAACCCAGTGGTTTTGAAGGCGTTGAAGGAAAGCATCTTCCTGTTCCGCCGATAAAGCCAAATACTATACTATAAATAAATAGAAATAGACCAAGTTAATATCAATCGCATAACATCGTCTTGTGCTGTCCATGCTCCAAGACCAGCGAGCCCGGAATGGAGTCGTCTACCTTGCAGAGAATACCATGACTCGACCTGAGGAGAAGCCCACGGACACTATAGTAGATCGAGAGCTGAGGAGAACGACGATACACCATTTATCACGGAGACGTTGTCTCCATAGATAGTCAGGGACGAATTTCAGAGGCAGACTGGGAAACAGCGAAAAGTGCGCTCCGTGGGAAACCCCCCTTCACGAATTAATGAATTTTTTGTGCATGATTATATAACTTATACTATATATTTAAACATTTTAAGACCAGCTGTCAGCACCCGGAAGTAGTACTACAGCGCTGCCCGGGGCTGACAGTAATAAAAAAAAATGTGTTTAACTAAAACGTGATGGTTTGTAAAACCTTTTTGGCAGGGTCATAATAATAACATTACTTTTTATGGTATGAAGTAAATTATCAAGTGGTATACACGAGAGGTAATTTTTAATATAATATTTAATATTTGATGGTTGTTATCTTGTGTTGTTTGCTGTTAAGACACGACAAAGATCTAAAGTTAAAATTCTATCCTAGTATGTCTTTAGTGATAAATTGAAAGAGATTTACTATTTATTTAATTTTGTTATTTATCGATATCATCTGGGTTTTAACCTAGTTTTTAACTGAAGCCTCAATTAGCTCTGAAAGGATACTTCAGTGCATGGTTAGGCTTTAGTCTAAGTATTCAGGTCGCCGTCAGTCCGAGCGGGACCGCTGCCAAAAAATAGATATTTAAGGCACCGCACTCCGGTGGTTGGTTACTTTATTGTTTCGGGGTATTTTCCTAACTGGAGTTATTCGACGTTTAGTCTGAGCTCTTTTACATGTAAAAAAAAACGAATGGAGTTGTTTTTTTTTTATAAATGAAAAAAAAAATTGTATATATTTGCAGAATGCAGATGTAAACGCAGTTCCTAATCATATGGCGTTACCACTACTTTATAATATATATTTATATGTTTAGTCATATTTTTATCTATTCAAGATATTAAATATATATTTTTTAATTTTCAGTGATAATGAAATCCTTTATTCTGTAAAATCAATGAAACTTTTCCAAGCAAACAGTTTTTTTTCGTCAATGCAGTTGATTGTACGTAAGTTATGTATGTAAGTTGCATGAAAATCTTTTGAATACTTAACGATAAACCGATAATATCAAACAATATGTGATACAAATAATTAAGTAATATTTTTACTATAATTTATCTAAATTTATAAAGTTGACGACTACGCTTAAAACGGCGGCGGTCATCTGATTCATTTAGGTTGTGCAGGAAAATGTGGTTTAATGCACTTCGTTTAAAAATTCAACGCTTTGGTTTTATATTACAGCGGAGGTAAATTAATTTATGTCTGCGATATTGCAGCAAAGCTACACGAGAAACGTTAGATAAGCTTGTAGATTTATTATAAAAAAATATGTGTACTTATCGTAGTAAAGATTTATCTTTTGCAAACTATAAAATAGAATTCATCGTCTATATTACCGTATCGTTCAAAACTCAATGAGCAGAGCTATGCAATGTTGATTTAATACTAATATGATAAAATATGTTGTGTGACTGTGAGCCAAGTACTACGAGCGTGATTTGATCAAAATAAGATAATGCCCACCAAATTAGGTTAACGTATTCAAAATATACTTACAGTGCAAGCAAAGAATCGATGTTATTGAAATACTTTTATAAGTTGTTTAAAAAAGGCTTAGGTCTGGTAGTGTATTTAATTTTTATTCATTTTATTCGTTTACTACTGTTGGATCTTTGGATTATAATAATTAATTAATTAAAGTCTATATTGTTTTAATCATGCAGTTGAATTTTTATATGAAAGGTTTCATTGCATTTCGCTGGCGTCAAGATTACAAAATAAATACACAAATTATCAAACTGGCTTATTTAGAAGACGATTAACATGTGGTAAGAATGATTGGTTTTTTTTTATAATTTAAGGGTTTCAGCTGCAATTGAACTGGCATGAAGAGCTCTTGAGCTTTCGGTGATCTATTGACAATAGTTGCACTCAGCGTAATGAAATGATCCCCGGCTGCAGGCGGCCCTCGTCCCGTATCGCCGTCCATTAGCCGTGTTTGTTCTCACTAACACTTTTTCAAGTGAAATGTGTATTTATCTATCCAAATAGGGGAATACCCGGAAACGAATGTTAACTTTGTTCAGAAAAGCGCGCCTTACACGGACGGGCCGCCTACGCGAATTAAATTCACGTGCAAATTCAAGTGCATAGTGGTTTTGCGTAATAACACGTTTTTGCATAAAAATCGCTTTCAATAATTAAATATACTTGCTAAAATATTTTATATAAAAAATCGTTTTGTAACATATAAATAAAATATTACTTTCATATAAAAACATTATTACTGAATTTTTTAAAATACTTTTGGTCATAAGAATTGAATATCATAATAAGCTATATATTATCTTTATTTACAGAAAGTCTTACAAATAAAAGTATATGTGACTATCAACCGAAGACTACATAGAATAAATAAATAATTTAAAAATAATCTGATGTATTATTTTAATCACTTAAATAATTCCTCCCTGCTCAATCGTAAAGCATCGGTAATGGAGTAGTGGACTTGGAATGATAGTGGCTCCTGCTATTATTTCTGTAGCTTGCTGCAGAAGGAGGCAGACTTTTCATTCCAATCTGAAACTACGGCGTAGAAGGCCCCTGGCATTCACTACACTATTTTCCCGTTAAAAAACCATGAACACTGTCTCAGTGAAATGGCCGCCAACCTCTTTTGAGAAGAGGCATTTTATGAAGAAATAATATATATTTATATAAAAAATTGTGATTAAATTATGAACATTACATAATCCGGTAGTTAAAAATAATTTTGTATAATGTCTGTGTGCTGCGGCCTTATGCTCCTCCACCCGACAGTCCCGTGTACAAGTTTCTCTCGCGGCGGCCAGGCTCGAGTACAGCGGCGCGGGGGAAACTTGAGAGCTCGCTGCGGAGTTTTTCAGGGGAGGGATCCCATTAGGCGTGTATGGAAATGTTAAATGGAGTGTTTTAAAAGGATTCGTACGAGATTTGTCTCTTCTGGGATTATAATGCAAGCAAACTAGTGTAGCGAGCGCGCCCACCATTCACTC
Organism: Atopsyche davidsoni; assembly: GCA_022113835.1. Classification (NCBI taxonomy): domain Eukaryota; kingdom Metazoa; phylum Arthropoda; class Insecta; order Trichoptera; family Hydrobiosidae; genus Atopsyche; species Atopsyche davidsoni. Next base: position 3,474,510 of record JAILWY010000013.1, on the reverse strand, counting down.
CCGGATTTCTAAAGGATTGTGATAAATTTAGAGTAAATTTAGTTTAATAGAATTATATTAAATATTAAAAAAAGTCATCATAAATAGTTTTTTTATTTGTTTTCAACATAAGTATTTATCATTCAATTAAATATTAACGTTTCCCATGCCTATTTTTTTAATATATAAATAAAACTTATCACCGAGACAGAGTGTCTCTATTGAGATAAAAAAATCTCTACTTTTTCTCTAAATTAAGGCAACTTCAAACTTTGTTTAACTCGAGTTTAACAATTTTTTAACAAGGCAAAGGAGCTCTTGTTGTTTTAAAGATAAATCTTTCAAAGTTTATTTATATTTGTATAATGGAAAAATACAATAATCTTTGTGTATTCTCTCACATTCAATGACAAGTTAAAAGTTTCAGAAACAGTGTTTTTTGCTTTCAGTGAAATTTCAGTATTGTTGGTGACGACTTGTAGAATAATAGTGATTGATACGTAAAACACTCAAGAGATAAGAAGTAATTTAAGTACTATGTACTAGATAAGATAGAGTACGAAAGTTACCTTTCGATAAAAACTTACAATAACTATGAAACATTTACAAAAAGTTAAAAAATCCCACATGGAAAGTGTTGGGGGCTGAAATGAAAGAATGACAATTTATGGAAAAATATTAATTGCTTTCTTTTAGAAATTTGTCTTATCTATTAGTAAGAGCTAATATATTTTGAAGAAGACTGTTTCAGAAACTAATGCTAGAATTTAAAAAAATATTTGAAAATACCAGCCCAAAGAAATTCTGCTTTGAGGATTAGTTGATGGTCAGTACATGTAAAGCTTTTATCTCTACAGACAGTGGTAGATAATAAAACCCAAGGCAAAAGCTACTTAGAACAAAATCCGTGGCAGAAGCAATAGAAAATACCTCGATTCCTATGGTGAATTTTTATTTAACCACAGTATTAAAATATCAAAAATTGCTTCAATATCAAATAAGAAAAAAACAAAAACGATTGGCCGTTTTTTCGTAATATCTAATAATAGACAATGCTTTCTTGTTCTAAGAGACAAAAGAGACAAAAAAAGAAGTTCTAATTTAAGAAGCCAGCAAGACGGTAATTGTTAATGGAGACAAACAAAGAAAAAAATTAAAAGAGACCTGGGTGGCCGCGGTTGGTTCATTTTCAGCAGAGTTTTTCAAGTAATAAATCGGTAATCAGTCACTGCGAATAAAAAATAATTTTCATAAAGGGGGTGGTTGGATGGAAGAGGGAGTGTGGGGTGAGGGTGTCTACGTCACAGCCTCTCGGGCCGACGATGTTAACGGGACAAGATGCAATACAATTTATGGACTTAAAATTACAATGTACATCGAAAAAGAGGGCAGAAAAAAAATCAACCTGATTTGTGTGAATTAAAACCAGGGGATGTGGGTTCAAATCCCACACAAATCACGATGATATTTTTCTGAGAGTTTCTTTAAATCATCTTCTATATATGAACTAATGTGCCCAATCATATTAGTAATAATGAATTAAAACCCACATCCTTTTTTAAAACCACACTGTAACGCTTGTCAATTTAATATATGTACATTTATATTTATTCAATCAAATTTTGGTAAGTAATACCAGATTGTATGTATATTGATATATCGAAATTATAAAGTGATTATACAATATTTGATTGTAAAGTAAAAATATACTTTATTAAATAACTACATTTTATTAAATAATAATAAACAGACACAATACTGAACAGTCCAAACGTAAAATGTTATTTAAAAAACTCAATAATAAGAACGATTTTTTTACAATAAATTAAAATACTAAATAAATATGAAAATGTGTTATTTTGTAAATATGTAATATGAAACTATGTAATAACATATAAAAAAAATATGTAATATGTACGATAGTGAAAGATTTTACCATTCTATATATTGTGTTTTCATTAAAACTGCGGTGTGTATGATAACCTGATATTTTTTATAAAGACTTTTAAAAATAAATTTAAATGATATATCATTTATATCTATATATATAAAACACAAAAGATGTTTCTATGTCCGTCATAGGCTTTGAAACCATCCAACCGATGTGCCCCAAACAGGTTTCATTTGAAAGACAATAATACTAAGAATCTATGAGACTATTAAAACAATGCATTAAATACATTAGGTCCATTAATTATTTCAATTTTCGACATATTCCATACAAAAATTTTCAACATCTGTAAAGTCGAGATCGTTCCTCGCAAAGAATTTGAAAAAAGAACATTGTGAAGATCGCGCATAGAACGGACTTTCAAAACAAAATTACTGATCTGTCATTTGCAACAGACAGTTTTATCATTTGAGGTTATCAAAAAAAAAAATAAATAAAATGAAAAAAAAAAAAAAAATATATATATTGACTATTAAAACAATGCATTAAATACATTAGGTCCATTAATTATGTCAATTTTCGACATATTCCATACAAAAATTTTCAACATCTGTCAAGTCGAGATCGTTCCTCGCAAAGACTTTGAAAAAAGAACATTGTGAAGATCGCGCTTAGAACGGACTTTCAAAACAAAATATCTGATCTGTCATTTACAACTGAGAGTTTTATCATTTGAGGTTAATCAAAAAATGGCACCGAAAAGAGCTGTAATCGGAAGAAATACAGTAGCCGAAACTGCCTGACAACACGAAGTCATTTGGAGTTAAAAAGGTTAAAAGAGCGACAGTCAAGAGCTGTAGAAACACTAGAACAACATGAAGCACATCTAGAACAAGCTGTAATCAGAGCTACTACAGCAAAAGCTGCTGAAACTCCCCAACAGCATGATAACAGCGTAGTAGCACACGTCGGGTATCCGCTAGTATTAAATAAAAAGTACCGGTCGAGGAATATTGAGTACTATTTAAATCTGTCCATTGAGTATCGAGTATTTTAAGATTTTTTTTTCTGTCTATTGCGTAATAATGAAAATTAAACGTGATATTTTTGCATTAGAAATACAATTATGAATTGAAATTTCCAATGTAATTTATAGTAAAGCTTGCCAAAGTGCTTATTAGGTTCGGAGCTGTAAGCGTCGTCTGCCCGGGGCGCGTTTGCGTCATCGCATCCGCCATCATTAATTTCAGAAAATTAAAATTTTGTATTTCAGCTGGCTGTGAATTATTCCAGAGGAATGACGTTCGTTCATTAGTCATTTCGAGGGTGCGGCCCGCCAATAGAAACCCCTGCAGCTACGAGCGAGATTCCACTGAAGTTTAGTAAAAATACACAGTAACTGCATAAAAGTTAACAAACCGTTTAAAGAGTTTTATGTATGCATAAAGCAATATTGTATCAAAAGGCTGAATGAAAAGAATCTATAAAATTATGAGTTTTTAGAAAATATCAAACTAAAATCAGCGATGAATTATTCTGAAATTACACATTATTTATGTAGAAATTCCATGACGCCGTGTTTTGTAACATTATGAGAACAGTTTTAAGGTACAGACAGGTGAAAGGGTTTAAAATTGTGAGTTCATTGAACAAAACGTAATTACTTCTTTCTGCGACTGAAATGCGTGCCAGGGGTACAAAAGGCTTTCGTTATTCTGAAATACATAGTCTATAAAATTAGGCTTTACAGAAATTATGACCGTTGAGGCGAAAGAGATTCAATCTTTATTTAGAAATCAAATTCTAATCAAAAAGTAGGGCAGACAATGTAAAGTTATTTTATTAACTGGATAGACTCAATAAACAAGCAATTGCCAATAATCAGTGGGCTCAATTTTATAAACGCACTTGGTAAACAGTTAATTCAAAAAATAATTTTGCTCATAACACTTTACATGGAATATAATAATGTTAATAACGAATAAGTCAAAGTTAAACATTCAATTGACTCTAATCATTCATCTAATATATTATTGTATCTTTGATGTTTGTCCCTTGCCGCTATAATATGACTAAAGATGTTAATCAAAATGATTTTTTTAGAGCTTTTAGACGATGTCAATTTAAAAAAATACTATAAATCGTGGTTTGTGATTTGATTAAATTGATAAAAATAATTTTTTAGACGTTACTGCAAGGCATCAAATTTAATACATTTACTAAAAAACACACCATCAAAATTTACATGTATAAAGAGTATTATGGAATATGAAATTTCTGTTGCCTTTATCCCTTTTTTATTCCTCGTTGAAAACACGGATTATTTTTTGAACCCGGCAGCACTGGAAGTATAAACAACCTTCTTGTCAATCAGGATCCTGACAGCCACTGTAATAAATATTGAAACGGTTTAATAATACCCTCGTACATTAGTGACACGGGGAACTTTTCCCCGCTTTCTTTAACAGGCTGCCATATTATTTTTGCACAATCATACCATCGCCTCCAACGCTCCCAATATCCACAAAAAAATATTCATGTTTTTTTTGGGAATCTGACGTTGTTTTTGTATTCATTGTTTTTATAATGTATGATTTTGATTTTCAGGATGGACATAAATACACATACACAACAGCAAGTAAACATATATGAGCATGATTCAATATATTCACAGTGTTTGTGTTTAATGTATTAGGTACATCAAATTTTGCTAAAAAATAAATTATTTGATTTATGAATATATTTAATATTAAAAAAATATTCAGCCAAACTGAAAACACTCAAGGATCTAAATAAAAACAAAAACATTTTAATATTACGCTTTGAATTTTTCATTTATGGGTGAAACCTTGGGGTTTAAAGCACGGAATGGAGGAAAACATAAACATTTTTTGGTTAAACTTAGAAATTTTATAAGTATAATTAATGCGCGTATTAATAACTTTTAATACATATTTTATGAAAAAAAAATAATTAAAAAATTCTTAGAAGCGTTTGCATATTTACTTAGGCATGAAAAACACACTTAAAAAGGAAATTTCACAGGAGTTTGACACGCAAGTTAGTTTAATTAAGCCGAAAGTGCTAATTTTGAGGTCAGGACCGACCACAGGCCATAGAGCCAAGGAAGCAGATGTTTTATTCCCATTTATATTTCAATCAGATAGATGAGGTTTTTTTTGCAAAAAAATGTCCAATAAATGACACAAGCTATATTCCTCTGACCCTTCAGTTGCCAGTCGATTTCAGAGGAAATGCGTCAGCGCATCACATATTGTCAACAATCGACAGTAGGCTATAGTGGGGGAACAAAGGCGGTTGATGAAGGGGTCTGGCGGGCTGTAGTGACGTAAGCACTAACGACAAACACTGCTGGTGACGACACAAACTAACAAAAACACTCAGCAGCAAGTACAATGGGCATTTTAAGCATTCAACTTTTTCAGCTGAAATCAGACAGCCGGGGGCAGACCTTTTTTTTTTCAGGGAGCAATAAATAAACATATATGGAAAATAAAAGTACCTGGGTCTTTGAATAACAATTGTGAAGCATTAAGGTCACAATTTACATATTGACAAAAGAAAAATATAAAGTATAAGATGATTTTTTATGTATGAGGATGTAGATTACGATAAAAATTATCTTGTACATATAAAAAAATAATCTGAAATAAATATTTATGCATTAAGAAATACACTGAGAGAAATCTCTTTGATAATAATTTATCAAATAGATAATTTTATTAATTATTTGATAAGCTTGTTTTGATGAGAACGCAAAATTCATTCCGTTAAACTTAAAAAATACACACGAAAATATTCAATGAAGTATTCATTTGATTTTTTTTAAATAAAAATGTATGGCGTACTGTAGCAATAAGATGGTTTATTTATTACAATCAAAAATTTAAAAATTGTTTTAAATATGAATGGTATTTATAATTTTGCATTAAAAGATTACTCGAATATGAACATTTCTCGGATTTAAAAAATCTCTGAAAAATAATGCTTAAATAATCATACATTGACCTTTCGGGTACTTGTATTATATAATATATATAAATAATTATTATTGTATATTGTGCTTTTATAACTGATTTCTTTGCATTTAAAATAAAAACTAGTTTTTTATATTTCAAAGCCATTCGCTACTTATTTAAGCTGTTTTTTTTTTAAACTTTTTTTTTAAACCATAAACTTCTAAACATAATAGCGGTTTACTTTAATTTTTTTCTGGAACTCGAATAGCGTTTGAAGACGTTTTTATTCACGTGTTAGATTTAATGTCGAAAATACGCTTTTCATCGAATATCACTGCGTTTTTCCCCGTAATTTCACAATTGTCCTACGAATATGATTTTAAATAAAATATGATAGAAATATGGATATTATAAGTCATGACATACCTTAAATTTTGATTGTTCAAATATTTTTAACCTATTTCCGTCTTTTTTTAAACTCAAGCATTATCAAACATAAATATTCTCTTAGATAAAAGTAAGATGAAAAATCAAACAGGGTTTTATTTTTATTAATTTTCTATCTCTGAATAAAATGAAATTGTTATTGACTATACAAGTGCGATCTACAAAAAAATCAGAGAAATAGAACTAGCTTTATTTTTCATTCTCAATATACTTGAATAGAATTGCTCAAGATATGAGTATTTTCTACACACAAAGCTTTGTATTGAAGTGTTTTTTTATTTCCATTTCAAAATCATTAATATTCATTTAATCGGTAATTTATTTACAAAATCACATGTGAGTAAATCCAGTTACATAGAAGTGAGAGTGATGAAACAATTTTTTATGCAATTATATTTCTATCTGGCAGGAAAAATGAAAAGATAACATAAAAACTCAATAACACGACGCGGAACGCAATTATCGATTTCTTGTTTATTATATCCTGGCCATTTTCTTCAGGCTCCGCACACTGCTGGGAAATGAAATTGCACTGGAAAAGCATTTAAAATTCCCACTATTCCTGTCTCTGAGATTGCTAGTATGAGAAAATGTACATTGAAGCCATTGCCATAGAGCGGTAATAATGCCAGATGGGAGCCATTGCGGAAACAACGTGACTAGAGTTCATTTAAGTTAATTAAAAAAAAACAACATAAGTTGTCATAAATATAAATAAATAAACATTAATCACACAATTTATAAACCAGTTCAAAGATTTTCCAATCTTCACCGTTTAAGGCTGATTATACACCGTTCCTCAAAATTGTATTTTATAAAACTTATATATGTTTTAAGTGTTTTAAGAGATTGAAGACAGACATTACATGGGTTTAAATGGTTTTTAAAGCATTTCATTGATACAAGAAAAAAAACTACCTGATTAAAGTTTTTCTGTCGCTAAGCATTAATAAAAACATCCCTGTCACACAATATTAATGGTGAAATTCCCCGTAAGTTCATCTTTTATCAAACATGAGAGAGGTTACACATCTAAGGTGAATTACAATTCTATGCATTTTATTAATTTAGTTATAAATTTTGAAATTGAGGCTGTACTATATTGGTGAATATAATAATGTACCGGGTTATGTAATGAAATGTATTTGGAAGAAAGAAAGTAGGAGCCAATAGCCACACTATTTATAACAACAGTAGGTTGAAAAAATGAGAAAAATAATCAAATGACAATACTCGACATGTCTATTGAATATGAAATTATTTGATTTGGTCTTACTTCTCAAGACAATAATAACATTCAAACTGCGAAAAGTTTTCAAACCACTGACATTGAGTTGGTTATTGAATTAAAATTATATTTGAGTATTTATGTAAACAATTCAATATTTTTGACATCGAGTACTTGGTGGAATTCCATTTTAATATTTTTGAGTAAAATACTTGTAAGTTGGCAAAACCGGTCACAAATAAAAACGAACATGTGGAAAATCACTCAAGTATTTTACTCAAAAATATTTATGTAAACTAAAGAAAAAAAATGATTGAATGACATTATGAAATATATGTAATAATGGTATGAAAATCAAGTTAACAATGTTAGTGTATAATATCTGTGATCCGGTTTAAAAAATTGGATTGAAATGAAAAAGGTAACAACTCAATTTATCGTGTAAAATCAAATCCGAACGTCTTGATTAAAAACGTATTGTTCATCCTCGAGGACGGGCTCGAACAAAAGGAAGACGCCTGAAATGGCACTTGTGTTTTTCATAAAGTCGTGAGCGCCCGCAGCATCGGAGGGCCATCGACTGTTAAGGTGATTGTTAATAAAATATATAAAATGGCGTCCTTTGAGTGCTATGGCGGCATACAGGCTCGAGGTATGCTGGCCTCTCGTAAAATATATATTAGATCCTTTAATTTCGTTTATTCTGACCTTCTTGCTAAAGCGATTATATCGTAATATGAAATTTCATCAAGCGTTGCCATGGAGACGGAGGGCTTTGAAAAGAAAATATCACCTTCAATAAAGGCGAGATTTTTATTATTATTATCAAATAATAAAGAAGTTTTATTTTCAACATAAACATTGAAGAGTTTTTTTATAAACGTGAATTTGTTTAAAAGCTAGGCACTTATGTAAGTTCTTAAATATAAATAGTAGGTATTAATGAAATGAAAGTCACTGCAGTATAAACCTATCCTGTTTTTGAATTTTTATTTAAATGTTATATTTTTAAAACCGTACTATACGTGATTTACAGGTTGTAATTTGATCAACTTTGGTAATTAAATATATTTCATTGCCATTAAATATATTAATATATTTTAATGTTTGAGTAATCAAAAAGCAAACCACTGTGTACTTTTAAGAATTTTAATTGAAGAATTCTCCGTGAATCGAGAACAAGGCAACTCCAGCCACCCTGTGGGTACAATAAGATACAAAATGTTGAGAACCTTTGTCTTGTGTAAGATTTCAAATGAAAAAAATAATGATATTGCTAACAGATACAGATCATAAAATATTTTTTGTTTTGTAATATTAATGCTTAATTATAACGAAAAGTCAACAGTAAAGAATTCAGAAGACTTAGTTAATTCATAATGCAAACACACTTAATATTTTTTCTTGCTTTTCAGAATAATTTAAATTTCCTTTTTAATTCAACAGTAGACTTAAATTTAACGTAGGTAATGTAATTATACACTGTCTTACTTAAAAAAAAAAATTATGGGTTAGTGAATATTTCAAATAAAAAAAGGAAATTCAATACGTATTTAGAGCAGGTTGTCTAGTAAGCGTTTTGTTTGGCTCTGGTAAATGCTGCAAAGGAATGTGCAGGGAAATTCTGGTGCAAGGTACAGAGCACTGATCGATTCCTCGCCTGAAAGATATATTGTCGGTGGCATACCGGAAGTAGGTTTGCTGCATGTGCAGTTATTGTAGGCAGTTTGACACAAATACTTAAAACAACCGTAAAGATTCATAGTTTTTTGAAATTATCTGAATTTTTAATTATTTTCATTAACCAAGAAAATATGTTCTGTAATACTTGGTAGAGTGTTTCTCTATTTAACATACAATAAAATCTAATTAAAAGGCATGGTGTATTAATTCAAACATCTGTAATCAATGCGAAGTTTACTTACAATGAAACAAACCAAAGAATAGCTACCAAATTAAAAATTATATTTATAATTGATGTTCAAATTAGATTTTTGTTGTCAACATATGTTTCCACAATTTGTGGAAACATAAAGATGCAAGAAATATGTTATTAACGTATTTCAGTCATTAAAAATGCTTATTCTGCTGTGAATTTCAGAAATGGTAAAATAGCTAATACATTGTTATGATTAAGTACATTTTTTCACACTTTGAAAAATGATTAAAGAAACTCTCAGACAAAAAATCATCGTGACATACCGCACAAGTCACGATGATTATTTTTCTTAGAGTTTCTTTAATCATTTTTCAATGTGTGAAAAAATGTACTTAATCATATTAATCAAAAATAAAACCTGTATAGGCAAAATCACACTTACTGTGACGGTCTTCTCAAAAATCAATAAAACTTATACCCATATATTCCGACGATTTGCACTAAACTAAAACTTTTTAGTTATAAACAAATTGTCGGTATATCAAATGTATTACAAAGATTTTAAATAAAACTCGTAACATGGTTTAAATTGAACTTACTACTTGTTCAGCCGGATATAGAAACGGCGGTGCCATCCGTCATGGCCTTCAGGAGTTCATCAGCAAGCAGCAAACGCCAGAGCAATGCAGGCGGCTGATGGATATTTATGCAGCAAGAGAATAAAAAATATTTTTTTGTGTCAGAAACCTTTTTGTGAGTTACTTTATGAAAAATTTAAAGCTTATATGCCAACTGAAAACACCTCGCATTATTTTCAGGTAAACTTGAAAGCCTAATTGATGTAAGAAAGATTGCCTACTCGCAAGGCGCTTAAAACAATTTATTTAGCATATTATTATGTAGAATGTAGATTATGCTTATGGGTAGATACGGGTGTTAGTATATATATATTTTATAAATACTTAACATTTGCCGAAAAAAATATGCAAAGTAATTTCTAGATAAGTGAGATTATATATTGTGGGACTCAAGTTTTCTTATGGCCTTGCTTTTAAGCAACAATGGTAGAATTTATACAAAAAATATTGTTGCCAGTCACATATTGATAGAAGAAATATATTTAAACACACTATTAATTTTAAACCCATACAATTCGTAAAATAAAAAATTCAATATTTTTTACGTGTTATGTAGTAAAATGCTTTTACTACTTAATAAATTACAGTGAAAGTATACGGCGAGCCTTGAAGCAGTGAATACTTTGAATTAATAAAAACTCTCATTTTTATTCACAAAATCTACGTGTTTTGGATAGAATCAAATTCATGGATTACAAAAATGTTACCCAGCTGGAGCAACCCCTGTTTGCGGGGTTGCTGTGGTGATTGAAAAATAAGTGCGTCTGCGGGAATGGATGGAGGGTCGCCCGAGCGGAAGACACTGGCATCGGCTCTCAGAAACATATCGCCCCTTTAAAAGCATTCGCAGAATTGATTATACTGATTTCTCATGTTTTTTTGCACTCAGGTATATTCAAAAATTCATATACATGTATACACTCCATCGTAAATTTTTTTTAAAAATAAATGATTTATAGATATTTAAAAAAAAAATCAAGTGGTTAATTGGTTAGGTAGGTTTTCGATATTTTATGTTGGTTTATTTAAAAGTTCACTGGTAGCATAAAACCAAGTATCGCCATTTTATTTCTTATAGTAAAAATAGCTAATATTTTCATTTTAATTATTGATTCCATCAAAGCAATAAAAATAAGAAGATAGTTAATATGTAAATAAAAAAATGCATAGCGATGTCGTCAAAAAAGAATCATAAGTCATGAAGCCAAGTTAACAACTTATTAGAAATAATTATTATCAGTGGATCTTGTCAAAAACATGTTGAATATTTTTATTTATACAGTAAAGCAAAAAAAATAATGTTAGTACATTTGGAGCAAGTTTAATTAGATTGAGTACAATAATATTTTATTTTTAATTTTTGAAGGGTGTTAGTAATTTAGGAAATTACCAATACTGTATTTATATTACGATTTCCGTGTGATAGTTTAAAAATTCGTCTAATTAATATGTTCTTAAATATAAACGTGATAAGAGGTTTTATTTCTTATTTTTGATTCTGTATTGTCATGAAAAAGAAATGAGTTTATTTGTTATTTAACTTTGATATAAATAAACAATGATTTTTTATATCCACTACGTAGGAAATATCACAGACTTAAAAAGGTGGAGACAGCAGCAGTTGCCTATTATTGTTCAGAAAAAAATATCATTATAAATAAGATATAACACTATACATTGTTAAAAAAAATGACAAATAAGGCTTAACGATTTCGTTTGTGAACTTCTAAGAACACAATATAATGATTGATCAATAAAACGTGTTTACAAAATGTCTGCCTGTAAACTGTTTGAAGACCATTATATAATAACTGTTATACTTATATTCAAATTTATTTAATGTCAAACAATATATTATATAATGTTTTCGAGTAAATATATGGCGTTTGGAGTTAATTTATTTTGAAACTCTTATCGGAGCGCAGTTAATTAACTTGTAACTGTTAATATTTATAAATAGTGGAAAAGTATTATGTTCCAGAGAGGAAACTCGCTGAGGATTTACCAAATGTTGTAGTGAATTGATGTATTTTTTTAAATAATATTATTTTCTATGAATATACAAATAAAGAAAATGGGGAAAATTTTTAAAGTGCTTGTCAAGTAAGTCAAAATTTTATTAATTGCGTAAATTAAATCTGACCAAAGAATTTGTTAGTGGCTGTGTACATTTTTTTATTAAGAATTTTCCTTTTGTTCAACATAAGTTTAATATAAAAATACTTTTAAAGTTTTATGTTATGGTTATTTATTATTTAATCAATGTTTTTTAATAAAAAAAAATATACCATTTCATACACGGTAAAAATTTACAAAACTTAACTTACATGGCCAACTTTAGGAGCGAACTTTTCATTTGTAATTTCAAAGAAAAATTTGCATTTCATTTAAAATAAATATTGGAGTACAATTTTTAAATGAAATTAATTGTTATTTAAATTCCCTTGCTGTAATATAACTACAAAGTTATCTCCAGAGCTTGTTTTTGAAATCATTACAGGAATAGAAGAGATATATTGAATATCAAACAGAGTGTGCTTAGGAGATGAGGTTGTTTTGAAGTTTTTGTACTGAAGAAATAAGGTTGGACTCTGAATATACTAACTTTTACATAAGTATTAATTTTAATTGTTATAAATAATTTGGGTTTTTTTCTATTTTGTATAAAATATATATACCGAATCATTAAATAAATAAATATCGAATCCATTAACTATCACTGATAAAAACGTTTTATTTTTGTTATCAATGGTTTGTGGTTAAGTTCATTTTTTTATTACTGTACGCATTTTAAAGGTAAAATATTTTAATAATAACACTAATATAAATGATAGATTTGAGTATTAGTAATGATTTTTACAAGATAACTTGACTATATTAAAGGTAGATAGAGAGTTTTTCGAAATATCCATTCCTTAAATTTTTTTTATCTAAGCTCATAACAATATTGATATGACTTTGATTTAATTCTGATATTCTTACAATATTAAAAAAAGTTATGATAGTTAATTATTAATATTTGTAATAATATTTTAATTTCTGATGTCATATTGGATTATGTAATTATTTTACATTTTCCACTAAATATTTAGGATTGATTTTGTAAGGGTTGTGAAAATTACGAAGTAGACGAACATTTAATGAAGTTAAGAAATATTATATGAAGATATTTAACATTGAAGCCTCTTGAAATTCTTAGTTATTCAAACAAAGCTTTGAATCAATAAAATAGTTTAGCAGAGAGTTTGATAGCATCAAAGATGTACGGTATTTTTAGCATTTTAATCACTTCGATAATCAAAAAATATTTTACGGCTTGTAAAAATTACTATCTTGTATAAGATTTGTTTTTTACTCGTTTATTCACGATAATAGGCCGATATAAAGATACAGGGACAAAAAAATCTAAAACACGATAAACGATATATTTTTTTGGTATGTTATGAATATATAAGATTTATGATTATAATTTCATATCATGTTAGGATATGATTTGAAAACTTTACTTGAAATAATGAACAAAAATGAATGAATTTACTTGTTATGTGGTAAGGAAAATACATACAATAGTTTCTTGATATTTTATTGTAACCGCACGAACCACAGTTTGAGTGTTGCACTGTATCATAAATAAGTGCGTAGTACCAGATACGAGTAATTTCATTCCTTTCTTCTAGGGAAAAAAATAATTTGAGTAAAAAAGACACCGACCTAATATGGCAATTCCTTGCTAATGTTTCGGAAGAGAAATATTGTAATGGGTTTGATTCCCGGGGATGGCAGCTCGGGGTAAGGAAGTAATTGTTCGCGGGCGGTATGACGACATAACTCAAGGGGCGGCTCTGAAAGGGAACAGAAATAAACCGTGTTTCTACTTTTTAAACTTTTTAAAACACCTTCCTTGAAAGAAAACTACGGTTTGAAGATTTACATAAAGTTTACATTAAATATTAAAAAAATTACATAATTTAAAAATACCCGTAAAACTATTATTTTGATTTGTTATAAAGGCAAATGTGTAAAGGTACGTCGTGAGTACACATCCAACCTTGAAGGCGTCGTTGATAGAAGAGGCCCAGTTTTAGTGGCATGTTATATCGTATCGATATGTTCACAATTTATGTTAACACTAATAAAAATGAAGCAAGCAATAATAACAAAATTAGGAACGAACGTAAAAAGAAATATTATTTCAAATAAATAGCTTTTATAAGACTTTTTTTTTGCACAACATCAAATAAGTGGAGCCAAAGGTAATATTACTTTTAAGTGGTGTCGTGGTATTTGTTTTTTATTCTAGACTTTAAGTTATTATTCAAAATAAAGTAGGATACCCTAAAAGTAATACTCTTTAAATATGATTTAAATACCAACTAAAAGATTTGGTTTATCAAGAATGATTATTTAAGTTTTTTAATAAGTATTTTCAATTGGTATGAATTTTTTTTAATACTAATTGAAAACGAGATCTTATAAGAGAAACGTTTTTTTTTATCACAATCTTTTAAACTTATTTCCACCATAAGTTCTTTATAAATAAAATATTTAAAAACCATGGGGATTTTTGAAAAATTAGTTTTATGTATGAGGATTTTGCAACTTTTTTTAAACTGTAAAGTTTTCAACGAAATATTTCATAATTATGTGTAAATAAAATTTTTGGGAAAATATATAAAATACATTCAGTGCAATTTTTTTTTTGTAGCAACAGAGAAAAATTAAGTAATTTTGGACATTTTATATTTGCGGTTTTATTTTTTTTTTACTTAAGTTAATGACCTGAACATTATACTGGCTCAGTGAATAATTCATCAAAGCATTTGGTTTTCAGAAAAAAATGCCATTTTATCTTGTGTTCAGTGAGTCTTACTTTCATATTATTTCTTTACCAACAAAACAGCTTGAATATCAAAACTACGATTGATTACTACAAAAAAATGTAATTTATCTAAGTATATTGTTTAAAGGTAACTCAACACAAGAAGGAAGTAAATAAATGATCTCTAGAGTATATCTAAATCTCCTAGATATATTCCGCTAGTTTTTATTTTATGTCCACATGAATAAATAAAAACTATGTTGCATCATATGTCACAGCATTTACTAAGTATTTATAAGTTTTAATAATGCATCTAGCCGTTGATACACATTCGTTCGTTACGATAAGTATCATCGGTTTAGTAATAAAATAATATTGAAATTGAAATAAATTGTGATTTATACATTTTGAAATAATTTTATATTTGTCCAAAAAAGCTAAAAAAAAATACGCTAGTACTTTTGGCGGAGCTCTGAGAGGTATAATTTTTTATATAAAATAGTATTGATACGATGGTTTCACATTCAAAAAACATGAGTAATTCACTCTTTTTTTATCAGCTCCGAGCTACTGGTGGCATCTAAACTTTGAAGTGCTGAAATAGGCGTCAGGCAGGTCCATTGGCGTGTTGAAGGACTCACAACGGACTCAGGTGGTGACTCTTTCACAGGTGTCGAAGAACCAAAGCTCTGTTAGTCGAAAAAGGTGACTCAGTGTTTGTTTCTGAGGGTGCACAGCAAACACGTTCTGCTTGATTTAATTATTAAATAGTAAACCAGTGTATCAGTACAAACACTGTTTTTAAATAAAATTGTATTCCTTGCTGATTGCCATTATTATTATTTTGTATCAAAGAAAGGTTGTTAGATATTAATTTTCATGATGATACAAACAAAGCTTTATAAGTATTACCTCATGTAGAATAACCAGCTCTGAGTGATACGTCTTTTTAGTATACAATATCACCGCGACGTGTAATCTATTCGCCTTAGTGTGGCCGTATTAAATATGATTAAAGTCCCCAGAAAATATTTGGGTGATACCTTCTGGCAACACTCTTGCTGGTTTCAGTTGCAGCCGCCAGCCTGCAGCCTCGCCGGCCCATGATAAATGTGTTTAATTAACGCCGCACACACGAGGAGAGGAGGACCAGTGACGTCACTCTCGGAGAGGTCCTGCGGAGAGCTCCCGAGATATGTAAGAAAGTGAATATTATAGGGTAATAAATGAGCGTTTATGGTCGGCTTTAATAGCGTTAACCGTCTGTGAAACAAAAAAAAGCCTTATTGCCCATTTCTGAAACAATATTGCTCAGTGCTTTGTTATTAGTGACAGAGATGTTACCGAATTCCATCTTTAGGGAAGTAGAGTAATATAAACATACACACACACACATATATATATATATATATATATATATATATGTATAATTTCATGATTATTTATGTTGTGAAACTTGATCAAACAAATCACAATGAACACAGCAGAAAAGCAACAGATTTTCAGTAGTTTATTTGATGACGAGTTTATCAGTTAATATGATTTGATCAGAATTATCAGTATTTTTTATTAAAAGTAATAGAACATTTCAATCTGCACATGCATACATCGATTTGTAAAGATATTTTTTTGTATTAATATAATTGCTCATTTTTGTATAAAATACAGTACAGAAATATCATATAAGAGAAATGGTATAATTTTTAGAGTGTACTCGTTATTTTTGCGCTATGAGAGTTATAATTTTCCTAGTATCGAATTCGAAATTTACGTCAGATATTATATATCAAAGTACTAAATTAAGTATTTAGTAAATCGGTATTTTGCATATTTCATATCTTTTAATAAATAATGATTATAAGATTTTGAAGATTTATTGTTTTGAATGATAATAAGTTTTTTTATTTAAATAACGATGTTTGCCCTTTTATAAAAAAATGTCATTAAACAGTGCAATGGTTAGTATACTAAAGTATATTAAGAACTATTTATCTTCATAGAAGACGTAGAATGCTGTATACAGTGTAATGTGTCTGGACGGAGCAATATCGGAATGGTCTGCCAGAGACCCGAGCCTGCGAGGTCTAAACAACATTTGAATGTAAAAGTACAGTGAAAATGACTAACCTTCATAAAGGACGTTAAACGCTTTATTGTGTCTCGATGGAGAAATATCGGAATGGTATGTCAGAGAGCCGAGTCGGTGAAGTCTACATAATGCGCACAAACGGCAACAACTGGATTAGGATGCGCATTTTTATGTAAAAGCATCGGACTTAAATCCAAGTTCTTGTCGGACGGGCGCTTATTAAGAAAGTTCAGACTCGAGATTACAAATTCAGAGCAAAGTTTATTACTGGAGCCGTCCTCAGAATGTGAAATTCTTTCCAGATTAAAGCGGAGAAATGCGCCCCTGGTCAGAACGTCTTCCTACACAGTAGCCAATTCAACGGAACGATGGACGAAAGTAATATTATCGTTTATTTACAATATTATTGTTAAATATGTTAACACTTCACACTGATTTAGTCGAGTGAATTATTTTGAATGATACCTATTTTTTTTATAAAAGGTTACACTTATAAGAATATTATGTTGTTGATTTATAAGGTATCTTAAATTTTCCAAAAAAAAGCAAACATTGTACTACTGTAAGATTTAAAATAAATGAAAATGTAGCAGATACTCTAACCTCGAGAAGTTTTATGTATTTAATGAAAATATCTCATTACATCTTTTTAAAATTTTGAGCATGGCTTAAAATTAAAATTTTTCATCCACTGTGATTCATAGTCTGCTGTATTTCTCCACACAAGCTTTGAGAATCTGGCATTTGCTATTTTCCCTTCTTGGAATTTGTAAATTTAAGCAGATTGATATTGTAATTACAGTGTTTCAAATTGTATACTAGTTTTAATGTTTTAGTCGTGAATTTATTGTAATATTTTCTTCGAAATCAAAAATAACTTTTACTGATATTTAAAAAAATAATTGGAGTTGATATCAATCAAGTAAGTCTTCATATATATGGACTTAGTTATATGGTGTATTTATGATTGTAAGCTTTAACGGAAGCTTAAATTCCAGAAGGTTTTTTTGTAATGTCGAAAAATAATTGTGTTTTAATTTTGACATAATTTTCACTACGGTTTTCGACGTTTAGGATATATTTATTTTAATTTTTATACAAATAATAATAATTTTAATAAAGTTAAGTAAAATAATTTATAAAAATAATGTAATTATCAAGGTACCTGAAGGTATTTATTTGAGCAGCGGGTAACTCTGAAGAGGATAGGCTCTGCTATTTTTAGATGAACGGGATGGAGGAGGCTGCAAAGGTTACAGAGGAAGAATATTCTGGAAAGTTCTTCTGTGTTCTGACACGAACAGGGTTTCCCTCTATGTCCGCTTAAACAATTCATGCTCTCACAGCCACTCCGAATAAACGCCAGGAAGGTCAAATTATTTTTAACGTGTGATTTGTTATGTTATACCTACACACTTCTTGATTATTCCAAAAATATACCCTCCCTGTCACATATAAAAATAAATCTTTTGCTTTAAAAAATATACGAGTATATCTACCTTATAACATTCAATTCACTAGTAGAATTGAAAAAAAATGTTTACTTTAAATTTATTAAATAATTTTTTTTATGAGTAGATAATATTTGAATGTTGGTTATTTTAGTGTGACAGCTTTAATGTAGAAGGATGAAAAAGATCGTTTGCTCTTCAGTCATGCTCAGTAACGTTTATAATACCTTCACAGTCAAGTGTTGAATAGGCTTATTCATTAAAAAAATATTTAATAAATAAAATAGTGAAAAGGTTAAATGTCAACTGGAGGTACTAGTCCCAAGCAGTGACTCTGAAGTGCCTCCTGAAGCTAATGTAGTCCAGAGGCACGTCTTCAGGACGCTCGCCGACACGTGGCCGGCACGTGCTGGCTGAAAGGAGAGTAGAGGAGCGACCTGCTGAGCTTTTACAAAGGCCTTTGCACGATTTGGAAAAATACTTTTCACCAATTAGTTTATTGTATGGTGAAAGCATTATTTTTTGTTGTATAATCCAGATCAAAAAAGCCTCATGCTTTACTTATATTAAAAAAAAATATTTCAATGAACATAATTAATGATTATTTATTTACGAAAACTGCTTGAAATTTACTTTAGTTTTATGACTTGTTTATAAAAAAAGTTTCAATGGTCAATTTTTAAATAGGCTAGTTTTGCAAGCATTTTTGGCAAGTGTTATTGTAACGACGCTAAAAAATATTTTTTTTATTTGTCGTTTAATAAACAATTATTGAAAGACAGTTATATAAATATATCGTTAGTAATAGCTCCTTATTAAATATTTGTTTCAAATAAAGCTAAAATGTTTTATATTGGCTAGCTTTCATATTACAGTGAATATTATTTAAAACTGAATTATAGATTAGTTTGATATCTGACTAAAAATTATAAATAAATAAACAATCAATCAAAAGTAACCGAAACAATATCCAACAATCATTGTATAAAGAATTGTCTGATTGCCTTAAAATTACTTAAAAAAAAATAATGACTTATATTTCTCTCTTGGTGCTAAGTTTATAATAATAGTATGAACTAAAACGACAGTCAAAATGATTACATTAAAATTACAAATTTTTTTTTAGAGATAATTAAAATATATAATTATCAACGACTAAAACAAGACATTCTTACAACTTTTAAAAACATATTATTTGTTCGGTTTCAGTAATGTAACGGTGAGTCCTTTTAAAATAGCGACGCATTGCAGTCAGTTCAGGTGTGCTATCAAAGAACACGAAATGTAGCTGGCCAGGTCCGGCGCAGGGATAAATCTCTTGTCTATGGCCGGCCAATTAATACGGAGGGGAGGCTGCTGCGGCGGGAATTACTGCACTGTCAGGGCTCGCGAGAGGGTGCGAATGCGCCTGAAACAGGAAGTGGTATGTACCATACACCGATACATAAATTGACAAGGTCATATTGATAGTATAAGACCTGCTTTGAACTCACACACATACATGTTTGTGTATATATATATATATATACGAGAGTGGTCCGATAAGTACTTAGCCTACAAAAGAAAAACGAAATTTTTTTAAAAGTTGCGATTAATTTCCAAAATAGTCTCTTTTTAGCTCGATACACTTGACCCAGCGATGCTCCGACTTCTTTAACCCATCTGAAAAATACGTTTTCTCGAGGTCTGCAAAGTAGGCCTCCGTGGCGGCGATGACCTCCTCATTAGACTTAAATTTCTACCCGGCGAGTGACTTTTTCAAGTTTCGAAACAAACAAAAATCGCACGGGGCCAAATCTGGAGAATACGGTGGATTAGGGAGCAGTTCGTGGTGCAATTCGTCCAATTTGGCCGTGGCGACGGCGGAGGTGTGAGCCGGTGCGTTGTCATGGTGGAAGAGCACTTTATTCTTCGCCAAATGGGGCCGTTTTTTCTGTAATTCGGCGTCGAATCGGCCCAATAATTCGGCATAGTAGAGCCCTGTGACCGTTTTGCCCTTCTCCAGGTAGTCAATGTAGATCACACCTTGTGAATCCCAGAAAACGGTGGCCATCACCTTTGCGGCCGATAGGACATTCTTTGCCTTCTACGGAGCAGGTTCGTTTCCACACACGGTCAAAACAAAACAACGAGTCCGATTCGGCTGAAATTTTGACAGTAGTCTACAAAAATTTACTACACGATAGTAAATCTCTCTTGCGATACTAGCACCTTCGGGCGATGCGGCTAAGTACTTATCGGACCGTCCTCGTATATATATATATATATCTCCCCGCTCTCTCCATTCTGTTGCTTGTGCATGGCTGCCATTCTGTACCCTGAGCGTTTATAAAAGAGTCGAAATGGAGTAGTGGACTTGGAATGATTGTAGAGGGATGTGCTCTGGAAGTACGTGGAGGGCTCCTGCTATTGTTTTTGCAGCTTGCTACAGAAGGAGCATCAGATCTAAACGCTAAAACCTTGTAAGGAAAGGGTTATATAATAATGCTATTGGGCAGCAGCAATACGCAAACTTATTTTCAAATATAAAACTACGGTGTAGAAGGACCCGAGGACCCACTACAACCTATGAGGTCTGGCTTAGCATGAGTATATGCTCAGTGAGATAGTCACCAACCTCCTCTGAAGAGAGGCACCCGAAGAAGATAATATTGTATATATATTTAAGAAAAAAAATAAAATGTTATTACTAAGAGACGTATCTTTCTGATTATAGTAGATAGTATTAAATGGTCATCGTATGATGCTTGAGCATGCTACTGTAATTGTATCGGAATACATGCATTTAAGTAAGTGGAGGAATTGCTTGGATGCAGCTCAGATAACATCTCTTAGAGATGGAGTAGCGCATTTGGCAAAAGTTTCTTACTAAACTGCACACAGAATGTAACTCTCATGCGGGCGATACGATCGACAACCAAATCGTGTTCGGACTCAACTCAGAATCGTAAGACCCTCTCCGTATTGTAAAAATTGGAAATATTTAATAATACAAGACTAGCTAGGTAAAGTTATGATATATAAAAAATAGGTTAGTAAAAAATTCATTATTCTTTTAATATATTTTGGGAATTGCGCAATAACGACGTTTCTCGCAACACTAAATTTTGGAAGCTCGATCGGGATTAGCGCCGATGGGGCGAATAGCTTTGTGTATGGTTTGCGTTTACATTCAAAGGTCTTGGTTTTTTTTTAAATTCAATGCAATTCTCGTTCAAGTACTAATAAAAAATAAAGTGTAACACTAATGGGTATTGTAATTCGACCATAAATATATAAAAGTGATCCAAATATAATAATAAAGTTGAGCGAATCTCGTGAGGCATACTCTCAATGCGTTTTGCATACTTTAAATTGTAAGCGAATTCTCGATTGTAGAATATAGCAATACAATTAATAAAAACTTTCTAAATATATATTTAAAATTTACAGTGCATACTCAGAAGTTATGTAGAATTCTGTTGAAAGGAACTGCACTTCATTCAAAAAATAAAATTTAAATGAAATGTAACCGGATTTTTTTAATACTAAGCTTAACCAGACATGTCACATTCGTGTTATTTTTAAAGTTTTAAGCTTCTCGCGGGTATAGTTTATTTAATTTTAAACGCGTGTGTTGGCTGATTTACTTTTATATTTCAATTTCCACTGATCCCCGGCATGCCTCCCTCCCCTCGCACGATTCACACCCCGATCATGATGGTATCACCAGCCACGGAGTGGTGTCATATCGTCGTATCTTTGTTGTGTCAGTCGTCTCCTCCCCCGGATGTTCGTAGTTTTAGGGGAGGAATAAGCGATGCGAGAGCTATCGACGCTTTCTGATTAATAATTAAATCACTACAAAAATGGACGTGCTCTGTTTATTCAGACAGCGCATTGAAACTGGGGTTGCTTGCACACTCTCTTACCAAAACAGCAGTGATCATAATTAGTTTAATGATTAATGATTTTTTCATTAATAATGGTCAAATAACTTATTATTTTTAAAATAATCATTATGTAAATTTTTGATGCAGAAAAAATTTTTACTCAAAATATACATTGTTAAGGCAAAATTTACAGATAGAACATTATAGTTTTTTTTAAGCTCTAAAAATATTAATTAATTGTGTGAAATAATCAAATTTTTTGTCAATTATTTATAAACAAGAATAGATATGACAGCCTCAAAATAATTTCAAGATAAATGTTTTTAGGTTTCAGAGTTAGAATATTTATTTAAAGAACAAATATTAAAACATCACACGCAGATGTATACATAAGTTATAATTTTTGTTATGTCGTATACGAGAACTCAAACAGTATTTAAAAAAAAGTCTTGTATTGTTAAACGTATAAACCATAACCACCATAAAACACACACAGGTATCTCATTATTTATACAAAGCCAGAATTAAGTAGCAGTGTCATAGCAGTAGCCATAGAGGGAGAGGTCTGGTCTGCGATTCAGAATAGTGATGGGCACCATCGATTAATTTTTATAATCGCCTTAGTAAAAATTATTCCTAACGTAATAGTTCTCATTTATGATTTTACCCAAAACAAATAAATATGATTTTATAGACATTTAATGAAATGAATCGTTTATATTTAAAAAAGCACATTTTTTGGTTTTTAAATATAACAGTTACTTATTAAATATTATTAGAAAAATCATATATATCAATTGTTACTTTTCATCTCACTTGGTTTAATTATATTTTTTAAATATTAAGAGTTTTTTAAATTGTAATGCTATTATATTCTTCATCAAGTACTTCTTCTCAAAGGATATTGTCGACCATCTCACTGAGCATATACAAATGCTGAACCTGAGTTCATGGTTTTCTAAGGGAAAAATAGTGTAATGGGTCACATTGCTTAGAAACAGTACTGTAAAATAAATCCTCGCACAAATCAATCACAGGCCGTGAATTGACAGTGATTTTACTATGCTTTAAACATATAACGGTTCTATAATAAAACTCGATTGATTGATCACATCATCATGGCGAAGGTTTATTTAACATAAAATATTTGTTTGATTGCTAAATGATTCAAGTTAAATAAAATGAAATAAAATGAAGTTTATTCAATTGAATCGATTGTTGCAAACAATGGAATATACGATTATACATGCTCGATCATTCCCATCATTAGTTCGGAGTATTCTATTATCCAGCTGCTTGGCCTGTCCGGCGGTGATGGCGGATTACATTCTCTCGTTTTGAGTAGCACGTAATTCAGCAGCTTCCGCTACCCGTCGCCGCGCCGCAGCCTCCTCCACCCTCACTCTCACCCCCAACCCTCGCAGGAGGCCACGTGACGTATGAGGGTTATTATAATAATATATATTAGCTTAAAGATCATTACAAAATTTGAGCAGTGCTTTAAATTTATAAAGGTTTTTATTGCATACGAATGCTTTCACAACCCAAATAAATTTTATAGCTAGCTAGTGAATTCATGGAATCATTACTATATACAGACATTGCTGTGGTTATAATACCACTCAACAAACATAAATCATATCATTTGAAAAAATTTAAACACAAATAAAAAAAAGATAAGTAAATACATGAAAAATTTCTATAACTTCTATTTCATAAACAAAAAATTTATTCAAAATTCAAATAATTGGTAAGCAACGAAATTCACAGTCGAAAATAGTTTAAATGGTAAAAAAAGGAAGGTATAAAATATATTTTTATTTATTTATGGATAGTTTCAAATGTAAGAAATTCTTCTTAGTCAAAAAGCTTAATTAATTAATTTTTAATTTAAATGTACTAAAAATAGACTTTACGTAACAAAATGTTTAAAAATATTTGAAAATAAAACGAAGCATACCAAACAACTTCTTGAATTTAAGCAAATTATATATTTTTTAATAAATAACTTTATGATTATAATTTTTATCTTGATTTGAAAAAAGTATACAAATTTGAAAAGTACATAGATTGTAGGCATGAAAGAGAAATCACATAAAAGTTTGGGACTTAATAAGCAAGCACGTTAACAATTGGACCTGAAACTGAAAAAAATCCTGAAGCTTGTTATGATAATTTGAATGCGTTCCAAAAATAATTTGAAGAAAGCAAATTTGTTTCATGAGGTCAGAAGCTATTCCTGAAATCCGAGTAGTGAGTAAGCAATAATGAAATAAAAAATGTAGCTACTGAAAGGGAGGCTGCGGGGCGAGGGGGGAGGAGAGGGGGAGGTGGAGGAGAGGGGCGCCGGCGCGAAGCCTCTGAAATTGTTTGAATTCTTTACAGGTCTTATTTGTCTTGCAGTGCAGGGGTGAAGGAAATTTACTTTCAGCTTAGAACTCGTGAAAATGAAACACTTCTTCATGAATAGAAGGTTTTCGTTGAAAGGCAAAAAAGCTATAGTAGTTAATTATATAATATTTAGTCAGCGTTTTGTTTCAAATTAACGAATTCTTTTACAGTTCTATTAGACTTACGGTTTTACATTAAAACAACGATCTTTTTCATAAATAAGTAAATTGTTATTTTAAAACAATATCTAAAATTTCATAGAATTACTAGTTATAAACGACATTACTCGCTGCTTATCAACAATAAATCATCAACAATAATCATAATTTTAATAAGCACAAATAACACTTAGTTTTGATCGTTTTAATAGACTCGCATGATTATTTGGACCACACGCCGCTCGTTCTTATAATGAAGTGTGTAAATAATTGGAAAAGTTGAATGGAATAATCTTCTGTAATAATGGAATATCTGATGAAATAATTCTGAAGGGTGGTATGTTCTATATATATACATACAAGATTGTCTTTAAGGTATTCGAAGAAATATAAAATCAAACAAAACTTACCGTTTGCTAGAAGTTTATATTTAGAGTTTTAGATTTCTATTTAAATATATTTTTAAGCTTTAATTTACATTTAATTTATTAATATGATTAATTTGATAATATTTTTATTAACTATTCGACTTCGTGCAAGAATATTTCACTTCATGAATAAAACAAGAATTTATGGCTTTCAGACATTAAAAAATCCCTATTATGCAAATAAATGAATCGGGTACATTGTTAATCTGTTTAAGTTCTGTTTTATTAGTTTATTTTATCAAGTATTTAATATTCTGGCTATAAATTTAGCTCAAGCAGTAGGTACGCTCTGTGAATACTTAGTGTTTGGCGTTCGAGCTGCAACTCCAGTCAGAAGACATTTCAGTAAATAAGTAACAGAAAACTGTACCGAGGGACGATGCAAATGGCGCATTAAACCTGAGGCAGCATTAAGACGATCTTGAAAAGGCGTTACTTTAAATATTAAACATAATGTATGCTCTAAAAACGCAAAGCAAAATGTTGTTATAAAAATGATTAGTTTATATGATTTCATTAAAAAAATATATAAGTTGAAGCAGTTGTGATAATAATTACTTGTACCTTCAGGGTTATTCAAATGCGTTCAAATTTTAAGTCTGGGTATAAATATTCAACACAGTGTTGTATATTTATTATAGCATATACATCAATATACAAATAATAAACATGTATATCATATAATCTGTATTTCATATTAATATAGAGTAAAAATCTTTTGCGAAGAAATCTAGTATAAGAAGTCTAATATAAATTAAGGTCACTTAAAATGCTAGTCAGCTTAAAATCTCAAATATTATTGCTGACAAGATGTTATCCTTGATTATTAATATCAAATTAAAAATGAATTGGAAGATATTTTGATTTTATACGATTAACACGCAAGTTTCTGCACCATTTTATTTTAAATATTGAGAAATATTATAATTATGATGAGATTTCAAATTTGAAAGTAATTGATAGAAATATATGAATATCTGATCTGATCTAAGCTGTTTATCATAAAATGTTGTTATGTATAAGATTACTTATATATGTGAATATAACCCAAACTTAAAGTGTCTTTAAATTCATCATAGCTTATTGAAAGATAAAACCTTTACACCTAAAAGAAATTATAAAAAAACCTGACGTTCAGATAACACTGTAATATTTTTATTTTATTAAAACATGTTTCATAATATGCAAACGTAATATTTCATGATGATTGACGTAAGAGATTAACTATAAAAATAATATATCAGTTGTGAAGGCAGACGAAAATAGTTGGTAGGGATCTGTAATGTATTAGAGATATATTTAAAACATGTCGAATATTTTGTTTACGATACCTCCCAGGGTGTGAGCTGCTACGAACTGGATACAGATGTACTGGAGGTAAACAAAATAAATTATATTGGGAATACAAAGCAATATGTTTAAGTGAAAATATAAATTCTGGAACAAATAGAAGCTGTTTGTTATATTTTAATTAAAAGATATACATATTTCTATGACGTTCCGGACGCAACGTAAATTGTACAATTTTTTAACTGTGGTCTTACATGAGGATAAAGAACTAAAGTTGTCAATATTTTTAATTATTAAAGTAGTAAAACCAGCAATATTCAAAATCTAAAGTTTTCAGGATAAAGCTGTAAAATCATAAAAAAACGTATATGTAAATGCTGAGAATTTAATAAAGTATTATAAAATATCAAACGCTTTTGATAAAGAATACAGAATCATGGTTGTATATGAATAACGAATTCAGCTTCTTTGGCTTATACTTATTTCAATGACTTCTTTGTCAAACGTAACAGAATGTAAAGAAGTTCCACCAGGCCGGGATGGAAAAATCTCTTCTCGGCAGAGTAGAAAGGCGTCTTCCGTTTCAGGGCCATTTTTGTTCTGTTTTAACTTTCATTTTTTCAGATGAACGAGCAATATTTAAATTGAATGCAATGTATATTGTATTGTTACTTATAAACAGTAATTTTTTTTACTATAAAAATCGTCTTTTAGGTAATCTGGGACTTAGCTATAATTTCAATAGCTCTTCAAGATTTTTATATTTTAAACTATAAATATTTTTCTATTGAAACATAGCACATAAAAAAATTGATTTAAATCAATAAAATAGCAATTTGATATTATTCCCCTAAAGCCATATCTAAATTTTTATAATAGATAATACAAAATCCGATATCTCAGAGATTGTGTAATTACATACGGTGTACAGATAATAGATCCTAAGATTTTCAAAAAATATTTTGGATTTTTTCCGTACAATACGAGTATTTATAAGTTGTAAATTTAATTTCCAAAACTCAACCCTGACAGTAAATAAACAAATTTTGGTGTGCGGTGGAGAGAAAGTTTAAATATTTACACAGGCAACATGAAATCAAAACAGAGTCGGTTCTCAATATTCAATTGCTTTAACACATGTGTTCATTTAAAACATAAGTAATTTTATTCATTTTATAAACTATTTCTTAAGCTTTAAAAAACAACATACAACAAAAAAAATAATTAAAAGATACTTTTAATTATTAAAACTGCACATATTTACTACACAACCAAAAAATACATTTATCGAATTTATGTTAAAAGAGGGTTAATATTCATCAAAAATACTTATTAAATTTTTGTGAAACAAAGCCAATTTATATTTAGTAGTAAGAAATAGAGATGTCAAGACTTAACACATTATATGTTTTTTCATTTATTTGTATTTTCGTATTTTTAGTCCTTTTATCTAAGCAACTTTGAGGTGTATTTGCAATATTCAGGGTACAATAACTATCTTCCTTTGTCTGCTTCACTGTTGTATGTTCCGTTTTAACAATGCAAAGCTACAATAAAAGACGTCACACACAATAAAGAAACTCTGCCCGCTGCCGGCAATCCTCTCATATCTTAACGGCATGTCTATAAATATAAATAAATAAATATATATATATATATATATATATATATATATATATATATATATATATATATATATATATATATATATATATATATATATATATACATATATATATATTCTTCTTCGGGTGTCTCTTCTCAGAGGAGGTTAGTGACTATCATACTTGACATAAATTTATGCTGAGCCAGTATTCATGGTTTTCTTATGGAGAAAAGTGTACTTCGCGGATCCTTCTACACCGCAGTTGTATATTTGAAAGAAAAGTCTGCGTATTGCTGCTGCCCAAAAGCATTATTATATAATCCTTTCCTTACAAAGGTTTGGCGTTTAGATCTGATACTCCTTCTGCAGCAAGCTACGTAAACAATACCAGGAGCTCCCCCACCTCGACAAGTACTTCCAAAACACATCTCACCAAGTCCACTACTCCATTACCGATCCTTTACACACGCTCAGGGCACAGAATGGCAGCCATGCACATGCAGCAGAATGAAGAGAGCGAAGAGGTTTATAATTCAAATAGTCAAAGATGTTATAAGGCAGCTTGAGGTAAATCGATCGCGTCCATCCCATGGGAAACAAAAGTTAATTTTAACACAGAACAACTTACTTATGATTAATTCAATGGGAATTTTTGGCACGACAGTTTCCAGGCACCCATTGTGGGCGCTATATTTGCACCGGTGGTAAATATTAGCGCGATCTCCCTGTGGTGAGTCTATTAATACCCGCCTGGATCTCCCGGGAAGACTGGCAAGTCGCGCTCATGACTTACGCCTATTTTCTCATTAGCAGTAACCTATTCCGAGATAATAAGCATAAGCAGTTATAATTATTTGATATAAAAGCAATAGTATTAGGCCCAAGGCCAACGTATGTCAAAAATACTGTATCTATGTTGATGTCTAATTTGAGCATAATTGATAAAGCACAAAAAAAAGTTTTTTTTTTCATTTTAATTTGTACAGAAATTTGTGATTTTTTTTTATAATAGTGGTTCTCCGCATTTGTGATATACTTTTGTAAATAGTATATATTATATAATAATGATGTATTTTTAAAAACATTATAATCAAGTTATTTGAAACAGAAAAATGTAATTTGTATTATTTTTATAAATTTTATATTTAAAACTCACCGCGTATTACAGGTATGACCAGGTGAAACAGAGACATTATGAAAAAATCAGTTCCGAGTATAAAAACCCTAATGAAAATCAAATTCGCATTAAGTGTCCGTGTTTTGTTTTATTTTCCCATAAACATTATCCGAGCTTACAAAAAATACAGCATACATATTTACAGCACAGATATATAATGCAAAACCGGGACATTTCTAGTGGCGTAATGGAAATTTAAGCTAAATATTCAAAACATTACTTGTCCCAATTTAACAGCACCGTCTGAAAATGCAAATTAAAGCCTTTTTTCAGTAGCTTAACGCGAACACTCCTCGGCTGTGGGCCGTCTTATGAATAAAAGAATCGCGGCCAAACTGAAAATAACGCCCTCGCCGAGACTCGAACCCCGAACCTGAGCCGTGAGGGCCGAACAATATTAATAAAGCTGCAACTCTCACGCCTCATACATAAAACATCTTCTGATATAATAGTCCGGGAAGCAAACAAGAAGGGGGACAGGGCACTCAGCGACTTTTTTTGGGCTTTTGGGATAATATTTGGATATTTAGCAATGTTAAAATAGACTCGACAATAAAAAAAAATAGAGAGAAGAAAAAAAGTGACTTGTAAATCTAGCTTATTTTTTTGAGTTTTCGCTTCAGCTTTATGACCTGTCTGCCCCCTTGGAAATATTTTATGTATTATTTTTTATTAATGGGCATTTGTTAATTTACTATAAATATGATGCAAAGGATAAGCAAACTTTGTTTATTTACTATTAATGTATTTTTATACAAAGAGCCAATTCATTAAGATTAGTTAAAAAAAATGAAAAATATACATGTACAATTTTCGTACTGAGTTCCAATTCATTAAAAATAAATATATACATATTTTGATTCTGAAAACTGAAAAGTTTTTAGAGGCTTAGTGTTTTTTGCGTTAAAGATTTTTTTATTTTATTAATTAAAATATGAAATGAACATTTAAAATACTAGCGTGTTTATAAAAACGTATAATTACTGTATAGAATTTAAGCAATTTATTCAAGAGCGCAGAGTTAAATATTATATATGCGAAATCACTAGTTATCCTCTACATTTACAAAATTTATTGTTTTCATGAAATAATTTACGTAGAAAACGAATAATTCATTTTAATGAGAGAGTTTATTCTTTTAGAGCTTTTGACTGACTCGCCCCCCCAGGGTTAATAGAAATTATCTTGTTTTTAATAATTCTGAAAAGAGCATTAAATGTTTTTGACGCGAATCATTTACAGATTATACACTCTTTACACATATTAACTCACAAAGCAGATCTTACAATTCAAAATTTAATGACATCTTTGAGAGCTTTGACACAAAGATTAATATAAATAAATATATAACTAAATATATAAGATCTATTTAATTATCAGCTTTAAAAAAAACTTGCAGTTAGTAAAACTAAGGGTTTTTTAAAAATATTTTATGTGTTTTTATATTTATTTACTACAAATTAATAAAATTGCTCTGAAAATCTGAAATGAACATGCTTATTTTTAGTTTATATTCATATTAAAATCCAAATTTTTACAATGAAAAAATATTATATATTTTCCATGATAAATTAAAAATATATTTGACGTAAAATTACGTTATATTTCTTTATAAATTAGGCAATGACATGATATATCATTAAATAAAACATATATTTAGTCAAGGTCGGTGAAATATAGCGTTTCTGTACTAATTAATATATTCAGTGTTACCCTTTACAGCCGGCTTATGCACCTAACTACCATATCCATGTCTCTTGGATGTGGGGGTGGAAGTTAATAAATGAGATAGGTACGTGTAATTAAATCTTATATTCCAATCAAAACTTCAGAATTTAGTATTCTTCTTGATCCTATGATGGTCGTTGTGGTTTTTGAGTTCTTCTCAATTCTGCAAGAGCAGTTGTGGCAATATGGTGATTGTTTTGATAATTTGCAAATACAAATAACGAGACTTAGTGTTCAATATCCTCGTCCTGTTACAAACCTGAATTAACTAAATAACGTATGTCTATTTTTTGGATTGGACGTCAATCAGATGTGTATATATTACCCATTACGGGTTTATTATATTATAACTAATATGATTAGACACATTAGTTCATACATACTCGTAGAAGATGATTTAAAGAAACCCGCATCCCCTGGCTTACATGGCCGGTGTTCAAATCCCACACAAATCACGATGATATTTTTATGAGAGTTTCTTTAAATCATCTTCTATGTATGAACTAATGTGTCTAATCATATTAGTATTAACTCAATAAATTAATAAAAATCAGTTGTGTAAATAGGTCCAATAATAACACCCTTTTCTATGAACGACGTTGTCGAAGTCATTTTGTACAAACTATACAGGTCATACATAAAATCAAATCACTGTGCAACCATAAATAGCTTGAACCAGTAGTAGTTCAACTATTGTATTTTATTTGTAATGTAAATTTAAACCTTAGCGCTGCCTGCGGACATTGTCGTTCCTCTGGACCCCTTCTTCATAATATTCATACTTAGCGCCGGCATATTTGCATGGACAAAAATTAGCATTTAAATATACAATCAGGGCGGGGGTGGCTCGGGTGGGGGTGGGAGGGCCACGTGACCTCCTCCTCCTCCTCCCCCTGAAGCTGCCCGCCTGTCTAGAGCCGCACGAGGCCGCGAGACGGAGCCGCCATTAAAATCTGATTATATTATACCAGTTATTTAATTTAATTTATAGTGGCTCCACTTCGATACAAATCCGATAAGTGGAGCCAATAATTTCTGCTTAGAACGAAATTCACTTAACGTTATTAATATTGACCTTTTGATGCTATATGTCAGAGGTTTTAATTATATTGAGGAGTCTTAGAAACTCACATTGGACAAGAGTAAATTTAAAGTTTTATTATAGAATAACTAATTGGGCAATTGAGGTTTTCTATTCTTATATTTTTGAGTAAAATACTTGAGTGATTTTCAACATGTTCGTTTTTATTTGTGACCGGTTTCGCCAACCTTTCACGTTGGCATTATCTCTGTTTGATAATGCCAACGTGAAAGGTTGGCGAAACCGGTCACAAATAAAAACGAACATGTTGAAAATCACTCAAGTATTTTACTCAAAAATATTAAAATGGAATTCCACCAAGTACTCTCTGTCAAAAATATTGAATTTCTTTTTCTATTCAGTAGGTTGTGATCACTATATTATTGTTAAAAAAAATCCTCAGGACCACTTATGTTTAACACAAAATAAACGACTGATACAATTTTTTTAAACTAACAGGTGATTTAAAGAACCAAATGCATTGCGTTGCAAAAAAATACACAAAAAATATTAAAAGCTCCAGAATTTTTTAGACTGAGTCGCGTTAATGGTTTTTTTAGAAATCGGCAATATTTGGAAGAGACTTTTCTTTAAGTAAAATAATTGGTAGACTGCACCGATTGGGTCATTTATGCCGCATGGAAGAATAGCAGTCGACAAAGAATGCATTGTATAGCCAGTCTGAAGATACACGGAGTGTGGGTAGACAAAAAATTAGACTAACTATGTACTGGAGAATGCATTGACAAGAGACTGCTGGTGTATCTTCTTAATGAAGACCAGGAATTATCTCGGCTTGAAGTGCCTAATATGAAAATGACAATGAATAATATTGGAGCATCTAAAATCATGTATTAAATTACTAAGACATTTCATATTTCCCATGAAATATGAGTTTAGCTGCATTGCTGTTAATTACTAAAACAGGATAATGCAAGGTTCTGAATGCTTGCTTAAGTAAATGCATTGCACTGGAAATTATATAATACACGTTTTTTAAACCTGATTTATAGTAACGAACGAAATAATTTTTTTGTTAAAACAGCAAATGAAAAAAGTCTTGTGTTTGTTATTTGAAGCTATTTTTTGAATGTTCTGGATCATACACCGTTAAATAAAAATAATATTAAAAATGACGACGCACTAAACATAAAAGTTATTGATTGAAATTTATAAAGAGGCTCCCGTTTTACAGTAGGACTAGAAATGCTGGTTTAATCAGACTCAAAGAGACATTGACAAAAAGCTTTGAGTAGCCGAGCTTTTGATACTTGAGGTTTGCTATATGGAGGATGACAATATATATGTTATACATATATAAAATTACTTGAAAATTCACGTAGCGTTAAAGTCTTGTCGCATTTATTTTAGTGTCACTTACTGTATTATTATTACTATTACTTTCTAGGTAAATTTAAGCTTTTTAGTCTTCTACCCTATAGCTGACAATTCAAGAGCAAAAAAGCTGTTTAATCTTGATCAATGGAAAAATTACAGAATCGATTATATTCTCATTATTTTTCATGCCGTCTGCATTTTTTGAGAAAAAATATTCTGATTCTACCCTTTTTTAAAAATAAATTTAATTGTCCAGTATAGCCCGCAACGTGTAGCAACAATTAAAAGAGACTCAGGATAGACAAAGCTTCTTGCTCATATATTTTTTGTATTATTAGGCACAGGACGTCATCATTTACTTAAAAACAAGAAACTAAAAATCGTTGACTCAGCAAGTATAATGTTTTGACCACCCACTGATTGCTTTATCATTAATTTTGTGGGCAATTTCAATGAATTACAGCAGTAAACTTCTTTTTCTTGGCAGTAAGATTATATAAATAAAAAAAATCAACTTACTGCTACGAAAATAAGGTTTTTTCTTTTTATCTGGTTCTTCTTTTTAACCTCCTTATTTTCACTTATAAAAACATTTTCAGGATTCAAATTTTTCATTCAATGATAAAAAAATATACTTGATTAAACAAGTAATTATAACTTCAATTTCCTACATCAAACTTATTTAAACAAAAGAGTTTTTAGATACGTCTGAAATTCACAAGGATAAAAAGTAGATCAGTTTTTTATTAATATCTTTCAATGTATAAATCAGACAAGTATTATATTAAAGAAAATAAACACTATATATAAAAAACTTATAAATTTTTGTGAAGGCCATGCAAGCAGAAGCCACTAGACTTATTTACTTAGATGACACTTGAAAAGCGCTTCTGATAGATTACACCCCTAAACGTTCATGAGAGTATTTTTAAAAATAGCAGTTTGATATAAAGTAGAATCCAATATGCTTAAGTACAATTTATATGTGGTGGAAAGACTGTAAAACTGACGGCATCGTTAGGGGATGTTCTATATTAAGGTTGTCTCGTTAATATCGGTTTTAGGTTCGGAAGAACATGATTTCATTAATGCTAATTGACATCGTATATGTTGATATAATTTATAACATTAAATACTAAATTGTTGCGTTGGAGGTTATACAAGAAAATGATATTGAATCTGACTTTTGATGTATTAAAAAATATATAATCAACTTTTTGATAAAGCATCATTTAAAATATTAACATTGTTATCCTACCACTTAACGTAAATTAAACCACGAATATTTTCTGATGTGAAAGATGTTGTTAAAATCTATAACCGGATAATTTATTCAACTTTCATTTATCCAAACGACAAATAACTTATTGTAACAAAGGCAGAACAATTTATAGATAAGTTAAACAATGAATATTAAATGTTATCGGCGGGCTAATGGAAGGCTGCAGGTAATGATCCGGCTTATTAGAAAACCACGTGGAAACGACAACAATGGCGTGCTACTCGGAAAATGGAGGTTCAATATTAATAAAATACCCACTGAGTCGTTCATAGCCAATCGAAGGGAACTTACACTCGAAAGATGTTTCGCTCCATGCTCCTATCTTTTTCACGCGATGTAAAAATAAGTCGGAAATAAATAACATTTCTCCTTTGGGTGCTCAACGTATTGGCATTAATCCTTTTAAGATAAGACTTTTTCCGATAATTCATATTCACAAGGGCTACAATGAAAAAGAGGAATATCTTTTCTAGATGTTTATTTTTTTTATGCGAACTTATATTATAAAATAACAATTTATGATCACAAGTTGAAATTGAATTTTTTCGCAGTAATATTTATAACCAGTCTCGATTGACTTTAGGTGAAAAAAAGTATTTGCGTTTTGTAATCATTTTTTTTAAATATAACTAGGAGTGTTTGTGTTAGGTTAGTCCTTTGTTGTAAATAAAATTAAAAATATGGTTTTTTTTTGAAAACCAACGAGTCTGTCATATTTTATTTTTCTAGCGTCCTCAGAAATAGAAAGAATGGTTTTTTTAAGATCTTAAAAAATATTTTTTACCATTGTTATAAAAAAAAAATTAATATTGACTTATCGTACTCTGTGTGCTCAGGTATAAAAAAAATATAAAATCATTCATAAATAATATACATTTTTTCATAAAAGAAGTTCTGTTATTTGTTTTTAAACTTTATATGTTTACTTTTTCAAGCTCGAGGGAATTATTTTATCCGTAATGTAGATCTTTGATTAGAAAACTTAAGATTTCTTTCAAGCACTGCAAAAACAAATAGTATAAACTAAGTTTTTAGCTTTTCTTATAATAAAGGCAAGTTTACACCGCACAAAGTAAAGCTCTACGAATAATTCTGTTTATGCAAAGCGATTTCTAGTTCAGTCTTGGAATAACTACCCCATTCAGTACAAAGGTTTTAAGATAAGAAAATAGGGATGAAAAAGCATCCCTTAACGGCAGTAAAACTTGCGACTATGCACTTACCATTGTCGGACTATTCTAAATGAAATTTATTATTCTGCTCTCTTCTGAAATTGTAATGTGAATGTGTATTTGTATAAATTTAGATTACTGGAATTTAGTACATGATTATAATGTCATCATCACAATCAAACCAATTTTTATAGAAAATTACAAACTTTTAAGAATATTTGAGTTACAATAATTGATTTTGAATTATAGTAAATATTGATTTATATCTAAAGTTGCAAGCTTTAGTCATGTGACGTTTATAAGCACATCTTTTATGCACTGACTTAATAAATCGTTCTCTACCTTCTGCTCACATACTTAATTTTTGTAATGGGTTGTAATTGGGTTGTATGGGTTAGTTAAAAAAAGAAAATTAATTCATAATGTAACATATTTATTAAATTTTTAATAAAATTCAAGGTATATACTCGTATATTATTTCAATTTTAAATAATCGTTTTCGTTAATATTTTTATATATACAGACTTGTTTGGCCAACTTCATCTCAATATGACAAATTAATTTACTTTCAAAACAAAACAAAGATATGGAGAAGCAACTGCCTAATTTATTGTTTTGTGCTACGCTCGGTATAAAAGCAACAAGGAAAAAATACTTTAGCAACAAGTAATCCATACCGGCAGGGGGAAATACAAACAAACCGTAAAGGGCAAACTCGCCCTGAGAATTGTCGGCAAACAAAATAAATTATCAACAGCGGGACTTTGTTATTTGCAATCGCCCAGTCGGACTCACTTCCATCTTGCTGAAATTGAATCCTGTCGATTCCCGCAAACCGGGAGCAAGTCCTGGACACACCATGAGAGCGCTCCTGCAGTGGCGCATTTACGAAAACGCTGAATTGCATGAAATAATGTTAAATAGGTGGGTTGTCATCGATATAGTTCTATGATATTTGACATCGTATTATTTTATGTGAATATTATATATATATATATATATATATATATATATATATATATCTACTATAATAATAGCCATTGTGTGTGTGTATGTTTCAGTTTTTGCTTCTCTATAGAATATCTTAAAAGATACAACGCTGATTTTTTGCACGTAAGTTTAGTAAATTTTTTCGCAGCTATGTGCCGAATTTCAAGACGATAGGATAATATTTTTATTCATAAACTATAAAATATGCTCTAGCGAGTTTCAATATGTACGAATTATAGGATTTTATTGTTCAACACGAGAATTTCAAATTTAGAACATTTACAAAAAAACAAATTTTGATGCTTTTTGGAAATTTTCAGTTTATGTCAGCTTGACACAACTACCAATTTTATTTTTTTATCGAAATTGCGTTAGAAATTATTAATCACATCATTAATAACTTAATGCCTCCTTAAAAAATAACACCGTCTAAGCACAGCAAACGTAATTAAAAAAGAATAGCACAATTGAACGTGATAAAGAGTGCATCTAATAAAGAACAGTGCTAGTATATATATATAATGAAAGAATTCAATGATTTTTTATATGCATAAGGTAAGCGCCACAGCTATAAAAATTTTAGCATCAAAAATATTAGAATTCAAACTTGTAAGATCCGCTTGGCTCTTGCAGTGGCGCATTTACAAAAACGCTGATTTGCATGAAAAAAATGTTAAATAGGTGGGTTGTCAATGACATAGTTCTATGATATTTTTTTATGTGAATATTATATATATTGATGAAAGAATTCAATGATTTTTTATATGCATAAGGTAAGCGCCACTGTTATAAAAATTTTAGCATTAAAAATATTGGAATTCAAATTTTAAACTGTAAGATCCGCTTGGCTCTAGGAAACATGATAGAATGCAAAGTGGTTTCATAGTTTTCAGCTGCAATCTAAATCGCTTATCTGCGGCCATTCCGCGGCTCCGCCACTGTGGCGCGGGTATTTGTTCCTGAGATTATATTTATTCATCAGAATGGCCAGCGGGACTGGAGGCCTTGCTTTATTGCTTCCCTGGAGGTAAGGACCGCTACGAGTTCTTGTTCATATTTGCCGGTACGTGGTACGTAATGAAGCTTTCTATGGTGTACATACCTGCCTTCGACTATTTTGGGCGAATATAATAGCTGAACTGTATATCGCAATTAAATAGCAGGAAATATAATGGTTTTTGATTGAAACAGGTTTCATTGCATATCCTAAACTTTTTTTAAAAATATAGTAAATATTTTTGAAAAATTAACAATAATAAAAAAAATAGCATCTATACTTTGAAATTCTTAAAAAAAGGGATTGGAAAATCGCAATGTCATTCAAAATCTTAATCACAATATTTATAATAATTTTTTGAAGCATCTCGCTAACTATTAAGTTGGATTTTAAGTAAAATTTCCAAATTTCAATCAAGCTTAATAAAACGGAAATCCTTCCCAGAAAAAAATCTCTATGAGGTTGTTTTTATGTAATATTCATATAAACAATGAGGTAAAAAGCATTTTCAACTGCTTCAAAAATAATTTTTTTTGTTACTTCAGTGTATATAATATTCATTTTTAATACTGAATAAAAATAGCTTAATTTTAAGATAACTCCCAACGGCAAAGTAACCTCAATAGATTTAATACAGTTTTATATTTAAACTAACTATAAAACTATATGATCAGATGCCCAAGTCAAGTCAATTATTTGCACTGAAATGAGCTGGAATGGTTCACAGTTTATAGTAAATCAATTGAAATTCCTTCTAATGAACCATTAAGTTGTGCAGTTACTGGCTCGGTCATTCCGTTTTATACCCGCCTCAGACGCGGGTCATTATTCGCAATACTTTATTACTCCATTTATATCCATTACTACATTGTCTTACCCCTTAAGTCAATACAATCTCTTAATTAAAAGTTCATTATTGGTAAAAATTAGTAAAGCAAATCAGAGGACAGAGTACGGCACTAATATGAATTATCAAACGGAGAAGTATATAGTTATCACCGTAGTTACTATTAAAAAAAAAAGCAATTTTAAAGGTTGTGAGATATATATAATTTATTAATCACATTTATGACTTATACTGTAAACACAAATAGCCTCTGAAAATCGTAATACCTAAATTTTAACGCTAAATAACGGATATTTTTTATTCGCGGTTTTCAAGTGGTTTAAATAGCATTTCTCTCTTTTATTATAAAGAAATTATTTTTGTTCTTCTGTTTGTCAAGTGTATTAAAATTTTAACATTTTTTCATAGTGAATGTGTAAGTGTGATAGAAACTGTGGCGACTAATGTTCCATAAAATGGAGACAATTCCAAAGCTCTCCAGTAGGACGGATCTATTTTAACGTGAGGCGTCCCAGTATTGAATTAGACGGAGGTAGACTATTCTGGACAGCTGTCTTCCCGCTCTGCTTGAAATGTGCAATACCTCTTATTGTATATTACTTTTTGAATAAAAATTGTACGAAGTTGCATTTTACTGCAGGCGAAATGTGTTTCTGTCATTTCGTTTTAAAATATAGTTGGCTTTCTTCTCTATTCATATCGGCTGTTGAAGGGAATTATTGTGTCTCATGTCTCGCCGCGTGCTCGGCGCAGACCGTCATGGTAGACGATAAAGATTATCCAGTCAAATTTCAACGATGAGAATAAAATATCTCATATTAAATAGTAAACGTAAAATTGCGTCAAAAATAAAAGATAGATTAACACAAAAACCCTATTTTTACCAAAAGATTTTATAATGGGTTTCCACCAAGAAGTTTCTGAAAAATAAATAATTGTCAGAATATTTACTATGATTTACATTAGTACATAATCATTAAAAATAGTAATTGTATATAATCTCCCCTCCCCGGACTCCTCATTTCGTTGCTTGTGCATAGCTGCGATTCTGTACCCTGGGCGTGTGTAAAGGATCGGTAATGAAGTAGTGGACTTGGAATGGTTGTGGAGGGATGTGCTCTGGAAGTACCTTGTCGGGGTGGGGGGGCTCCTGCTATTGTTTCTACAACCTACCTCAGATGGAATATCAGATCGAAATACCAGAGCCTTGTAAGGAAAGGATAATTTAATAATTACCTTTTTTATTCAATATAAAACTGCGGTGTAGAAAGATCCGGGAACCCACTACACACTTTTTCTCTTAGAAAACCATAAACACTGGCTCAGCATGAGTATATGCTCTGTGAAATGGTCACCAACCTCTTCTGATGAGAGGCACTTGATGAAGAAAATATACTTTCTAGGTTTTCAAGACTATTAAACTCACCGAGCGAGACATTTATTTACGATTTAATATATACAAGGATGTATATAAAATAATTTATTCGGCACATTAGTTCACACATACAAGATAATTAAAGAAATTTTCAGAAAAATATCATCGTGGTTTGTGTGGGATTTGAACCCATATCCCAGGCTTACATGGCCAGTGTACTGACCATTGTACTAACGAACCATTAATCGAGAATTTTTAACAATCATACTCTACATATGAACCAATGTGCCCAGGCCAACCAATATTACGCATAAACCTGGGGATGTGGGTTCAAATCCCACACAAATCACGATGATATTTTTCTTAGAATTTCTTTAATCATCTTCTAATGTGCCTAATCATATTAGTAATAATATAATAAACCCGTAATGGGTAGTAAATACGCACTTGATTGACGTTCAATCCAAAAAAATAGGCATTAACATATTTAATTAAATGAATGTAACTATTGATTAAAGCAAATAGGGAAAGAAGTAGCTGAATGAGTTGAGTTTCACTCGACCACAATAATAAACAAAGATTTTCAGCCTTTTCAGTATTGGCGCGTTCCCAGGAAGCGAACATTGCGGTGGGGGTTGGTTTTGTAGCTCCAGCTAGAATTTCAATCCAGACGGTCACGCGATGAAGGCGTATAACTTCATATTTATGCATTTGTAATATTATCTCTTTAATTCGATTAAATGCATGCGAATGACTTCTAAGCTTTAGCGTATTGAATTATCAAAGCTTCTCTCATTTCAAAAAACGACCGTGAGTAAAAAAAAACTCACTTAAACATTGTATACAGTTAAAATATAAATGTTGTAAAAGTTGAAATATAAAATTTTGCGTTATTATATTTTCATACAATAGTTTTACTAGACTTGGCGACAACACTATGCAATATGACTATTGGTGTTGATTTGTTATTTTTGTTCGCTTGCCATACGTATTTCAACCATACCAGTCTAAAAATACTTTCCTATATTTCTAAGAGATTGTTGACCACTATAAAGATAAGTCAGCTTAGTTAAGTCAATAGTAAGTTTTATTTTAAAAAATCCAACTCCTAAGCGTCTCTTATTTATGATTCACCGAATAATACCGTTTTTTCTTGAGGGTATTTTTTTTGTGACAAAATATTTTAGCCTGTGTTCGTATGGGTGGAATGAGTTTGAGATACGAGGGCATTATTTTATCTCTCTTCATGGCCCACTGCATTAATACGTCACTGTTTAGCCCTTCGTTGGTGTCTCTCCAATATGTCTACCGACCACAACAAACCTATCAAACGTTCAGTATATTTTTGTCTTAATAGCACACTGCAACGTTATGCGGAAAGAATGTTAGTTGGAATGTTTGCTTAGTAACTACGAATCGTATTATACTAATATAAAAATATTGTTGACTCACAAGTCAGTCACAAGTAATATTGAAAATATTTACACAATCTGGTCATAAAATCAAGTTATTGAATAAACATCACAAACGATAGCGAGTGGAATGTTTTTTTTTTCCAGAATCATTGCTTATCAACGTACTTTTAAGCGGGACATCTATTAACCGTACATAAAAGAAACATTGAAAAAAGAGGGCATTTTAAAAAGAGGGACGCGGCTTGTTATATTCACAGAGCGGTGTGACGCGGTCAAAAATAGAAAGAATCACTCCCAAGCCCGAGGGAAATCTGCAAATAAGTGACAGGCACTTTTCAGAGAGCAGCTGAATTTTCTTTGCACTTCCGTTCCAGCTTTTGCGGAACCGGAAGTCTCATAACCTTTCGTATTATGCATTCCTTCTGTAGAAAATTTCAGACAAAACAAACGTTTGCATTTGATGTTTTTCGCTTAGCTCACTCTGTCCATTTTCGAAAAACTGTCTCTGACTGAAGCGTTATGGATTCTATCAATAAGGATTCTTTCCTTGTAGAATTCGTTATTTTCATTGTAATACTTTTATCATTTAATTTGATAATACAATTTTATCTAAAAAAACAACTGGTGAAGCCTTAAAAATATATATTAAAATGTTTCTGAAAAACATTTGCGTTGGTAAATAAATTTGATAAAACAATGAGGTAAGTAAAACAGATAATACAAGAAAAAATTACTTGAAAGAATATTTATATTTTTATATTCATGTGTGTGTGTGTGTGTGCGTGTGTGTATGGATTAGTGTTAATTTTTTTATATTAAAAATATTTTTGAAAATATTTTTATAGTAAAACGTCCACCGTTTTAATATCAAGCTACTTTACTTCAATGCGGCCGAAGAAATTTTATCTCGCAGTGGCTAAAGGAGTAGACTTAGATCTGGGAAGGGAGGCTTCGGGACTGCAATGCGTCAGGTCGTCTGCTGGAGTATGAGCGGCTAATCTTGCAGAAAGGGATTAGTTTGTTATAGCTATATTTATTTTATAAAGCATTATTTAATTATTTTTGAATGAAGGTATTCTCCACAGCACCCAAAAAATGTAAAAATATTTAACAAATATCATAGTTTTCAAATATTACGTGAATTTCTCGGTACTTAAAAAAAAACTTTGTGTTCTCAAACATTCAGTTGCATCTTTTTATATGTAAAGTAAAAACTTTGTACAACATGAAATAAAAATATTTTTCTCAAAAAAACATTAACATATAAAAAGTTAAACATAGCCTTCAGTAGATATGCTAAGTTTCAGACAATAATTTACTCTGTGTAGATCTGGCGCATTCCCAAACTTTCCACTATAAGGTATTGCCGTTTTTGTATGACAATTGAAGGTCGAGGTCCGATATAGTTATGTTATGAAGCCCAGATAATTCTTGTAAGGTTTTTTTTTTAGCATGAATTATGACCGAACTTCCCAGTTTGGTGCGTAAATTATCCTTGTCAAATTATATGGTGAGAGAAAAAAGTATTTTGGATAAAATATTGTTCACGCCGTGATTTTTTAGACTTTTTCAAGGAAATATTGTTTCGAATCCTTTCTCGAGAATTCATTTCTTTTTGGCCTGAAAGTGATAACTTCGCGTTGTTTACTTTGATGTCTAATATTCATTTCAATTCCAAAGAAAATATTTATACAGCAATACAGATAGCGCAAGACAGATGACCAATAAGATCATTGTGTTATTTATGGTTTTATTTTTTTGCTTTTATAGGTTTTTAGTATCAAGTTTATTACGAAAAAGTTTCAAGAACGTGCTTCTCTTATTTTTGAGATCATGTCAAATCATATATATTATTTTCTAGTTATATTTTTCACAGTGGAAATTGAGCAATTTTAACGGTTTTAGCAAAAAATTAGAAATATTGCTGTGGACACTATTTTTTGTGAAATCAAAATAATCCTTGTAATAAACAGCATCAGTTAGAAATAAGGTAAGACGGAAACAATATCTTTTGAACATTAGCTGTATTGAATATATAGCATACGCTAGGAATAAATAATATATTCATATGAATTTTCACATAAAAGAGAATTTATAATATTTTTTTGAAAGTAAGTAGTATATAAATAGCTTCAGCCATATTTGAGTAACTCTAATTGCATTTAACTTAGCCATTGGCAATCCCTTTACCTTCAAACAGCTGACTGCTGCAACTCCTCACGGCATTATGTACTCAGAGGTCTTCAGTTCGCCTAGTCAGACATCTGATCCTCCCTCTTAATGCCTTACTGCATCAGTAAAAATAAAATAATTTTAGTTTATAGCGAGAAGCTTAAATTGTCTTAGATACGATTTACTTACTGAGCCTCTTAAGTATTTGAAAGCATATTGGACATTACGTTGTTTCATTTAAAAAGCATTTTTTTTTTCAATGAAATCATGCCACTACGAATACTTGATGTCGGCATTTATTTATTCAGATTAAGTTGACATCTTTTGATAGAGTTTTGGCAAAAAACTGCCGATACTTTGCCAGAAGATATCAACCGAAACCGGTCGCTTCTAAAATAAGCGATGCGGGAGGATAACCAAAAATAGTACTTAGTAAGAAACTTACACAACAAAAATCAAATCAAATTAAATTATAATTAAATATTAGCGAAAGTTTTATGTATTCGAAGCTCAATAATTTGGAAAAAATTACGCTTCGTATTTTTTTTGGTTTTGTGAGATTTTATATAAAAATGATAATAATAGGTATTTCATCACAATAACCAGCTTTATGACGACGAATGGGTAAAAGTAATTAGGGATTAACTCAAATAATGTAAAGTAAAGTGAAGTAACTACGAA
This sequence comes from Atopsyche davidsoni, assembly GCA_022113835.1. Classification (NCBI taxonomy): domain Eukaryota; kingdom Metazoa; phylum Arthropoda; class Insecta; order Trichoptera; family Hydrobiosidae; genus Atopsyche; species Atopsyche davidsoni. The sequence goes on along the minus strand of JAILWY010000013.1, from coordinate 3,430,109 downwards.
TGCTTATTTAAGCTAAAGAGTTTTAAGGGAAACCTTCTATTTATAGGCAAAACAAAATTGTCACTCTGTATTTTCCAAAACTAATGGCTGTTAGTTGTGTGGGGCAATATGTGTGTCCACAAGAATGGTTTTAACAGCCAACCTGTTGCTCAAAATGCTATTGACTGGGTAAGCCAGGACGCATTATTGTGTCATGTTGCATTCGAGAATACAGCTCTGCTCAATAACACGAGAATCTGTTCCTATGTGCAAATCAAAATTGTATCACGTAAGTATCACGATAATTTATTTATAAAATTGATTTTGATTTGATAAGTGAATTCATAAGTAATAAAATGATAGTGTAAATGACATTTTTGTTTTATTACAGCTAAAAGCAGTATATAATATAGATCTTAAATCTGGGATATGAGAGAGCGTTGAGAGCGGTATAAGCATATTTTAATGGTTTTCTAGAAAATGCACAACGCAAAACAGCATATTATGTTTTAAAAAGGCGCATTACGGAAGTATTTCATATTACGGAGTAACATCCGGGCCGGCTCGCCGGGGGACGTCGGAGAGGAAACGAACTGAAGGAGGAAAATTGGCCAGAAACCGCATCCGTCCCCCGGCGCCATTTTAAAAGCTGAAGTTTAGTTCGGTAAGCAGGCCCGAGAAGAAGAAGAGGGAGGGGGCAGCTTTTTATGGGGCCCCGGGGGCAGGGGGCGAGAAATGTGGCTTTTGCATATCGGGGGCTATCACTCGCGTCTCCCTGTTTTATTCGCCGCGAAGGAAGAAAGCAGAGAAACACGCCTTCAAGTAATTCAAACACCGCTCAAGTGCTGCGCTTTGGTTTTCGAAAAATACTAGCATCACCGGTTTTTTGTTTGGCGCTGTTAAAGTACTCAAAATAAATTATTTAAAAATACTTATATATTCTTCTTCAGGCGTCTTTCTTAGATTGGTAGACATCTTACTGTACATATCATCTTGGATTAGTTAAATTGATTAGGCTGTACTCTCGGCTTGCAGCTACTGTAAAATATAACATATCCTATTACCGCAGCTGTATATACACAAAAAAATATAAGAAAACAACAACTACAATATTTATCTGATATCCGTCTATTCAATCGTGGATAAAAAAATATATGTTCCGTGAGTTTAATTAATGTCGCTCAGTTTTGTGGTGGCAAGATTAATTTAGCTGGTGTGTGAATAAATATCTACAAGGTCAAAACAACATAAAAATAATTATTTTTTCAGCTTGAAATATGAACGTGCAATGTTTATTCACGGGAATATAGTTTTATTGCACGCGCAACACAAAGCCGGGCGGGCGGGCTATTAAGTGCACGGAACCGAAATGTTCCGTTCTGAGCTCGACTCATAGGCATTGGCAGCGTTCCGAAATAAACGAAAGCACGAATGTTTCAAAATCAACCTTAAAATACGATTTTACTTGAAACTGTGGCTAGATCTGCTCAGCTGTGTACAAATCAAACTACACTATTCAAAAAGACAACAAAGTATGAAAAATATTTTAAATGGCTAATCCTCAGAGGAGGTTGGCGACCATTTCATCGAGCATATACTCATGCTGAGCCAGTGCTCATGGTTTTCTAAGAGGAAAATAGTACCTGGGTCCTTTTATACAATTATTATACAATTCTTTCCTTTGGCGTTTAGATCTGATACTCCTTTAGATTCTGCAGCAAGCTACAAAAAAAACTAGACAAGGTACTTCCAGAGCACATCCTTCCACAATTATTCGAAGTCCACTACTCCATTACCGAACCTTTATAAATGCTCAGGGTACAGAATAGGCGCTGAAAAAACCAAAGGGCGCTGGACGCGAAAGCTCATCCCAGACATCCGCCCGTGGATCTCGCGATGCCACGCCCAGGTCACCTACAGGGTGACCCAACTCCTCTTGGGGCACGGCTGCTTCGGCAGCTACCTTGGGACGATCAGCCGATCTGTCGACGTAAGCTGTACAGCCACGACGCAGAGCACGCCATCTTCAACTGCGAAGCGACCAAAATGGAGCGATGGCGACTCCGGAACAGCCTTGGCATCGTCTGAACGGCAGACGAGCTAGTGCCGTCCATGCTCAAAGACCAGCGAGCTTGGGACGGAGTCGTCTCTTTTACCGAGAAGACCATGACTCGAAGGGGGGAGCTCGAGAGGCAACGCTAACTAGACTCCAGAGTTCCGACCTGAGGAGAAGCCCACGAACAAGACAAGAACGGCGCTGAAGAGGATCGAGAGCTGAAGAGCACGAGACACCATTTTTATGCTTTTCAGTTTTCACGTTTTTCAGCGCATCAACCAACGAAACGGATGAGACGAATAGAAGGGAGGGGAGGCAGACAGAAACCCCCCCTCTCGAATTAATGAACTGTGTATGATTATTATATATTACATATAAAAAGACCAGCTAAAAAAAAAAAAAAATAAAGATACAGAATGGCAGTCATGCACGAGCAACAGAATTGTGGAAGCGGAGAGGTACGAAGATTTTTTTCCCCTAGAGCCTCATTTCCCGTGTAATTGTAAACATCGAAGGCTGTCAATCAAGCGCACTTGTTCCTCCGGCACACTCGCGCTCTGTCATTGTAGTTTTTAATCGCAAGCTCCTGTAATAATGATCTCAAATGGAGCTTATCGCGGGCCGCCCGGCGACATGCACCGGTCCCACACGGTGTACCGTGCTAATTAACACCCTTATTAAGATGGATTATCGTATACCGTGACACAACTACCCCGCTAGTACACCCCCCATACTGGCAATTAGACCTAGACGCTTTAGTGGGATTTTCCAGCAAAACATTACCATAATTTATTATAAGCTAACGTAATAACTTCTAAATAATGTAGGACATATTTTATAAAAAACTAAAAGACCTTTCGTTACTTTCAGCTTAAGGTTATTTACACGTTTTTTCTATAATTTATTGGATTATATATTTATAAATTTTTGATATTTTTATTTGAAATTAAATTTATGTTGAGTATTTTTCAATGGTGTTGATTAATCTAGAATATAATAATTCACGGAATCATGTTTATTAAACGTTTTATGTGATTTGATTTTTAATACGTTAATGTTTTTTTGTATTATTGTATAAAAAATATCTAAGCATGTATTTATTATATTTTATAGTATAGAAATACGTGAAGCATTGTGTTTTTGTAAAAAAACATAATTTGTAAATAAATCAAATTGATATCTTAGATATATGAGACTTAAAGAGTTTTAGAAATAAAATTAATATGTTGAATGTAAGAAGGTAATTGCATGACCTGATTTTTATTATATGATCAATTTAAATAAGAAACACAGGGAAGGAAGACCAAGAAATCGCGATTAAAAACTCAAATGTAAAATGTAAATTAATTTTAAAAGCTAATTATGTCGAAGATCTGCTAGATTGGAATTCATAAAAAATGTGGATTGAAAATATGTCATGAAGATGTTAACAGTAACTCAATTTTCAGCATGTCGATTTTCCACATTGATTGGTAGCCTCTAATTGATTGAATGTTATCAACGGAAATGAAAAATTACAAATTGGATGAATTCTTAAAAAAATTACATACAAACATTTTGTGTAGGTACATATTGGGGCTTTGTTTCAAGCCAGAATATAATTAACAATTCAAACAACAGGAGTTTATATTTTTGTCATGCTTTTTTGACAACATAGATAATTACATGTCTACAATTTCGTGTGTATCCCATTCAGTTTATGGGGCCAAAGAGAATAAATTAAAAATAAACAAAATATATATATTTTGACGTTCTGGAAATTATCTGACTCAATTTAATAAGACCTGTATATTAATATTTAAAAAAAATATACGAAACATTTTTTAAAGAGAAGGTGTTGTGTGAAATTTAATGTATCCTTGTAACATAATGAGATTTCTCTGTTCTTTGGAATATTGTAAGCTGATATAAAAATTCACACATTGTTTTATCCTGTGGAACAACATCATGGCTGTTGTTCATTAGAAAAAAAACGAAGGAAAAATAAACAAAAAAAAAACCCTTCAGTTAGTGAAAAACGAAGATTTTTCAGTATTAAACTAATTTTTTGATTTCATTCATCAAAAATTATAAAATATCCAAAGTGCAATTTTAGTTAAAAATTTATAAAAAGATGATGATTGTATTTATTTTGAGAAAAAAACAAATACTGTATTCTAAAAGAGATTTATGTATTCGTATTTTACTTTGGGTATTTTTTAACATATTTTCCTAAAGTACATGTTAAGTAAGAACAAATTGTATTCCACCAAATTAAAAAAGCAAAAAGGTCAATACCAATATTTTTTAACATATGAAGATACAAAAACAAACTGTATGTGAGAATCAAGAATTTTTACCAATATACCTACAAACCGACAATTTAAAATAATTTATTTTACGATTCACTCATATTGTTTTGATTACATACTTACATTAGATCAATTTAACTGCAATAAATACGCCCTACTGCTATTATAATTTATTCATATTTATACAAAGCATACGAAGTACATATTGATTTTAATTATTGTCACATTTGCGTAACAGAAAAGCGGATCCATAGGCCATGTACTGAGCCCATGTAATATTTTCTCGTATGAGGACACACGTATCTAAAATGAGTTACGACATACAACAGTGACACGGGCAATAGTGTCTCCCTCGAGCTCTAATTGCAGCTTATCAGTGAAACACATCGCTCCGCTTCAGCGGGGGCATTAATTACGCTGCCAAACAGCCTCGAGCCACAAAACACCCCCAAGTGCTCGGCTCTCCGATCGATTGTTATTTTTTTTATGTACTCACATCACTAGCAGCGTTGTGTAACTCAAATCAATCGATAGAAATCGCCTTATCAATATTTTGATAGAAATAATTTATGCACGTGTTTATCCCTCCCCGTTCTTCCCATTCCCATTGAGCGTTTATACAGGTTCGGTAATTGAGAAGTGGAGTTGGAATAATTATTGAGGGATGTGCTCTGGAAGTATCATGTCGATTTGGAGTAACTTGCTGCAGAAGGAGTATCAGATCTAAACGCCAGAGCGTTGTGAGGAAATAATTATATAATAATGCTATTAATAATATAAAACTGCGGCGTAGAAAGACCCAAGAACTATTTTTGCCTCAGAAAAGCATGAAGACTAGCTCAGTATGAGTGAAATGGTCGCCAACCTCCTCTGAGGAGAGGCACTTTATGAAGAAAACGTGTGAAAAGGATCAAGATCGAATTTCTGAAAGTGGACCCAGCATCAGAAGACTCAAATTGCAATGCAACAAAACAGTAAAGAAAAAATGAAGTCTAATAACAAAAGCTGTTTAACGTGACAAACAGAAATTCATGATTAATTTACCAAAGTTTTGTTCATAGTATTGTTAGTTGTTGTATTTTTCAGTGAATGTGTAGGTAAGTTATTGAAAAAATTAAGGCGCGCACTGCATACTAAAGCACAGTAAAATTTCATAAAAAATACGGATATTTTTAAAAATAATGTTAGTTAAAAATATATAGAATAGAACTGCGCATAACTTCTCAAGCAGCAGACTTTTATTGTTAATTTTATAACTAGCAAATACAAGGAATAAAGCAAACAATAAAAAGTTATATCTTGCATAACAAAAGTGTATCATACGTACAGATAATATTTATATATAAATACGAGTGTAGTTTTGAAGTAAGTAGACTTTCTCGGCAATATAGAGTTGAGTTTTTGCAGGAGCGCCCAGGAGAGCGGCAGTGTATTAAGTTTCCTTGAGAACATTTTAGCGAGTTATCTAGAAAAGCTGTCCGAAAATGCATTTTCTCAGTACATTTTCCAGAAGCTGCAGAGCGTGTCGAAAGTTTATTATTTAAATGTATATGTATATATAAATATATATATATGAATAAAAAAATATGAGTTTTCGGGCTATTTTCACATCAAAAGAGATGAATATGAAATGAAAGATTTCTATATATTTACTTTCAATAATATTATAGGCATTTATTTAAGAAAAAAAGTGGTTCATAAAGTTCTATAATACTCATTTATTAAAAAAAAAAAAACTATATAAATATACAATTCACGACGATTGATGTTTTATATAAGTTTGTTTAGTATAACTACGAAAATATATTTTTTTTTCAGCACATACACAAATATGTTAACAGTTATTGCAAAAAATGTGTTTAAGCAACCACAAAATATACTTGTATTATAAATAACTTTTGTAACGTTATTAAAACCGGTGCTCAGTGTTGGTAAATTACAATTTCGCACTTGCAATAAACCAAGCTATTGTCCAATACAATCAACGATCTCATTAGTTTCACATATATGAACCATTCAATATGCTCTTGTACCTATAAAATATTCGTCTAATTGCAATGAATGTTCGATATAAATACTATTATATACTCTTCTTTCTCACTTAGCACAAATTTATGCTGAATAAGTGTTCATGGTTTTCTAAGGGGAAAATAGTGTCGTGGGTCTCCGGGTCCTTCTGCACCATTCTATAATAAAATAAAAATACTAAGCATTTCATTTTCAACCAGCAAATATTTATGGATTCGTCCTTGGGGCAGTTGCAAATACTTTACTAAAAGTGGAAGTCCTGTCGGAATGAAGCACCCCGACTCATGCCACGCTCCACCAGCCGGAATAAGTCATACAGGAGACGGGTGATGACGCAAGGTGTTTGTTGCCACCATACGTTGCCTTGAAACTGGGTGGCTGTATCGCGTATACACTAGAAAAAAATAAAATAGGAAATCATTCTATTATATAATTTGTTTCAAAAATTTCGTTCAAGAATTTAATAATGGCTGTATTGAATTGATTTGATTTTTGTTTTACACTAGTCAAACGTTTTATTCAAAAACGGATGAGGATGCGTATCGTCAGCTATTTTTAACGGCTGTTTTACTATCGTTTGGTGTGTTTAAGTTTAAGATTATAAATTCTAAATGGGTTTAGAATATTATATTATTTTTAATTTTTGATAAAATGGGCGTAGGGCACGTGGATTCTAGGGCAGGAGGAAGTGGTCGCAGAGCTGAGTCGTCAATGCCCGTCCCCTGTGCTGAAGAACTACGTTCAGGGGTGGTAGTCTCCCAATAAATAGCACCCCTTGCTGCACCCCATCCCACCAAACTTTCGTGATACCGACAGCGGCATTCCTCCCATAACACAAGAAACTAAACGCTTTAGTGAACTTTTACATAAAGTGCATCCGTGCTGCTTTCTGCCTCAATATATTCTAGCACGCTCTTCTTGTTTACTGCTTTATCGTTAATTTTCTTGCAGAAGATCCAAACTTGTTTGATTTATTATGATATCGATATTAAATAAACCTTACCATTAAAACAGGCAATAAATAAATAAATAACAGGTTTATTGTTTATACAATATTTAGATAATTGATTCACCAATGAAACGATGAGAAAAACCTTCGAAAAGTTTTTTACGACCCCAATGAGCTACACCCCCACGGCTATCAATTTAGCCACGGGTTATTTAAAAATCAATATTAATTATAATGAAAAATATATAAAACTAGTTTTTATTTAATTTGAGTCTATATTTTTATAATTCATTTGATATACTATTACTGAAGAATCAAGCACGATAATTATGCTTTATATTTCATGGCTTAATTACTACTTTCATTTAGTATGCACTATATGATTTGAAAAAATCTTAAATATGTATTTCTACATTAAGTGATTAAAAGTCAACATAGTATTTCAAATTGATAAATAAATAATCAATACATAATTTTATTGCAAATTATGTAATATTCATTGATATTTGAGATATTTTTTCTAACCTTTTTGATGATTTGTAATCCCAATTTTTTTTGATGCTACTAGTTTTGCCAGCAAGATAGGTTGGCATCTTCAGGCAGAGTCATCTATTATATAATTTAACCGACATGTTGGCAAAATTAGTAGCATTTACGATATTAAAAAGTTGGAACAACATTGAAAACATTTTATACTAAAAAAATATTGTCATGGAGCCACACTTTCTGTCAAAAGTATTAAATACATAAACCTTTGTTTAAGTCAAACGGTTTCATATGTTCAACCAATTATATTTTCTGATTCAGCTTGCAGAACGTTAAACATTTTATAATGGCTTTTTATTGTTTTAAATTCATATATTTATAAACCTCAATTTATGTGCATAAAAATTATAAAATAAATTAAAACATAAAGAAGTAACAGCTTTAATTTCCATAGTCATATATTCAAATATAATAAAAAAATATTTTTATCTAACACACGAGCGTTTAGAATAGGGAAGACATGTTTTTTTTTTGCACAATAGCTTTAATAATACGAAAGCACATTAATTCAACCCAAAACAATTATAAAAAATAACAAAACACAGAAATGATTTAACCCTTGCGAATTGCATTCCACGGCTAGCCAGGGGTTAACGCGAGGGTGAAGAGAATGCTAAGCAAGAGAGGTGATTTTTTATTAAATTTATTTTAATTAGTTTACATCGTTGTACGTTTTCTGTAGAAATTTTAGAGATTTATTTAATTACTAGTATGTACATTGTTTAATAAAAAAATGTATTTAATGTAAGAGACAGTTAACTAGTACAGACACTCGGATAATCGACTATAAAGTAAATACTCTCCTCTCTTACCTTGCTGATGCTTGTGCATGGCTGCCATTCTGTACTCTGAGCATGTGTAAAGGATCGGTAATGGAGTAGTAGACTTGGAATTATTGTGGAGGGATGTGCTTTGGAAGAAGGTGGGGGGGCTCCTGCTATTGTTTCTGTAGCCTAAACGAAGTATCAGACCTAAACGCCAGAGCATTGTGAGGAAAGGATTATATAATAATGCTATTTGGCAGCAGACTTTTCCTTCGAATATAATACTACGTTGTAGAAGGACCCGGGGACCCACTACACTATTTTTCTCTTAAAAAACCATAAACACTCAGCATGAGTGAAATGGTCACTAACCTCCTCTGGGGAGAAGCACTTGATGAAGAAGAAGTAAATACTTCCGAAGAATTTGAAGATTCATGATTTGATAGTACTTATTACTTGATAAGGTGTAGATATATTTAATAAGTGCGTGTATCGGCTTAATTAAAATAGACTTTAAAAATAATAATATCCAGATCTAATTTAAATGCTTCACTCAGTCCTTTGTATTAAAAGTCTAGTATTGCAAGTCATACAATATTTAATTGGCATAATAAGTACGTTGTCTCATTTATAGGATATGATAGTTTAAAATTCTTGCTTAGTACCAGTGATTCGTTGGTATAATTGGTAATGCACCGGCCATGTAAGCTTGGGGACGTGGGTTCAAATCAATTTTCAATATTTGAAAAAATGCACTGCTTAATCATTATCAATCAATCAAACCTGTATAGGCAAAAAATATATATTTAAAATTCCAAATTGATACACACTGAAAATGTAATGCCTCAAATAAATTTTCAATCAAATTTTAAAAAAATGCTGAGCATTTATATCATTACAGATATTTTAAGCACTCTGCATACCAACAAATAGTTTTTTGCGTTTTTTTGCGTTTTTTTTCTGTTCAGTAAACCGAATGATAAAATGAGTTGGGGCGATTTGTTGTTGCGATCTGCTATTCGGTCGCCACATGTGTCTAGAGAGCTTTAGATTTATAGGTGTAAAAATGAATTAGGTGATCGATACAATAAGCTTTTGTGTTGTTTCGCGAGTCGCCAGTGCCGGCGATCGGTGACAAATCTGGCGATGGGGGCGGCGGCGCCTGCAGCCAGTGCCGGCGCGGACTATTTAGCGGGGTAAGTTATTCCAGTGGCGGCCCGCGACCTATTTACGAGACAAATGTTTCCCAGCGGCGCGCGGGAACGGGAAAAATGGCTTCCGGCAAATACTCCCGTACCGCCCGCAACTGGCTCGATTCATTAATCATAGTTTTCCGCGTACTTTGTTTATTTCAGATATATTATTTGTACGCCGAGTACTTCGACCCTATAAAGGGTTATTTGTTTTTTCATATGTTGCTTGATTTTTTTTTATTACGATCATGTAACCCAATATTTGGTTAATATTATGTTGAAAAAATATGTAATCAGCTAACCCGTTCTTTTTGTTTTTACGTATGTGTATCAGTTTTTTTTTAAATTTTTATTAAAACAATTACAATGCAGGTTTATTATTTTAAGAACAAAATTTTAAAAATGACTAATTATTAATTATATATAATATTTGGTAATGAGTAATTATTACTTTGTATTGTATTCATATTGTTAGATACACCATGTATGAATATAATATTACTTGTGATTAAATTAAATTTGATATCTTGGCAATGAATAAATTATTACTGTATAAATATAAAAATAGATATACAAATCATATGATTTTTTTTATGACAACTCTTTTTTTGTGTGTTTTAATAATACATAAACACCCAAGAGTTATAATGGTTTTTTGTTGAAAATAAATGTTTTTCTAAGGGTGTTAGTTTTTGTTTGTAATGTTTTTTTAATGTGTTTCTAAATGTGTTCCTTGTCATTAATATCATTATTTGTATCGTTGTTTTTAGTACAAATAAGCAAACATTATACTGTTTGGTATAATGTTTAAGATAACAAACAGCAATACACAGAGTAAATAATTTATTTTCACAAAATCTTGGCTATAAAATCAAACCTTAAACTTAAAATAAGAGTTAAAGCGCAGACGGAGTAAATATATTACAATGATAATTTCAACCATATTTATAAGATTAATCATTATTCTATTTAATAATTTCAGTATCTAGACATATTTATAATAATGCTGTTATTGGAGCTTATGAAATTGTATGGCGTATGATTTTCAGGATTGAATATTATATTCTTCTATAGTGCAGATGCATCGCGTGCAGTTTGGCAGGTTGTATCATTTTCCTAAAATCAAATGTATTCCTGATCCGCAACATCCAATTATAGTTTAAAAAAACTTTGCTATCATGTCGCGGTTTTATAAGCCATTAAATTGTAATGTCAATGTAAAAAAACTACATCCCAAGTCTCATGTCAGTCCATGATGTGTACTAAGTAATATAGAATTCCTGATGAAAACTCTTGCAGAAAGGGTCGAAGCATATAAAAGAATGATTTGAGAGGTATGAAAAATTTCAATATGACCTGTGAATTGGGTGTTTAGGTTTGGTTATTCATAATACTAAAGTATTGCTGTCATACTTATGTATATTTGCTGTTAAATGCATCATTGTATTGAAAAAAGAAGTAATTACGAGTAATTGAAGTAGTTCTTGAAGTAACTTGTTATATTTTCGTATGTCCCTTCAATAGCGATCTTAGTAGTAAATGTTGCTAAAATAAACTCAAGTGGTGAAATATTTTTATACGCCTTTTGATTACAAACGGTCACACAAAATGTTTATGATCGAATAATCTTCCATACTTAGTCTAAGGTTTTATGACAAGTTTTAAAGAAAAGTAACAAGTAACAAACTTTTATTTAATTAAAAAGTCTGCAGCTTTACAAAAGACTTTGGTAAGACGATTAAAAAAATCAATCAGAAACTATTATTTTTAAAGCAAATGAAAAGTTTATCAATTTCACTAAATATTATTTTGAAAACAAGAATTCAGATAATTTATTATCATTATATTTATACAAAAATAATAGCATTCATGCATTAAAAAAAACTAGTTTATATTTAACTGTGTTTTACAATAAGATTACTGCAATTATATTAAGTATTTATAATAAAATAAACTTATAAATTATTAATAAAAAATATGGGATTATCGGCTGTAGAAATATATTTTTTGTTTAAAAATTAAAAAATTAGGGCATTTCACAAATTTTAAATATGAAACCTCTTCTCGCATGGCTGGGATGTTCATAATGTTTCTATTTGAGTCGATGTTTTCAGCATATGGCCGTATTTGTTTTGGGAAAATAGATTGTATCGGGAAACTCGGCTTCGATTGTAATCACCGAAGGTAAATGACCTACTTCATATTTAGTTTACAAAATTCAGCTTAGCGTGGTTATGATAAAATAAATGCATACTGTTTAATAGATTCGTTCAAATGTGAATATATTTATCTTTTTTCAAAGTACCATATAATCGGTGATCTGGATATATTTGTTAATTTCAATTAATTATATTTAGTTTCGATCTGAAACTACCAGTGAAAAGTTTATTTACCATAAATATAAAGCTAAGTTAAAAAAAATATGACATCATTCAATGACTTGTAAATTGGTTCTGTATTTATAAAAAGGCTTTCATTCATTTTTTTATATATTGATAGACGTAAAGTATATCATATTAAGTGTTCACATCAATATGAATTTGGGGACTTTTAAAGCTGAAATAACACAAAAAATATTGATTATATCTTTTTTTACATGTTTTTCTTTCTCTTTGAATTGAAAGAAAGTTTACTAATAACTTATTGGTTTAACAGGATTCAAAATTTAAACCTCCTAATCGATTACTAGGCAAGCTAACAGCTGAATCAAGAGACGGTTTTTGCAATAAAATACCCAATGTATATACCATATAATAGTACATAAAATATAAAGTTTTTTGTTGTAAATAAATTTTCATTGTAATATTACAATTATTTATAGCTTGAGTGTCTGTTTACTTGTAATCCACGCTATCACTTAAACAGTGTCGATTTGCGGAAATTGTTGCGAAAAAACCTTTTAGTGTACATTTGAATAAAATTTTATTTTGTACTGACAAAATAAAATAAAATATTAAATGATTTGCGGGAATTTAAGTAGAGATCGTTGTGTATATTTGAATTACAAAATATATATTTTTTTTTGGTTTACAAAATATGGGTACAATTTTTTGTAAGCCCGTAATGTACGTTATCTCATAAAACCGATAATGTCGATTTGCAGGAACTGAAATGGAACCACTCGTGTCTATAGAGTTGCAAAATATATTTAAATTTTCAGATTTTCAAAATCCACAATGAAGTATCTGTATACAGTAATACCCCGCTTTACGCGACCCCATTATGCGCGATTTCACTATAACACGAATTTCAAATTTCGCGTTAAAATGCCTCGCATTACGCGAATTTTTTATTTTAAGAATGTGTATGAACATAATGTGGTCATTGACTTCTCTTAACAATTAAAAACAGCGTTGGGTGTTATGAACGCATTTTACAAGAACGTAAAAGAAACGCTACCCAAAAGACAATACATGTATTTTTCAATAAAAATAACATGTAATACTGCATAAAGTATTCTTAGAATTAAAGTGATTGATTCAAATGACTCGTATTTTTTTTGTATTAAACACACTTTAGGCGGGTACCAAATTGACTAAACTGATGTGCGTAACGGGCAAAATTCGCGTAAAATTGCGCGTGTGAAATCTAGTCTATACACTCTTTGATTTGCACTTTTTGATTTTTTTTTCTTCCGTTTAGCAACTCCGAGTTAATGATGAGATTTTTGTTAATAAATTAAATGTTATTGTTACACAATAGCTTATATTATATTTATATTGTCTATAAATATTATTATAGACAATATTTTATTCTATTCTAGTCTACTGTCTTATATCTAGTCTTTGCATGTAGTCAAATAAATCGTTTCCTTTAAAAAGTTGAACCAATTCATACACACTTCGCGGATTATTTGGCATCACAACAACACCACTTTGTCCTAAAAATTGTTCAATAATTGGAGGATTATCATTTTCTAACCACTCCACTTCTTCATTGTCACTTTGTTCAGAATCACTGGACAGTATTGGTAGAAGTAACGTTGACGAATCCTAAACAAACATTTCAAACTGTAAACCTAAAGAATAAAATGACCTTCTGCCGCTTTTAGAGTAAACACATTAAAAAACGCATTAATATGCGCCCCGCCTTCAGGCAGTAGTCCGTCGAACGGGTACTAGTACCCGCCCCGCCTTTAGTGTGTTAAGTTTTGACAATGTATGTATGTTAAATCGTAAACCCCGATAAACGCGAATTTCACTTAACGCGATTTTTTCCTGAACGTGTCCCTCGCGTAAAGCGGGGTATTACTGTACTTGCAATGCACGATGTCCCTTAATAAGCCTCACTGGTCCAAGTGTCCTACAATATTGTCGATTCGCGGGAACTGGAGTGGCGCAGGAGCCTTGCTGGGAGGTTCCTGGCCCAGGAAGCTCGGGAGCCTTACCGCAGAGTGCCCGGCGTCAGCACGCGGGGTTGCCAGGCTGGTAATAATTCACAACAACCTCATCAGATATTCAGTGTGAAGTTTTTGCTGGAAACACCTGCAGCCGGCGTCTTAAGTGGCTCTTCATAAAAACTGTGGAGTATTAAACTTCGAGTTAAACGTAATTGCTTTAAACGCTCGTAATAAGCTTTTAAGAGTTTGCTGGAACATTTTTTTTTGGGTTTACATTGTTGAATTATAAAACTTATACCATAAATTAGCACACAGTAAAAACTGCACTACATTTTATTTGAATACAACATTATATAATACATTATGTGATACGGTAATGATCATTAAAGCCACCTGTTTCATGTTATATTTAAACCATACCAATATTTATTTAAAAGACCGATTAAATTAAACACCAAACATCAAGAGATGATGCTCATTTTGTTTCGAGGTATTTCAGCCTGAAAAAAATTGCACCATAAAAAATGGTCGTTATCTCCAAGTATTTGTATTTGTAGTTTTAATATACAATATTCCTTATGAGACAAGTCTGTTGTGGATTGAGTTTTATATTTTATAAGATACCATCGTTCTTAAAGCACAAACATAATTTTGGTTTGTAAGCGATGTTTTAGCTGTTTGGCCATTCCTATTTGTTGGTTCTAAAGCTTTTTTCGTGTCGAGGATAAAAAGTATATATAAGTATTATTAAATATGTGAGAGTGTGTGCTGCACTTTCTACACTAAGCACCGTCCTGAGGTCTTCATTGTTTCCCCTCGGGAGCATCTTGTGGGAGGTAATGCATCTGGAAATTAATTAATTTACACAAAGTCACCTGGGCGCAAGGGACTCAGGGGGGTGCTGCGCTGGCCGGCGACTTGGTGGAGGCACTGGGGTGAGGAGCTCCCGCCACGTATTATTCGGCAGTACTGATGTTATTGGAACATGGGTAATTCAATGCCTTGTGTTTGGTATTAAATATTAAACAAGAGATTACAGCGCAGGTGAGGTTAGTTGGTATCTTTGTATTTGTCTAATGAAACGAGTTGTGTGACACCGTGATGCATCTTCTTGGTCACTCTCTTTGGGTGCAGTGAGTTTCCCATAAAAAAAACTGCTAGACTTAAATAATCCAATTTCAAGAGATTTTGCGATTGTAAAACTTAAAAATATATTCATTATTTTTGACAGAGAGTACTTGGTGGAATTCCATTTTAATATTTTTGTATAAAATACTTGAGTGATTTTCCACATTTTTTATCACTCTGTTTGATAATGCCAACGTGAAAGGTTGGCGAAACCGGTCACTAACAAAAACAAAAATGTGGAAAATCACTGAAGTATTTTATTAAAAAATTATATATTAAGCTTAAATTAGGATTTGCTGCTTTTTAGCTTTAATACAGGCACTGAGGGTAAATTTCTTATAAAAATTTGATGAGTTTCACCTATATCATAACATTATAACTTTTCTTAACAATTTTTTTTAGTTCGTGTAGTTGTATAAATTTTTATTTAAAACATTAAATAATGCTAAAGTTAAAGAATGTAACTTAATATGTTTATGTAGATGTATTCATGTAGAGATAAATAATAAAAACTATCTATTTTTAAACAAGAATAGCAAAACGTGAGGTTCTCCTTACCGCTGAATAAATCATCCCAAACACACCTCCATCATTGTCGAAAACGAGAAAAATCCTCGTTACTCCCGGGTAAAGCAGCTCTCCCAGTGCGTGGGCCGGTAATGGGCAGATATTTACCTTTTGCACTATAGACTTCAATTCCAATGCTTCCGCAGACGAGACAGGTTGCCAAGACAAAATACCTCCGCCGGCTGAGGGCGACTCGGCCTTCGTTCAGGTGGCAGCTGAAACCTTTCAGCGTGATGAGGGATTTTCATCAGAATAATGACGACTGCCCTGCCGAGCTGTGCACTACCGGAAGTCGGGCACCTGCACTGGCACCGATACGCCGCCCAGGGAGGCTCCGAGTGTCCACTTGAAAAAATAGGTCCGATGGCACTCTGCGTGGATTGTTTGCTAAAAATTAAAATTGTATATAGAATGGCTTTTAAAGTATCATACTCATGGATAAACGTTAAAAAGTTAAAATTGAGTATTTTCATACTATATCTACATTATAGTAAAACAAGCATGTGATAAATTCTGTCATCCACGACCTTTGACATAACATGTAATGTTTTATTTAAAAACGAATTGAGGTTTTCAATATATATAATGTTCAAAATATTACATATCAAAAATCGCCCATTATTTCAGTGTCTAGCCCACTTGCTTATTGGCCACGAAGATTCATGTTCGAATCCGGATGAAATAATCTCAATTCTGCAAAAACAATAATTATTCTAAAGATTCAGCGAAAAGGTACGCCTTTCAAAAAAATATTTTCTTAGCTAAGTGTTCTGTGATCTTTTTGTATAAAATCCTTAACCGTCTCTGAATACCTCCGACTGCTTCTTATTCCTTTGCGGCCTTGTACTTTTTTGGATCGGTTTTATACTCATCAGATATTTTGAGATAATCTATCTTCCGCACGAAGAATAAAGATAAAAAATATACAAAACGAACATGGATGTATAAATATTATCTAGCTATTTCTTGTACCAAACTTGCTATACAAAAGTAAATAAATTATGATTTGTGCTACATTTTTGATGTGTTGTGTATTAGGAACTATTGCGTAGTTTTTTTTAACAAATATGAAAAATTTAATGCTTTTAAAGCGCTTCATCAGACATGAGACCCTGAAATGCAAAAAAACAAACTATTAATAATAGTCACATTTGGCACATTGTATTTGTTGCTTGAGAATGGAAATAACTAACTTAACTAATGTATTGTAGATTTTGCTCTCCCTCGCCCATCCTATTCTGTTGCTTGTGCATGGCTGACATTGTGTACCCTGTAAAGGATTGGTAATGGAGTAGTGGACTTGGCATGATTCTTGAAGTGGAAGTACCTTGTCGAGGTGGGGAGACTCCTGCTATTGTTTCTTTTGCCTGCTGCAGAAGGAGTATCAGATCTAAACGCCAAAGCTTTGTTAGGAAAGGATTATATAATAATGCTATTGGGCAGACTGTTCCTTCCAATATAAAACTGTGGCGTAGAAGGACACGGAGACCCACTACACTATTTTACCCTTAAAAAATCACGATCACTGGCTTAGCATGAGTATATGTTCAGTGAAATGGTTTCCAACCTACTCTAAAGAGAGACACTTGATGAAAAAGATTGTTGATTTTGTATTTTATTATGTTTGTTAACTGTTTTATTATTATACGAGTACATTTTATCAAAACTGTGAAAAATGCCATAGATTGTTCCGAAGGTGTCTCACGGTTGCGCTTATTGTCCGGAGTGAGCAAACGCGGCACCCAACGCGTCGACAGATTTCTCATGCCCAAAATTTCATGCAGGATATGACCCACGTGGTCTTTTGAGATGCCTACTGTTTTAGCTATCTCGCGCAGTCTGCCATACATGATCGTGGATTTTTGTCACGTTATCCTCCGTGGTAGCCATATTTGGGGCACCTGGGCGTGGCTCACCAAAAAACCGACGTGCGATCGCGTTGAAACTCGTTAAAACCAATTTTTGACGGTCGCCATCGAAGGAGAAGAGTTACCGTACACAGCATCCAAGCGCTCTTTGATTTCACTGCGCGATTTCATCGCGAATCACCGACCGATATTGCTCTTTTTACATTTTTATAAAATATGCGTACACGTCCGCTTCCACACGCGGTCAAAACAAAACTACGAGTCTGATTCGGCTGAAATTTTGACAGTAGCCGTCTACAAGAATGTACTACACGAAAATAAATCTAACTCTCTTGCGATACTAGCACCATCGGGCGGTGAGGCTAAGTACTCATCAGACCGCTCTCGTACATTTTATCAAAACTGTGAAAAATTCCTTATATTGTTTATATGGAGAAGGTATAAATAATGAACTAGACTATAGATTAAACACCAATACTATAGATTAATCCCAATAAATTTGGCAATGGTGAGTCCTTCTGTCGCATCCGACTTATCTCTCTGGATCCATTAAGCTAATCTACCGTTCGGTGCACATTGCAGATTTCTGATGTCCATCCATCACTAATGGAGCATCACCTGCATTCGCTGCACCGGTCCGAGTGGGGTGCAATGGTTCATAATTCACATTACACCACTCACCCCCGCCCACCCCCGCCCACCCCCGCCCACCCCCGCGTGGCCCTTCGCTCCCCGATGACGTCATTAATATTCCGATGTGTCAATTATTCACGGCAGGCTTGCGGTGCGCGGCGCTGGACTGGAACCGCCCGATTAGGTACGATATGTCTTTCGAACCGCAGATTTGGAACCAGTGTATACCTTTTCACGGCTCACGATTCTCAAAAATTGAAATCTCTCTTTTCATAATAAATACGATCATATTCAAACTTGCAAATTTTATTTCAAATATATGAAAAATGTATCAAAAAATTTTATTCGTTGTGTGACTAAAATCAATAAACCTAACAAACCAAAAATGCCACAAGATAATTGTATAATTCGGGAAAATATTTATATTTATATTTATATATATGTCTTGATATAAAAAAATGTGGCTAAATAGTTTGGATATTTAAACATATTTTTACACCAGAAGAGTGGTCATTAAAAAGGGGGGTATTTTCATATATAACCATGAGCTATGACTAATAACTCCGACTGTGTTATGAACACAAGCTGTAAGTTTGTCAAATTTGGTGAATCAGGTAAGGCTTACAATTTCCAAGGTAAAATGTAAGCTCCTGTGCTGCAGACTGTTTCTATAGAGCTGAGGCTTACGCCAGGTGAGTCGCTCAGATGCCCTGTCATTAATCAAAGCCTTTGACGATACAGGCTTCAGTCGGGCGGGCGGGACGAAGTGCCGGTTTGAAATCACAGAAAAAGCGGGGTGGAAAAAAGAATTTCCTTTTCGTTTTTTGTATTTGACACCAAATTATCTAAAGAATAATTGTAAATAGAATTTTTAATTTTTTTGTCATATTCTTAGATTTTAGCAAACCAAAAATAGACTTTTGGTTCAAAGAAAAAGAAATCTATACGAGAGTATTTTTTCATATGTTTACAAAGTTGGAAACGTTACATTCCCTCATTAATTTTGAAAATTGTTTTCAAACCGTTAAACCCAATAAAATCATTATAATTTATTTATTTCAATGACTAGTGGTTGCATTGATGTCTCTTGATGTATTTATCTCTTGTATAATTTATGGTTATTAAACACATTAATTTATAATAAAAAAATGTTTACGCGAATATATATATGTTAAAAATTGCACGTTTGTGTTTTATGCACGAGATTTGAAAGAAATATGTAATAATTACTTTTTTATATTTTTTTAATGTTAAAATATTCAAATGATTTGAAATTTGCTGGCAATGTATTAAAACAAAAGATAACTTTGCAATTTATCAGTTGTAATGCTAATTAAACATGTCTTTGTTGCTAGTGACTCGGTTGCGCTATATTAGTTAGGGGGTTGGGTGAATCGAGATTGACAATGGAGTACTACAGCGGGTAGAGAAGCTGCGAGAGGGGAATTAATGGATGTCGACAAAATTATATTTGAGCAGTCAAATTCTGAAATCAAGCGAGTTACTTATCTTTATCATTGTAATTGCTTATATTGATTTTACATTCAGGACTTTGTATATATAATTATATATGATAAAATTTGTTTACTACTTCCGGTGTCCGTTTATACCTTTTCCGCTTTCTTCAAGATATCTGATATTACGTTTATCCTAGAGTCTGTCGAGTTCATTTATGACTGACACTAAAGATTTCTCAGTACGGACAACCTGACATGACGTAAAAATGGTATTAGATAAAATTAATCAGTATAAGTGAAGGTCCTCCCCGGGCGGCCTATTAGAGCTCTATCTGGCCGAGAGGGATTCCCGCAAATGAAGGTAGTAAGGATTAATGGCAGATGAGCCCAGAACCGAGTCCACTGCTCGTGAAAAGATAAAGATATTAATACGTGAAAGTATTCGCAGCTATTTATTATTGCTAATGCGTCGGATGAATGACGCTGGTAATGCTTTAGAAGAGGGACACTCGTAGGCGCGGGGGTCGAAGGCTGTTCATCCACATCTGAAATTTATCTACCAATCATTGTATGTTGCGTTATTTTTAAGTATCTACATGTTTCTATCAATATTTAATTGGCATAATAAGTACGTTGTCTCATTTATAGGATATGATTGTTAAATTTTTTGCTAGGTACCAGTGATTCGTTGGTATAATTGGTAATGCATCGGCCATGTAAGCTTGGGGATGTGGATTCAAATTCCACACAAATCACGATGATATTCTTTCGAGAGTTTCTTTAATCAATTTTCAATATTTAAAAAAATCTACTTAATCATTATCTATCATAGATCTTTTCACTGTGCATTTGGAAGAAAAAACCTTCTTTTGGCCTGTTACAATTTTTTAGTTATAGTCCGCCAATAAATTGGAATCAATATTATACTGTAAATAAAGAAACACGCGTTATAATAATAACATAGAACAATTCTATGAAATATATTATATATATATACTGATATTAGCTTTTAAAATCAAAACACGTTCTCGGTAAGACATTTGGGCTTTTATCGTACAGGCGTGGATATTTTTCAATTAAAATTCACAATTCTGCTCTTGGCTCTGTGCGATGAGTTCTAACTTATATTTTTAGTAATTTGTTCAATATAAACATAATTTCAAAGATCGTATAATGTTGATTTTGAGAGAACGTAAGAACAGAATTGTTAACATGAGATTCTCATAACATAAATAGAACTCGAAGGAAAGATGTTATTTAATGTAGAGTATTTGAAAGTATTTGGAATGTAAATATTACATTTAATTAAACTTAAAAGCAAGTTATTTTATTTGTTTTTGCTGAATTTACTCCGAGAAGTTTCCTGAATAGGGGTTGAACCAAGCTATAACAAGTCTTGTGTAATATAAATATAGGTACATATATTTATGAGTTGAAAAATAAACTATTTGTGAATGTTGAAGCATTTGAAATTAAATATTTAGAAAAAAAAAATTCGCTGGAATTAAGGTCTTATTTGTGAAAATAAAAAGCCATTGCTTGCAATAATATCACAATATCTGAAAAATACTTATCAATATAATCGTTGAATTCTTTATAATGATATTGAAATAGATCTTTGTAACCAAAGATATCGTATGAAAAACAAAAAAAAATACTTTTTTACTATTACTGATTTTTAGAAAATCCTCGCTTGTTCTTTGATTAATCTATTGATATAAAAATTAATTTAACTACACTGAAATGTCACAAAAATATAAAAAGAAGTCAGTATTTGATAGCCACAGCATTAAATATAAAAATACAACAAAATATTCAACTAATTAATTGTGAACTACTTTCTGAAACAATTCTACGTAAACCACGATAAACACGGTACATGATTATATATAAGTTGATTTAGTCTCCCTCTTCTTTATAATAAAAAAAAAAAACAAAGGCAGCGAGCTTAAAACGAGTCGCTAAATGTATTCTTGGTTCCTTTTAAAATCTTCACCGCTGCCAGCACTCGCACATTTACTCTTTTGTGAGGTAAAGCTCCTCGACCGCTCTTAGCGTGAAGCTTTTGTACTCAAAGTGTTTAATGCCGGAGTTTCAGGAACATTCTCACATTATGCATTCGTTGACATCTCCGAGATTGAGTTTCGATTTTCAATACATTTAAATGTTTTATATTCAAATTCTTTTCAAGATATTCTTACTTATTTGTAGTTGAAAATGTACGGTATTTTAACTTTTAAAAAGTATGATTTATTTCAACAATTTTTAAAGTTAAAACTTGTTTTGTATTTATATTACTTATTATGTTATACATATACAAATTCTAATGTTATTTTTTTGATTTGTTAGATTATAAGCTTTTGTTACGTTATTTCTTGTTCAGGATGGATAGACATTCAATGTTACAATAAACTTTTTCATCAAACGATTTATTCTCAAGATGACTCCGATATATATGTCCAAAGCTTTTAATAAAAAATCACACCCTGAACATGCGCAAAATGTAGAATACATTTAAATCACATTTTTTTTTATCTAATTACTAAAAAAGAAGTTCAATTGAAATCTAATAAGCTTTATATTTAAATAATTATTATTTTTATCCGAAAAATGATCAATTTTTGGAAACAATTAAAGAATCACAGGCCCTCCGAGGCGGGAGGGAGGCTTTATTTATTCATTATACGGCGATAATTTAACGCATCACAAGCGTCCCGTTCTCAAAAGAAACTTCGCTGAAGTCCCATTACCCGGCAGATAAATCTTGGGCCCCTGGCTAAGTGTTGAAAGCTCTTGTGGCGAGATTTAAGGTTCGCGGGACGCCTGCAGGAAGCGCCTCTTTCAGTATCCGCTTCCGTCGCTCTGAAGACGCGTTTTGCCTTCAAAGGCTATTTTCCTAATGAAGATATTTTTACGTGTCTACTGACATATCACTTTTTTTTTTAAGAGTAATTAAAATATTTTTTTGTATTATATACATATTTTTAGTTTCATGGGCAGTTAGAATGCAGCGTCATCATATGTTTCTCCATAATCGCACTGTGCCTGTAAAAGGTATCAAGGTATTTCTTAATATCCACCAACGAATTATACTATTGTGCATATTTTTGAAAGCACAACTTATGTTTAGGTCTAATATGTTATACCTTTTATTAAATTTTATTTAGTTTAAAAAATATGAGAATTATAAATTTGACGCTTATACAACGTTTTTAAACATTGGTTTGCCCTTTAAGTGCGCGTTATATTTATTTAATAATAAAGAAGTTAAAAATATTACATTAAGACTTAATTTCCTCTAGGAAAGATATTGATCTTATTATTTATTTTTTTTTGTATTCATTCCACGCGTTATTATCAAGGCTTGTTCTTAGTAACAAAAAAGATAGTCGTGTTTATAAATCATCTCAAAAATTTTTCACAAAAAAATTTTTTTTTTAGAATTACTAATTTTTATTCTTGAGTGAGATAGATAATGAAAATTCAAAGAAAATAATTAGCGGGTTAGCTTTTTGTGTAGGGAGTATTTATGAAGTAAGTTTGGGTTCGCTGCCACGCAGAGCAGGTGCAGGCAAGCAACTGGGACGAGAGTTTAATGCTGAAGTTAACTTCCTTATAGAACCGCCGCAGCCTTGAGTGGGTGCACCAAGTCAATCCTGAAATATGACTTTACACTCACTCTTTACTGTAAACAAAGTCTCGTAAACTCGATACTATACAAATTCTGCCAATAAATTATATTTATTAAGTATACTTGGTGTTAACCTAAAGAAACAAGCAGGATATGCATTTTAACTTAAATGATAACATTTTAATTAAGGTACCAAAAAGACACATTATAATATTATTTTTGCAAACTACGGGTACATATATAAGTACAGATTTAATACCTTAGTAATTCAATGACATTCAACGCTATTTTTCTACTCATGGAAATGCACTGCTTGCGTATACCAAGTAAAAAGCACAATGAAGTGATGCACTAAAAAATATAAACTGATTTCTAACAATTATTTCAGAAACTTCACAAACACTTTTATTTGAAAGCTTGCAATATATATATACGTATGGGGGCTGATCCCTCTGATGGGTCCATTTTCGAGTTCAATGATATTTTTTTGCGAAAAAGCTACAGCACCAATACAAAAACTTTTGATCCTAAAAGTTATATATTAAATGGCATTAAAAGTTTTTATATTGGTGCTGTAGTTTTTCGCAAAAAAACTACCAAGAATCAAGATCAGCTCCGTTATGGAAAAATATTATTTTAAAGTATATTGATATTTGTATCAAATACTCTTTTAAAATAAATGAATTTACACAGATGCCAAAAGAGCATCACCAGTAAATAATAAAAAAAGAACAGCGTCTGCTCAATGTCACATAATACACATTCCGGGCAATTTATAAGCCGGAGATAATTCTGGAGATTCAACTAAATGCCATTAGCAATAATCTTAAGTGTTAATAAAAAATAAAATGGCGACGATTCGGAGGCGCAGAACTTTTGAATTCCCGCCGAGCGGAAGTCGTGGAGCTCCCGCCACTTCGTTCTGAAATTCACAACACTCGGCGTTGCGCGACGCACTTCAGACGGGTTTATTTTCAGGCGTCTGTGTCGCTGAACATCCCCTTCAGTTTCACACCCACGATCTGATAATTCTAATATAGATATTTATAAAATTTTTACAAAACGTTTTCGACAACTGGTTACAAGCGTGGATGACTGACTGGTTCTGACAAGCCTTTATTCTGTTTACTTAAAAATAAAATAAAACAACTATTTTTAATTTTTTGTGAAGACCGTCTCACAGGAAGTACAATTTTGCCTATACAGGTTTTTTATTGATTGATAATGATTAAGTACATTTTTTCAAATATTGATAAATGATTAAAGAAACTCTCAGAAAAATATCATCGTGATTTGTGTGGGATTCAAACCCACATAATAAGTCATTGTTTCACTTATAGGATATGATTATTAAAAATTCTTGCCAAGTACCTAGTGATTTGTTGGTATAATTGGTAATACACCAGTCATGTAAGCTTGGGGATGTGGGTTTGAATCCCACACTAATCACGATGATATTTTTCTGAGAGTTTCTTTAATCATTTTTCAATATTTGAAAAAATATACTTAATCATTAATGCTTGAAACTATAACATCACTACTTACTTACTTGCGCTTACTTTCCTTCATGAACATATTAATTTAATGAAACACTGCGAAAATGGGATTTCCCTAATTATACCAGTATAGTGAAACTTTATATGTTTATATACATTATACACAAAAGTTTTTCATGTAATG